>JALAZF010000377.1:5810000-6327319 GCA_022829125.1 Lathyrus tuberosus
TTTGATATTGAATTGTCTTGCAAACAAGTATTGTTCATTAAAAATTGGCAATTTCAATGTAAAATTCATGCAAACTTTTGAAATTAAGTTTTATTTGATGAAACACACACGGTGGAATGACTAAATAATAAAAAACAAAGGTGGATCTAGCCAGTTACGGAATGACAGATGAAGTGATCTATACACGCAAATAGCAAAGATCATTAGGAGTCAGGTTAATCAACCTTGTTGTAGTATGCTTTCAAAATAACCTTACCTCAATTAGGTCTTTTAAGGGTTGTAACGTGGTTTGGTTCATGGTTTATGAAATAAAGGATTAAGGCTCAAAGTTTATTTGTCCCTACCCAAACTCCGTGATGAACTCCAATCCTACGCTCAGTTAACTTAAGCTATACATTCAAGTTCCTACAGGCTAGGAATGAGTTGATGATAGTTGATGATGATTCAGACACCTAGATAATCATTACTCCCTTGCAGCATTCGGTTATCCTTTATTTGTTGAGGTTTTGAGACCTCTTCTTTGTCTTTGTTAAGGTTTTGAGACCTCTTATTTGTCTTCTGAGGTTTTGAGACCTCTTCTTTGACTTTGTTAAGGTTTTGAGACCTCTTTATTATTGTCATTTGATTTGAGAGAACTGACTGGTGTCTCGCATGAAGAGCTTGCGTTCGATTGCATAACCAAGTTAAACTGAGAACTACCCTGCCCCATGGTTGAGATTTAAGGGTGTTTTGGGTAAGGAAAGAAAGCTCATACTTCTAGGCTTAAAGGGGTTAATGAGGGATTATCTTCCTTATTTCTCCAGTGTTTGGGAACTGAAACAATGCCTTACATCCTCGGCAAGGTTTAATTGGGAGCATACCACATCAATTATGGATAATATTTTCATCATCCTCCACAATCTTTGCTTAAACAAACAGTTTGATAAGTGGAAAGAAACAAGATAAAGATATATTTTTGTTTTTCACAAACATAAAAGTAAATGAGTGAAACGAATGGACTTAATCAAAAGGTGCACAAGCATTTCATTAACCTTGCCGATTTGAAAGTACAACAATGCTTATAAGCAAATACCAATTCAAAGTGCAAAGGAAATACAATTAAAAATACTGAAATGAACAAAATGCAGCCAGTTTTGGCGAATTGATTTCAAAAGATTTCAGTTTCTGGGCCCAAGTGCGGGAACACCTTCTCCACTAATCACTAGTTCCTTGTGATAAAGAATCTTGAGAGGCCTTGCAAGTGTTTTGCCTTTTGCATCAGAAATCGAGGCATTGGCATCTGACTCACTTTCTTGAGGTTGCAGTGTTTTCAGCAGGCTTAGCAGTCTCGCCCTGAATTCTTTGCATTCTTCAATGGGATGCCCCATTGTGCCAGTGTGGAATTTTCATTCAATCTCTGGGCGATCTTCTTCAAGGATCAGATCATTGTCATATATCAGCCTTTGCACAATAGCTTCTAAGGCTCGGCACCCATCCAAGTCATGCCCTTCGGCTCCCTTGTGGAATTCACAAGTTAGGTTTGGATTATGCCAAGGTCCTGGAACAGGGTTGAGGAGTCGAGGAGTTACCAACTTGTTCTGCATCAACAGTGGGAAGAGTTTGCTCAAAGGCACAGGGATAGACTGGCAGTTAACTTGGCCTCTTTCGATAGGGTACTTCTTCTTGCTTTGGTTTCGGGAACCTCAAGGAGAAACAACCGTTGGAGGCTGGAATGCCCTTTTGGTAGACATCTGGTGACGATGAGATTCTGGTACAAGACCAAGATCAAATGCTGGCTGGTATAAAGTTTCTCCAAAGGCAGATCCTTGGAATGGGAGAACCACATGAGATGGCAAATGATTGTTGATTTGAATGCCTTGAGGTGTGAATGAGATCCTCTCAGAGTCTAACAGATTCTGAACCTTACTCGGGAGCACCTTACAGTCTTCAGTTGAATGCCCCTGTGCCCCAGCATGGTAGTCATATCGAGCATTGGCGTCAAAGCCTGGTGGATACGGAAATGGTACTGGCTTTAATTCTTTTGGCACTATCAATCCTCCTTTGATCAAAACTGGCAGTAATTGACTGTACGATATTGGTAGCTGAGTGAAATTTCTTTCTGGCTTTCTTAGCCTCGGTCGTACATGCTGGCGTGGTTGACGGTGGTCTGGCCCCTGATACTGAGGAGATTCTTGAGTCGGAGGATCCACAAGAGGCGATGAACTGACAACCTCTCTGGGAGTGACAGGGGGAGCGTGCTCCTCTTTTTTCATCAGAGCTTGCAAAGTTTCCAGAACCCAATTCATCTGGCATCTGAGGATTCTGACTTCCTCTTTCAAGACTTCTTGGTTCTTTAGAACTTCATTCATTGTTACCATTGTCTTGAATAAGTGCTAGGTATCCTTCAGACATAGAAGAATAAGGGAGACTCAAAACTGAGAGATGCAAATGAGATGCGAATGCGACGACATGCGCATGGGATGAAAATGCAAGCCAAATGGTTTCAAGGAACTCAAAGGCAAGTTGCAAAATTTTTGAAAGCTGAAGAGTTTGGCTTCAAAACCAATGATCTTTATTGATCTTGCAAGGGAAAAAAGCACTTGAATTCCTTGGAACAAAAGGGCTAACATGAATGGATGGATGTATGCATAAACACAAACATATGTACACACATCAAAACACACAAGTCCTAGGTTTAGGAGTCACATGAGTGGAGCCATGGTCTACCCATCCCAATAGGTGTTTACTATGGGTTTATCAATTGTAGAACAGGGTTCTAAAAAGTTCCCAGAGTCGACAACCCATCTTTCTGATTTTATCGATTTCCCGAATGACTCGGTGGTCAATAAAATTCTCAAGAGAATCTTGTCTGAGTGTAGTATCGCGTAGCAACCAATCTGGGAATAGACCCTCTCATAGTCCTCGCACTACATCCTAAAAGGCCAAGTGGAGTTTGGAGATAACTACGGTTCTCAATATCACCGGCACCTAGGTAGAGAGTAACAAATTTTCACGAATAGACTCGTTCAACATGACTAGACTCTCAAAAGGGCCTCAACTGAATGATAGTATCTCAAGTCAGCTTTTTCAGAAATCGACTCCCTCAAAGCCTCCTTGAATATACCATCGTCCTATAATAAGTGCACTCAAGTCCGGGTTAGGACTTATCTCACCACTCAATAGTAGCGACCCTGCCATACAGAAAACCCAAGCAAAATAGGTATACAGATATATATACTTATATGTACAATCAAGCAAGCAAAACATATAACAAACACAACCACAAACAAGGTGGGCTTAACCCTCAAATTTATTTCCCCAGTGAAGTCGCCATTTCTGTTATGGTGAGAATCGGATATCAAGCTATTAATTAACTTGCATCACACATCTTTGAATTCACCACCGAGCTTTGATTTATCCAAAGGAAAGGGTAAAGTTTGAAGAAAACCCTAATAGGATCTAGGTTCGGGGATTGGTTATACTAAGGGAATGTATTAGCACCCTAAGTATCTGTTGTACTCTACAGGAACCTCTTGTTTAAGCTTGAGTTATATTATGTTTGCATGCTAAGGGTAAGGTAAAGACCTAGGAGTATATAGACTAAGTTTGCTCGCCAAGACGTCGCATCTTGTGCCTACGTATCTGACAAAAGAATCAGAGCAACCGTAGTTCACCTCACTAAGGGTGGATTGAGGAACCATTAACTATGGCCAAAGTTCCAAGGGAAATGAGCATGAGCTCATATAGAGTCAAAGAAACTCTCTAAGTCTAAGTTGTAGGTGAATGGTTAAGAGGTCTAGAGAAGATGTTACCTATGACTATGAGGTCAAGACGGTAATGAGCTATCTATGACTATGAGGTCAATAGAGAGACTTTTTATGACTATGAGGTCAAGGTTGGAAGATGGCTATGAGGCCAAGGTGATATGCTATGACTATGAGGTCGAATAAGTATCCTATGACTATAAGGTCAAGGATGAAGGAGTTACCTATGACTATGAGGCCAAGGGTTGAAGATGGCTATGAGGCAAAGAGAAAATACCTATGACTATGAGGTCAAGGAAAGATGGCTATGAGGCCAAGATGAGATCCTATGACTATGAGGTCAAGAGGAAATCCTATGACTGTGAGGTTAAGGAAAAAGACGCTTATGACTATGAGGTCAAAGCTGGTAAGTGGCTATGACTATGAGGCCAAATCTGGTAATCCTATGACTATGAGGTCAAGGAGAGAAGATGGCTATGAGGCCAAGATGGAATCCTATGACTATGAGGTCAAGGAAGAAGATGGCTATGAGGCCAAGATGGAATCCTATGACTATGAGGTCAAGGAAGAAGATGGATATGAGGCCAAGATGGAATCCTATGACTATGAGGTCAAGGAAGAAGATGGCTATGAGGCCAAGATGGAAATGGCCATGCCTATGAGGTCAAAGCTGATATCCTATGACTATGAGGTCAAGGGAAAAAGGTGTCTCTATGACTATGAGGTTAGAGGGAATCCTATGACTATGAGGTCAAGAAAGAGTGGCCATGGCTATGAGGTCAAGGCTGATATCCTATGACTATGAGGTCAAGGCTGATATCCTATGACTATGAGGTCAAGGCTGATATCCTATGACTATAAGGTTAAAGGTTAAAGATGGCCCTATGACTATGAGGTCAAGAGGGAATCCTATGACTATGAGGTCAAAGGAAGATAATGAGCTATCTATGACCTTGAAGTCAATAGAGAGACTTTTCCATGACTATGAGGTCAATGGAGGATGGATATGACTATGAGGTCAAAGCTTACCTATGACTATGAGGTCAAAGGTTACCTATGACTATGAGGTCAAGGTTAAAGATGTTGCCAATGACTATGAGGTCAAGGGTTGAAGATGGCCCTATGACTATTAGGTCAAGAGTGAATCCTATGACTATGAGGTCAAAGAAAGATAATGAGCTATCTATGACCTTGAGGTCAATAGAGAGACTTTTCCATGACTATGAGGTCAATGGAGGATGGCTATGACTATGAGGTCAAAGCTTACCTATGACTATGAGGTCAAAGGTTACCTATGACTATGAGGTCAAGCTTAAAGATGTTGCCAATGACTATGAGGTCAAGGGTTGAAGATGGTCGTATGACTATGAGGTCAAGAGGGAATCCTATGACTATGAGTTCAAAGGAAGATAATGAGCTATCTATGACCTTGAGGTCAATAGATGGACTTTTCAATGACTATGAGGTCAATGGAGGATGGCTCTGACTATGAGGTCAAAGCTTACCTATGACTATGAGGTCAAAGGTTACCTATGACTATGAGGTTAAGGTTAAAGATGTTACCAATGACTATGAGGTCAAGGGCTACCTATGACTATGAAGTCAAAGGTTAAAGATGTAAATCTATGACTATGAGGTCATGAGAGATTCCTATGACTATGAGGTCAAAGGTTAAAGATGTTGCCAATGACTATGAGGTCAAGGGCTACCTATGACTATGAGGTCAAAGGTTGAAGATGTAACTCTATGACTATGAGGCCGGCCATGAGAGATTCCTATGACTATGTGGTCAAGGAAAATGGATGCCTATGCCTATGAGGTCAAAGTTAGTAATAATCTTTTTATGACTTTGAGGTCAATAAAAAGACTTTCCTTTGGAAGGAAGGGGAAGGATAACATCTTGTAAACAAGAGTTACAGTGAGGTTGAAATATAGTGAAACATACGAGTTCAAGAATTCCAAAACAGTAAGCATTAATCAATCATATGAAATAAACTTTCAAGTATGAACATGGAAAACAAGGATAAGTGGTCATATAAATATGACAAGTATGGCAGAGAAGGCATTCTCACAGTTTGAAAACAAATGCATTTGGAGTCGTGCAACTTAGCAACAGATGACAAAAAATAAAGGTAACATTCTCGTGATAAGGTTTTGTTCAAAGTCAGGAAACAATGTTCAAACAAAATTCACGAGTTACAACATACTTCAAAGAAACGTTTTTTACTTCTTTAAGAAAACAGTTGGTTCTATTTAAAAAAAGAAGTCTAAAGATTAAAATGAAGTTATGAGTATTTTTATTGTTTTTGAAAATCTTTAGAAAGAAAATAGAAATGAGAAGTAAAACAAAATGGGATAAACAAATAAATAAAGGAAAAAAAGAAGAAAAAAAAGGAACTACACAGTGTGGCACCCGCCACACTAATCTTCATGGCAGGTGCCACTAGTGGGCTTTTTATGTGGCCATCACTATTTCTCTAGTGTGGCAGGCGCCATAGTGCCCTTCCACTAGTGGCTTGCGCCACACTCACCCATGGCAGGCGCCATGTGGTTTTTCTTTTGTAGTGTGTGCTATTTTTTTTTTGTGTCTCAGTGGTGTGGCGGGCATCCCCTATGCATGTTATTTTTTAGCATGGCGAGTGCCACCATAATCCTTTCTTGTTCAGTTTTTATTTTTTTTATACAAACACGAATCCATTTCATGATTTATTAAACCAAACCACACATTTATGATTTAAGATTTGCAACATTTATCACAGAATCAGACAATAACCTAACAATAACAAGATAACAAATATGACAACATGATAACAATATGAAGCAAAATGATCATGGTATTTAAAAAAAAAAAAATAGTATGAAACAGAGTGTGATACCTAGTGGAGAAAGTCCACTGCTTCTTCACAGGTACAAGTTTCTGGAAATGGTGGATGAGCTTCCTCTCCTTCAAAGATCAACTGCTACAGAGTTAACTCTTCTCTCCTTTAGTTTCCCAGAAAGAATCACAAGTTACTGGTGGTTAGGATATTGTGTGTTTGATGGTTTGAAATATTTACATAAGGAATGAAAATGGTAAATTCCTTGCAAGTTTTGAAGATTACTTGCAGGAATATGAAATGGAGAGGTAGAGAGATTTTGAGAGAGTTTTCTTGTATCTTTCTTTGTGTTTTTTGTTGTGTCTGAACAAAGGAGAAGTGGTCTCCTTTTATAGGCAAAACAAATTGGTCCGTGCCTTGGAGATACCGTGGACAAGTGATTTATCCATAAGGGAACAAATTAGGATTTGTATGGCACTCCCTTCAGCCTTTGAACCCGGTCAACCTTGGAGATTGCTATGCTTCATTTGCTGAATAATGCAGCGGAGGATATGGTACAGGTCTGTTACTTTCATCATTCAATATCTATTCCAAAAACTCTTTTTATTGTGTCATGAGAGAGTAAGTGAAAAGAGGAAATAGTTGGAATTGAAGATTACGGATTCCTGAGCATGAGTGCAGATTTTTTATGTTGAGCCATTTTATTTCATTAATCCAATATGGTGTCCAAGAATCCTTTTGGCTATGTCAGGAGAGAGTGAGCTTAAAGAGGCAGTGTTTAGTGACTTCACAAAAATTTCCTTACAAGCAAGGTATCTTCAGATTATTCAAATAATAACAAGAGGCACATGAAATGAATTAAGTGCATAATGCCTTGTTACTAAACCATATGTGAACACCAACTTTAAATTCTCAGCTTTATGACCTTTGATTCAAATGATAGAATTTTGGAACCAATGGAATTTTGAAATAAATCACATGTCCATGAAAAAAGAAAATGTCACGGGAACAAACTTAGATAATTCTAAGTTACAAAATTTAATCCTTCCATGACACCAATTTTGAGATTTTGCACCTTGGTAAATATTTATCCAAATGAAAAAATTCTTGCATTCAAGAGAAAAAATTTCGAGACTCATAGGTGGACTCCAAGGATGTTCATTAACACATGGAATGATGTCTCAAGACTAGGGATCACACTTTGCTTGACATGAAAGGCAATGGTTCACTTGTCTTGATAAAACATTTGATTTCTTGTTGAAAAAGAATTCTTGGATACATGTAGATTCAAATGGTTGCATTTGGGGCAAAAAGATGTCTTAGGGAGACCTTCTCCTCTGTATGTGAACCCTATCTTCCACAATAAAAATAAACAACTTACAAAAAGAAATGGTTAGTTAACAATGCACACATGATTGAGATCTAAATGTAAGTGCAAGATAATATGACATCTATGGGGTAAAATTTGGGGTACAACACTCTTTTTTTATCATTTTTTATTGGTTTTTTTTACAAAAATTCACAAAAATGTTTAAATATTTTAATTTACAAAAAAAATCCAATTTATGTTATTTATTTAATATAGTTAGAATTTTTGTAATTAATTTCATTTTAATTGTTTTTAAACATTTTTAAATGAAATTCCCACTTTGATCTTTCAAAACTAATTGAATTTAAAGCTTTTATATGATTAACTATGATTTCTCAAAATATCTTTCAAAGTGTACAACTTATTTTTGAATATATTTGATATTTTATCATTTATTATTTAAATTTCCTTTGAAAAAATGACATTTTTATTTAAAATTAGGATTTCCTCTCAATTTTAAATTTTCAAACAATTTTGGGCCTTTATTAGAGTGTAAGACTCATTCCCTTTGTAAATACACAATTTTTGGGGCCTCAGTCATTGTATAAGTCCCTCTAAGGTTTTCAAAACCGCGACGCGATTGTCGCCTTTTCAAATTTTCAATTGGGCATCTCCTCGAGCTATAAGCCCCAACTCTTATATAAAAATAACTTTTATGGGCCTCTTGATAGAGTGTAAGTCCCATCCCTTGTATATAAAATAATTTAGGCCTCGGTCATTGTATAAGTCCTTTGTATTTTCAAAAATCTCGGTGTGATCGCCAATTCTAAAACAATTTTCAATTAGGCCTCTCCCTGAGTTGTAAGTCCCATTCTCTTTTCTTTTAAATAAACGTTTGGGCCTCTAATAGAGTGTAAGACCCAATCTTTGTTGTACATAAACCTTTTTGGGCCTCAGTCATTGTATAAGCCCCGATACAGTTTTCAGAACAACGGTGCGATCGTTGTTTTTCATCTGGGCCTCTCCTTGAGTATAAGCCCCAATCTTCTTTTCAAAACAACTTCCTTTTTTATTTAGGTTCAAGTTCATAGTTGTTGTCAAAACTTTCTTTAATTTCTTGAACAACTAACCATACAGCTGTCACTATGGAAGCTAGCTCGCCTGTAAGTTTTTATTAGCTTTCATTTACATGCTTTATATATAACTGTATTGCTGGAAGCTTGCTCACCTGTAAGTCCTTCTTTCATATCCTTTTAAATACTTGTCATATACCAACTGTATATATACTATTATACCTGCTTAGAGTTTCCCCCGGCAACTAGGTCTAGAACTAGGTAAAGCCAGCTGGTCACTCTTAAATACAGTCAAAACTAGTCCCCCATAGGAATTTCTAGATACAGTCTTGCTTTCTCTTCGGCTTAAATAATATGGAACAAAGAGAAAGGCATTATTCCCGGTGAAACTTTTCTCAGACTGTCACTATTAGAAATTGTCAAAGAAATTCATTTCCCCAGAGAGGATTAATTCTCAGTGAAACCTCTCTTGAATTTCTTCAAACCCTAGAACTGTTCACTAAAGAAAAGATTATTCTCGGTGAAACTTTTCTTGAACTCTTCTTAAGTTTGGACCCACAGACTTCCTAAAAGCATCCTCGCCTCCTATTGGGCTTTGTACAAGGACCCTCCGGCATCTTAGAAGTTCTCATGCCTTCTTTTGGGCTTGGTACAAGGACCCTGAAGATCTCTTAAAGGTGTAGGACAGAACTTAGTCATCCTTTGTTAGAGTGTCTTTCCAAAGAGTCAAAACCTCATATCATGTTTAGGGTTGATACTCATCCCTTAAAACATCGGCCTCCTCTTGGGCATCATAAAAGGATAAACCCTTTCATACCCGTAGAATTGGACAATCTAATCTCCTCTTGGATCTCAAAGACATTCTCAAGTTCCCCACAAATACGGAAAAACACCGGTCACATAATCAATCCCCCAGTAGAGTTAAAACTTTCACAGGATTCTAAAACTCAGTCTTTCATCCTAATTTTCCCCAGCTAGGGTCAGCTTATCATCAGAAACTCAAGGCGTCTTATACCTCAACTCTTCTATAAACTCTCAGCAATAGTTAATCCCCCATTTTGGACCTGCCTCTGGATCTCAATAATCCTCAGCAGAAGCCAGCCTCCTCTTAGGCTTTCTATAATGATTTTCCTCAGCAGAGTAAACCTTAAGAGTCTTCTCTCGTTGATTCATTCTCTTTTAGCCTCAATCTTGGGCTTTATACAAGACAGATAAAAGCACTCTCTGGTTGAGTCAATCTTTTTCAGCCTCCTCTTAGGCTTTGTATAGTGATTTCCCCTAGTAGAAGTTAGCCTCCTCTTAGGCTTTGTACAAATGATTTCTCCAGCTTGTTTAGCCATAATCTTGGGCTTTGTACAAGACAGATAAAGACATTCTCTTGTTGAGTCAACCCTTTTTAGCATTAATCTTGGGCTTTGTACAAGACACACAAAGATACTCTTTTGTTGAGTCAATCACCATAAAACACTCTCTTGTTGAGTTAATCATCTCTTAGCCTCCTCTTAGGCTTTGTATAATGATCCTTCTTTTCCTCAGCCAAAGTCAGCCTCAATCTTGGGCTTTGTACAAGACACCCATAAATATCCACAGCTGAGTCATTCTCTTTTAGCCTCAATCTTAGGCTTTGTATATGACATATATAAACCTTCTCCAGAAAAAGTAAAAATCTTCATAACCTTCTCTTGAACTCTGGATAAATATTTTCCCAGCGGAGTTAATCCCTCCCAGCCTTCATTTAGGTTTTAGGAGTTAACCTCCCTAAGCAGAGTCAATCCTCTTTCCAGCCTCAATCTTGGGCTTTGTACAAGACAAATCATACTCTCCAGCAGAGTCAATATTCTTTTAGCCTCAATCTTAGGCTTTGTATAAGATAAATAAAACCTCTCACCCGTAGAGTTAGTTTCCCCTTTTAGCCTCAATCTTGGGCTTTGTACAAGACACATACAAATATTCCCCAGTGGAATCAAAAAACCCTTTTAGCTTCAATCTTGGGCTTTGTACAAGACAGACAAAATATTCCCTCAGAAAAGTTAACTTTCAGCCTCCTCTTAGGCTTTGTATAATGATATCCCCAAAAGAGTCACCCTCTTTTTTGTCTCAATCTTGGGCTTTGTACAAGACAGATAATAAACTCCCCAGTGGAGTCAATCAATCTCTTAGCTTCAACCTTGGGCTTTGATCAAGGCACACAAAAATCAACATTTCCCTCAGAGGAAATCAAAAAACTCTCTGTAGGAAGATACTTCTCTGTATATCACACATCAAACAAAAATCAAAACAAACCCTAATTCCAGATAACTGATGTAAGTGGCACACTTGTTGATTCAAATATCCAAGTTGTCGTCCATCTTTTATCCTGGTAAAACCCTTCCTTCATCTAATTGCTGTAAGCGGCAAGCCTCTAGGTTATTTACATCCACGCCACTGTCATTCTCTTAGCATGAAAGACTCCTAAGGAAAAATGGCATTGCTCTACACTGAGCTAAAGTTTTCTCCTTTAGGACAAATCCCCTATAAAGAAAATTATGGCATTGCTGGATTCTCATATCCCAGTTAAAGTAATCCTCCTTTATAATCGGTCACCCAACAGTTGTGATAAACAGACGAGATGTCTCCCTTTAGAGATGACAAATTCTCTCTCAGTCAAACCTTTTAGCTTCAATCTTGGGCTTTGAACAAGACACAAATACTCAACCTTTTAGCTTCAATCTTGGTCTTTGAACAAGACACCAAAACATCATCTTTTCCTCCCATAGAATAGGAGGAACTACGATTGCTCTAATTTCCCTGTTTCTCTTTAACGGGAATACGTAGGCATAAGATTGCGAAATCTTAGCGAACACACCAATCAAAAACTTTAAGGTCCAGTACCTTCACATACCAATCGAAACTGAGGTCCAGTACCTCACCAAAATCAAACAAAAACTCTCTCTCTCTCTCTCTCTCTCTCTCTCTCTCTCAAACACCTCCCAAAGAAGAAACTTTCCCAACACACGACAGATAAACACCATCAAGTACAAAGCAGAACATAAAACTAACAACATGTGGATAACCACATATAGGATGGGTAATTGACAACTCCCTATTATATAAACTGACCCCAAACTCCCCGAATCTCTCTTAGCGTTTGTTCAGTTAAACATTCGCGTGCAAGGTTAGTTTTAGATAGCTTCCCTTTCCCTTCCAGCTTCACGGGATGAATAAGAAATCAGAAAGTAGCACCCCTTCCTCGCCATTGCGGTTAGGAAGACAACCCAATTTGCGATAAGGTGGTCACGTCACCGACATAAATCACACGCTACAGTCAACAATAGCAGAAATCCACTCTCCTTTATCAACTTCCATGTTGGAGCCGTCAGTAGCTTCAACCATCAAAATCTCAAGGGGTTCAGCATAGTGGGCTTCTTCCATCTGCATGGGATCCAAGTCCACTCTCATAGTTGATTTTGGCTTTTCTCCAAATTGCAACCTTCCATCATTCAGCGCTTTTTGAACCAAATCCCTAAAAAGAAAACATTGAGACGTCCTATGACCTAAGAATTTATGATATTTGCAAAATCCTCTTTTCTTCCTTTGTTCCAAATAAGGGGTTTTTTTAAACAAGGAGGAACTAAAATCTGACCATCCTTGACTAACAGATCAAAAATTTCATAACATTTCGTAATGTCGAAAGTGTAAGACCTAGCAGTGAACTTTTCAGTCTTTCTAGTTTCGACGGGATTCTACCCATTGGATGGTTTTAACAGTTTTCAAGTATATGGGGGTCCTGGCTTTAATTCAGCCCCATTAACTTAACCCTCATCCAGACTATCTTCACCTACATGTGAGGCGTATTCGTCTGCGTCTATGCACGCAATCTTTTCTTTTTTATGATATTTATTAGTTCTCACTTTTTCAGCTTTTAGGCGCTCGACCCGACGAACCCTATCTGCAAGCTGCACCATATCCCTTAAGTACTGAGTATCCAATTTCTTTCTAATTGAATAATCGAGGCCACCAGCGGCCATTTCGACTAACTCATGTTGTGTAACCTGGGTAAAACACCTTGCTTTGAGAAGTCTAAATCTATTTAGATAATCTTCTATTGACTCTAGGATCTTTCGCCTAACGCTAGATAGTTCCTTCAAACTAATCTTCGACTGACCAATATAAAACTGTTCATGAAAATGCCTCTATAACTGGCTCCATGTTTGAACAGACAGGGGAGGGAGAGTCGTAAACCACGTAAAGGCATTTTTTGTCAAAGAAATTAGAAAATATTTCAACTTTAAGTTCTCACTATTAGCCAGATCACCGACTACAGTTTGGAAACGGGAGACATGCTCTATTGTCGACTCACTGGTATCTCCAGCAAACTTAGTGAACTTAGGATTTTCAATCCCTTGGGAACTTCTGATTGTCGAATAAATTTAGCAAGTGGAGAGATAAATTTTGGTCGATGGAGTCCCGTATTTAGGCCATTCTGGGCCAAGATCTGTTCGACCATACTTGTTAAATTAGTTTGCCCTGCGAGATTACACTGGTGGACTTGTCTAAGAACTAGATCAACATTCTGGTTTCTCTGGACAATGACAGGGGTGGGATTGTTTTGCTTTATTTGTTCCCTACTGTAGCGAGCGATTTTTGTCGGTGACGTGACCACCTTATCGCGGAATTTGGGTTTTCTCCTCAATGAAGAGGAGGGGGTGCTACTTTCTGATTTCTTATTTATCCCTGAAGTTGGAAGGGAAAGGGAAGCTATCTAAAACTAATCTTGCACGCAAATGTTTAACTGAACAAACGCTTAAAGAGATTCGAGGAGTTCAGGGTTAGGTTATACAATGGGGAGTTGTCAGTTACCCATCCTATATGTGGTTATCCACAGGTTGTTAGCTTTAGGTCTCGCTTTGTACTTGACGGTGTTTATTCGTTAATGGGTTGGGAAAGTTTCTTGGGAAGTATGAGTGAGTGAGTGAGTTTTTGTTGATGTTCGGGTTTTTCCGATGTTTTTGGTAAGGCACCGGACCTAAGTTTTGATCGATATGAAGGTACTGGACCTAGAGTTTTTGATTAGTATGCTCGCTAAGATTTCACAATCTTATTCCTACGTATTCCCGTTTAAACGAAACAGGGAATCAGAGCAATCTTAGTTCCTCCTATACTAAGGGAGGAAAAAGATGTTTTGGTGTCTTGTTATAAGCCTAAGATTGAAGCTAAAAGGTTTATTTGTGTCTTGTTCAAAGCCCAAGATTGAAGCTAAAAGGTTTGACTGAGAGAGAATTTGTCATCTCTAAAGAAGGATTGGACTTCCTCTGAGGGGATTGTTGATTTTTGTGTGCCTTGATCAAAGCCCAATGTTAAAGCTAAGAGGTTGATTGACTCCTCTAGGGAAGTCCTTATACAAAGCCTAAGAGGAGGCTAGGAAATACTGACTCAAGGAGAGAGTTTTTATCTGTCTTGTACAAAGCCCAAGATTGAGGCTAAAAGAGACTGACTCTTTGGGGATATCATTATACAAAGCCTAAGAGGAGGCTAAAAGTTTGACTTTTCCAGGGAAAATGTTCTATCTGTCTTGTACGAGGCCCAAGATTGAGGCTAAACGGAATTATGCTCCGTCGGGGAGGTTTGTATGTGTCTTGTACAAAGCCCAAGATTGAGGCTGACAAAGACTTTACTGACTCGACTGAGGATATTTTAGGTGTCTTGTACAAAGCCCAAGACGGAGGCTAAAAAGGATTTGACTCTGCTGGAGAGTATTATTTGTCTTGTACAAAGCCCAAGATGGAGGCTGAAAAGAGTTTGACTCTGCTCAGGAATTTATTTCTCAAGGCCTAAAAGGAAGGCTGGGAGGAATTGATTCCACTGGGGAAGATGTTTGTCCCGAGCTGAAGAGAAGGTTATGAAAATTTATGTCTTGTACAAAGCCCAAGATTGAAGCTAAAAAGGGTTTGAGTCAACAAGAGAGTACTTTTATTTGTCATGTACAAAGCCCAGGATTGTGGCTGAACAAGCTGGAGAAATCATTATACACAGCTTGAGAGGAGACTAACTCCTGCTAGGGGAAATCATTATACAAAGCCTAAGAGGAGGCATGGAAAAGATTGACTCAACAAGAGAGTGTTCTTATAAGTCTCGTACAAAGCCCGAGATTGAGGCTAAAAGGGTGACTCAACAAGAGAGTGATTAAATCAACAAGAGAGTCTGAGGAATGATTGACTCAACAAGAGAGTCTGAAAGTTGATTGACTCAACAAGAGAGTCTGAAAAGGTGATTGACTCAACAAGAGAGTCTGAAAAGGTTACACTACTACAAAACGCTAAAACAACAACATCAGGCTTACAACGCATCCTTTTATGCCGTTGTAATAGGTTAAAAATTTTGCGCCCATTTAAAAGCTGAGTCATTTAATGACGGTTGAATGAAACCACCGTAGTAATAAATAAAATGTATCAAGCTTCGATTCCATGCAACTTCATTTTTTCCATTTTTTAGAGTACATTTAGCGTGTGTCAATTAAGTCCATTATTTAAAAAATAAATTGTAAATTATTTTACAACGGTTAAGATGAACAACCGTAGTAATAAATGAAATGTAACAAGCTTCGATTCTCTGCAACTACATTTTTTCCATTTTGTAGAGTACATTTAGCGTGTGTCACTTAAGTCCATTATTTAAAAAAAATTGTAAATTATTTTACAACGGTTAAGATGAACAACCGTAGTAATAAATAAAATGTAACAAACTTCGATTCCCTGCAACACATTTTTACCTTTTTTTAGGATACATTTCACTTAAGATTCCACCACAGTTTGTTTCTCCACCGAGATTAAAAGGTTTACTGATAAATTAAAACAAAACTTATTATGTATTTCTTTCATAAGACGCCCTAATCGAACAAGTGAGCCAGAGATGCCCTAACCTTTACCCTCTTCGTATCCATTCATTTGGAGCTCAAATATTGCTCAAATAAGGTACTCTTCAACATCTTCATTCCTTTTTTCTTGGTTTATGCTCAAATATTGACCGTCTTCATTCATTTGCTTCTTCAGATTTGAAGTAAGGTTCTCTTCAACATCTTCATTCCTTTTTTCTTGGTTTATGCTCAAATATTGACCGTCTTCATCATCCATTTGCTTCTTCATCTTCGAAGTAAGGTTCTCTTCAACATCTTCATTCCTTTTTTCTTTGTTCATATTGTATATGCTCAAGTCAGAATGAGACTTTTCATATGCTTTACGTTTAGTATGAGAGTACATCTTCATTGATTTTTTCTTTGTTCATATTGTATATGCATATGCTTGAGTTTTTGGATTAGATTTTGGTGTGTCATTCACATTATTATACATGTATAAATTTCAGAAGTTGTAATGGATCGTAGTTGTATGAAAGCCAATGGATTAGATCCAGTTTATGAGAATGGAGTTTTTGAATTCCTTGAATACGCTGATAAACATCTTCCCGACAATGATAGTATCTTTTATTGTCCTTGTGTTGTTTGCGCTAATATCAAAAAGGGTACAAAGAAAGAAATACACAATCACCTTTGTTGTGTATATGTCAAAATTCTATAATATGGACGTGGTATGGTGAGGTGGATAATAAGGAAAGTCGGGCGTCACAAAGTCAAAGAGTGGAGGAAGATGAATATATGGAAGATCACCTAGAGGATATGTTCCGTGATATTGGGGAATCTTCTTTTATGAATGCTCATATTTATGATAATTTATGTAGTGATAAAGACACCTCTTTATATAAGGGATGCACAGAGTTCACACGATTGTCGACGGTGTTAAAGTTGTTTAATCTGAAGGAAAAAACTGGACGGTCGGATAAAAGTCGGAATTACTTGAATTGCTACAGCAAATGTTACCAGAAGATAACAAATTGCCGGATCGTTGCTATGAGGCCAAGAAGATATTGTGTCCACTGGGTCTGGAGTATATCTAGATACATACTTGCCCTAATGATTGCATTCTATACCGGAAAGAGTATGAAGACTTGTTTTAATGTCCAAAATGTGGTGTGTCGCGTTACAAGCTGAAGGCAGGCAATGGTGATGACAATGATCACTTTGATAATGTTAGTAGGAAGCATCCTCCTGCTAAAGTGTTATGGTACTTGCTAATACTTTCACGATTAAAGATACTTTTTGCTAATTCGAATGACGCAAAGAATCTTAGATGGCATGCAAATGAAAGGATTCGTGATGGAAACATTCGCCATGTAGCTGATTCTTTGCAATGGAAGAAAATTGATTCGTTGTTTCCGAATTTTGGAGTCGAGCCTAGAAATCTTAGGCTTGGGATTGCCACCGATGGAATGAACCCCTTTGGTAATATGAGCACTAATCATACTTCGTGGCCTGTTCTTCTCACTATTTACAACCTATCTCCTTGGTTGTGCATGAAGCGCAAGTATATACTGTTAAGTATGATGATTTCTGGACCACGACAACCTGGTAACGACATAGATGTTTATCTTAGTCCATTAATTGATGATTTACGACTCTTGTGGGATGAAGGCGTTGAAGTTGATGATGCATATTCTGGGGAAAAGTTTAATATGTGTGCAATGTTATTTTGCACAATTAACGACTTTCTGGCTTACGGTAACTTGGCGGCATACAGTGTCAAAGGACATAAAGCGTGTCCTATATGTAAAGATGATACTTGTTATCACCAACTTGAGTTTGGAAAAAAGACCGTTTACCTTGGGCATCAAAAATTTCTAAAACCGGGTCATCCTTATCGTATATTGCGAAAGGATTTTAATGGAGAGCAAGAGTTTGGTGAGGCTCCTAAACCTTTAACTGGGGATGAAGTTTATCAACGACAGGAATACATTAATGTTGTCCTTGGGAAGAGAGAAAAAGAAAAATGTGGGAAGAGAGAAAAAGAAAAAGGTGGAAAGAGAGGAAAAGAAAAAGGGGCAGTTGCGAAAAATATATGGAAAAAGAGGTCCATCTTCTTTGATCTTCCATATTGGTCAGGTCTTGATGTTAGACATTGTCTTGATATGAGGCACGTGGAGAAAAATGTGTGTGATAGTTTGATTGGCACATTTCTAAACATTCCGGGCAAGACTAAAGATAGTAAGACTTCCCGTCTTGATATGGAGAAGATGGGTATACGAAAACAGTTGGCTCCAATAGAGAAAGGAAAACAGTTGGCTTCAATGCCATATGTAATAAAGTTCTTGATTTCAAAAAAATGGATGAATTAGAAGATGAGGCTGCCATAATCTTGTGTCAATTGGAGATGTATTTTCCGCCATCATTTTTTGACATTATGGTTCACTAACTTGTTCATCTCGTAAGAGAAATCAGAATTTGTGGTCCAGTTTTTTTAGGGTGGATGTATCCAATAAAGCGATATATGAAGATCTTTAAAGGATACACGAAGAATCATCACCGACCGGAAGCTTTGATTGTTGAAAGGTACATCACAGAAGAAGCCGTTGAGTTTTGTAGAAACTATTTGTCGGATTCAGATTCTATAGGAATTCTAAAGTCTCGTCATGCTGACACAGACGGAAGAGGTATTCAAGGTCTAAATGTTAGGTCAATGGCTCGGGATGTAGTTATTCAATCACATTTCTATATATTGAATAATATAGATGAGGTTCAACCTTTCATAGAGACTCACAAAATACTTATGAAGAAAAAATATCCCCGAATGAATGACAAGTTGTTGTTGATAGAGCATAACAATATATTCATGGATTGGTTTAATAAAAGTGTATCTAATGATCCTAGTGCATCCGAGATACTTAGATGGTTGTCGTACGGGCCATAATTTTGTGTCATTACCTGGAGTGCATACGACATTGGTCATTATACCTTTTATACAAAATCAAAAGATGGTCGTAGTACAATGCAAAATAGTGGGGTTATGGTTGAAGCCAAATCGATGTATTTCTCCAGTTCGAAAGATAAGAATCCGGTATTGGCAACTACTCCATTTTATGGTGTCATTGATGAGATTTGGGAGATCGATTATGTTATTTTCAAAGTGGCTTTATTTAAATTCAAGTGGGTTCCCAATAATAGTAATGGTATAGACATTGATGACTTAGGATTCACCTGGGTCGACCTTGGCAAGGCATCTTTTAATACATAACCATTCATCATGGCTTCTCAAGCAAAATAAGTTTTCTATGTTTCCGATCCATCGGACAAATCGGGGAAATGGTCAATCGTTCTCCAAGGAAAATACATTCCTCTTAGTGATGAAAGTCTTGATATTCCGTCCACGCCTTCTTACACAACACAAGTTCCTACCTCATATGATGAAGTTGATGGAGATGCCGTGCATGCTATACGACTCGATCATGAAGAAGGCATATGGGAAAATTAACAAGTACGTAATTTATTATTTATTCATAATATATTAATTGTATGTTATAGTTTAGAAGTATTTTTACTAACAAGTATAATTATTTGAAATCATAGGTATTTTGAGTCCAGACACCAAGCCCGGAGACAAGACACCAAGAGACAAGATACCGATTATACACCAAGTTACAATTATGTGAAGTTATGTAATGTGTGTAAACTCTAATATGGTATATGTGATATTTTATTTATGTAGGTTGTTTATTCTGATAAACTGTAATCTGGTATATGTGATATTATGAATATGATACGATTAATATTATTATGAAAACAATTCACAAAATGTGAATTGTATTTTTCTGCTGTGCTGAGATATGGAGAACAATAATACAGGTAAAAAAATGGGATTAATTATAAAAGCAGGATCATATTTGTTAATTTTGCAGAAACTTTAACGACGGTTATATTTCATAACCGTTATAATATCTGGCGCGCTGGCCAGGAAAAACTAAATATCAAAACTGCATTGCTGGGAATCGAACATAGGACAATTAAATTTATTACAACGGTATATTGCAAAACCCTTATGATAGTTAGTGCGTTTTCCTATTTATTACAACGCCTACAAGGCCGTCGTTGTAAGTGTCATACTTACAACGACAATCTACATAACAATGCCCTCGCCCGCGTTATTATATGTCATTCCCAACCGTTGTTAAATGGGTTTTTTGTAGTAGTGTTAGCTCCGCTGGGGAGAATCATTTGTACAAAGACCAAGAGGAGGTTGATTATGCTGAGGAAAGATCATTATACAAAGCCTAAGAGGAGGCTAGCTTCTGCAGGGGATTATTGAGATCCCGAGGCAGGTCCAAGTGGGGAATCAACTCCTGCTGAGAATTCCAGAAGAGTTGAGATATCAGATGCCTTGAGGTTCTGATTTGGGATAGACTGACCCTGGTTGGAGAATTTTTTAGGAGAGAGATTGGGTTTTATCTTAGCTGGAGATTTATCCAGAATGATCGGGGTTTCTTCCTATGTTTGTAGGGAACTTGAGAATGTCTTTAAGACTCAAGAGGGGATTTAGACTGTCCAAGTCTATTGGTGGGGAAGAGTTTTATCTTTTGTATGATGTCTCCAGAGGAGACAGGGGTTTTAAGGGATGAGAATCAACCCTAAGTCCGAGTTTTGACACTAGAAAGACTGCTCTAGCAAAGGATGACTAAGTTTTGTCCTATACCTTTAAGAGGTCTTCAGGGTCCTTGTATTAAGCCCAAGAAAAGCCATGAGAACTTCTAAGAAGCCGAAGGGTCCTTGTACAAAGCCCAAGAGGAGACGGGGATGCTTTCAGGAAGCCTGTGGGTCCCAAACCAAGAAAATTTCAAGAAATGCTATTCACTGAGAATAGATCATTTAGCGAAAGTTCTAAGGTTTGAAGAAACTCAAGAGATGTTATTCACCGAGAATAGATCAACTCTGGGGAGTAGAATTTCATTGACAATTTCTAACAGTGACAGCCTGAGAAAAGGTTCACGAAGAATACTGACTTTCTCTTTATTCCATATTGTTTAAGCCCAAGAGAAGGCAAGACTGTATCTGGAATTCCTATGGAGGATCTAGTTTTGACTGTATTTAAGAGTGATCAAACTAGCTTTACCTAGTTCTAGACCTAGTTGTCGGGGAAAACTCTAAATAACTATACTAGTATATATACAGTTGATATATGACAAGTATTTAAAAGAGTATGAAAGAAGTGCGCAGCTTCCCACAATACAGTTATATATATATATATATATATATATATATATATATATATGAAAGCGAGTAAATGAAAGTTGTTAAAACTTACAGGTGAGCAAGCTTCCATGCTGTATTGTTAGTTATTCAAAGAAATTAAGGAAAGTTTTGATAACAACATGTATATTTGAATCTAAATTAAAGAGAAGTTCTTTTTGAAAAGAGTGTTGGGACTTATACTCAAGGAGAGGCCCAAGGTTTAATAGTGATCACACCGTTGTTTTTAAGATCGTATCGGGACTTATACAACGACTGAGGCCCAAGAAGGTTTATTTACAAAAGGGTTGGGGCTTACACTCTTTCAAGAGGCCCAAAAGTGTTTTGAAGAAGAAAGATGGGACTTACAACACGAGGGGAGGCCCAGATGATTTTTGTTTAAAAAAACGAAGACCGCGCCGTGACTTTGAAAATACAACGGGACTTATACAACATATGAGGTCCAAAATGGTTGGTATTTACAAAGGATTGGGTCTTACACTCTATTAGAGGCCCAAAGAGATTTAAAATAAAAGAAATGGGACTTACAACACAAGGGTAGGCCCATAATGGTTTTCGTTTTGAAATGGCGATCGCGCCGAGATTTTTCAACACAGAGGGACTTATACAATGTCTGAGGCCCAAAATGGTTTTGGTTAAAAAGGGATTGGGTCTTACACTCTATTAGAGGCCCAAAAGTGTTTGAAAAAGACTTGTTAGGGTGAAAATCAAAGAAACCCTAATTTCATCATTTTTTAAAGTAATTATTCATAGAAAATTAATTAAAATGATAAAAACACCAAAGAAGTTTGAATAAACAACTTGTGATGTTTTAATCACAAGATGAATATTAAAATGATGTTTTAATCACAAGATGAATTAAAACTCATTTGGCTTTGATTTTCAAGATGAATATTCATTTTTTGAAATGTTTAAAAACAATAAAAATGAATTTATTTACAAAAAATATCAACTATATTAAATAAATAATATAATTTGATTTTTTTGTGAAATAAAATATTTTAACATTTTTGTGATTTTTTGCAAAAAGAACCAATAAAAAATAATTAAAATTGAGAGAGAAATTAATTTTTCAAATCATTTAAAATGATATGACAAATATTAAAAAAATGGGAAAAAGTGGTAAAAAAAAGGGTCTGGGGCGAGGGGGATTCGAACCCCAGACCTCCTAGCCAAACACATGAGCGCGCAACCACTGGGGTGGTGATACATCCGTGTATCAAAACCACCCCATAAATATATGAGGGGTGCCTTGTTTTAGGCCTGGCCAAGGCAAGGCAAGGCAAGTTCTTGGGCCAAAAACGTAAAGGCTGTAACTTTCTCATTTCTCCATGGATTAGGACAAAATTTAGATCTATCCTGCCTAGAATTTCACAAGGAATCCAATGGTGGCCTTGGTTTTTTCAGATGAGGTCCCTATTTTAAAACTCGATAGTGGTTTTGAAATAGGCCACCATTTGCATTCTCTTTGCTACCTTATGTTACAGGCAAGAATTACATGATGAATTGGTTCAAACACAACATATACAGCATGTATGAGATGTGTATGATCAGTGGACTTCAAAGCAATGCATAATTCAAAGAGTTCAAGTTGTGATGCTTACCTCCATAGGTGTTATAGGGTGCATTGAATCTTGTCCCAAAGTTTGGGAGCATGTCCTGGTCAAAAGTCAAAGGCACAGTTGACTTTTCCCTCGAAACCCTAATTGTGGTCCTGATGAAATTGAAACTTGTGGATCAAGATTCTTGGACCAATCCATTATTGCAAATGGATCAATGTAGTGTATTGGAGACCCTCAAACCATGTCTTGAGGTCTTGGCTCATGCTTTGTCCCAAAAGTCAATTTAGGGTGAATTAGGTCAAGAAGCCCTAATTCCTGATTTTTGGGTAAATGCATCCCCTAAGGTTAAATTGACTTGATGATTGGGTCCATGAGGTCCCTTGGAGTATCTTGGGTTTTGTTTTGAAGCCTTGGCTCATGCCCAGAGGAAAAATTTCATTTGGAGGCCTTAGTCGACCAAAACCCTAATTTGGTGACACTGGCGATCTTGAGGTTTGATCCACTTGGAATGTTGCATCCTTGTGCTTGACTCTTGATGTGGGAGTACTTTTGATCCTTTATAGATGTTTGAGAGGTTAGACAAGTTGAAGATCATGTCATTCCTTGATTGATCCTTTGTCTAAGTGCTCTGAGAGGGCTTAAAATCCTAATTCTTGACTGTGGTGAATGCTCAAACATCTCTGAGGATACTGATGAGGCATGATGGTTCATCCATATTGTGATGATGATTTTCACAATGATGAGTAATCTTGGTGGTCAAAATTTGGGGTATGACAGATGCCCCTATTTAATCTTCTTGGACTCGAAGGTGTGAATGGCGAAGGTATTCGAGCATTCGGGGTGCAAGAGGATTAAATATTGGAATACCCAAAATTTTGATGGTGGTTACGAATGGCTGCTTACTCATCCATCTTCTTTTGCTTAGCAATGATGCTTAGAAAAGGTAAAAACTTCCCCTCGATCCTGGTCTTCAGCCACGAAACTGGTCTTAGTTTCTGAAATAAACTTCCCCTTGATCCTGGTTTCCTACCAAGGAACTGGTCTAAGTTTCCGAAATAAACTTCCCCTCGATCATGGTTTCCTACCAAGGAACTGGTCTAAGTTTCTGAAATAAAATTCCCCTCAATCCTGGTTTCCTACCAAAGAACTTGTCTAAGTTTCTGAAATAAACTTCCCCTCGATCCTAGTTTCCTACCAAGGAACTAGTCTAAGTTTCTTTTGTCAATAAACTTTCTTGACAAGGGACGCTGTTTGTAGCGGTTTTCCTCAAACTTCTCTCCAAATTTTCTTGGGGAGATGCCATTTGATGGAAAAAGTTTTGGTGTCAGACTTGCTGGGGAACCCAATTGTCTGAACTGTAGAGGTGTACAAACTTCCTTGTTGGAGACACAATTTGTTGACTCTACTGGGGAAAACGGGCCTCTTGAGAGATTGCTTTCTGCTTGGGGATATTACATCATACTTTTCCTCGAGATCTTCTCGGAGAAATGTCATGTGATGCAATCCAATTTTGAGGTGCCGATGACTTTATTAACATTGACTCTCTTGGAGAGAAAAATCAATGTGTTGCTGAGAGCCTTTGGTTGTGAGGCCTTCTCTGGGGATTTTTCCTTAATACGGGAAAACGAAGATATCATCTTCAATGACGAAGAGTGACGTCTGTCGAATGTCTTCTTGCCTTTCAGAGGTTTAAGTTATCAAAGTGGTCAAGGGCCAACTCCAATCCAGAAATAAACCGGAGGAGAGAGATTGTTTAGACAAAACATTTCCTGACAAGGAAAGAACTGACAACTCGATTGAGAGGACTTTTATCACTAGGGGACAAAACCGACTAGAGTGATAGTGATGCAATATGAGTATGAAGGCGAATTAATAATGCATGATGTATGTATGAATATGTTGACAAAACTGACGCGACATACAGACTAATAGATGAGCATGACTGGATACTCGGCCACTGCGGGGGATGAAAAGTATCACTGGTTCAAGATAGCAATTCTGCCTTGCTTAGGAAAGATAGTCCCCGCGGGGAACAACGTTAGTCGGACTTAGGAGGTAAGAACTCGGTCGGGGATGTCAGATGAAAGATTCGTATCTAACACAGCTGATCCTTCATTCAGGCGTACTGGTTTAGAAGGAGCACTTTGATTCTGCACTTTGAAGCTTAATCGCCTTTGGAGTAGCGATCGATGTTCTTTTGATGTTCAACAGTCAAAAGGAATTGCCATCTTTATTTTAAAAGCAGAAGAATTTTGACAAGTAAATTCATTTTTGTTTTATTTCAAGAATCGTTAATCATGTTAGAATGTCGTTCTGTAAAGCTAAAACAAATAAGAATTACAAACAAAAGCACTAGGGCTCAAATTTTATTGATAGGATGGAAACCAGCCAAATGCGTGATCCCATAGAGTATTTACAAAGTTAGAAAATGGTAATTTTAAGGGAAAAAGGCTACATCAAAACATAACAACCGTTATCCTTCCGCCAACTTTGAATTCTGGACATCCTGAGCTTCCATCAAAGATGACCTTGATTGGAGTTTTCTTGATGGATGGCACGATTGCTGAGGGATTTGCCCCTTTGTTAGACGTAGTTACTTGCCATGAATCTCTAACTTTTGCCTGCATTGTACTTTGAGATTTCCAATCCATCGCGATGATTTTTTATTATGTCTCTAATTTTTGCCTGGACCGCCCTTTCGGGTTTTCAATCCACCGAGACATTTTTTTTTGTTTTTTATTTATTTAGGCGAAGTATTTATTGACTACGTCAACATTTGTGGGGTAGCCAAATTCTTCTCCATCCATGGTTGAGAGTCTCAAGGCGCCACCTGAGAAGGCTTTCTTGACCACATAGGGGCCGTCATAATTCGGAGTCCATTTGCCCCGGGAATCAGTGAGAAATGATTGTATCTTCTTGAGCACAAGGCGTAACACCCCATTTCTACCCGGCGGATAATAGTAAAATCAGAGTTATAAAATTTCAACAAACAATAGGATGCTACACTTTCATCTTAAAAACAACTTCGATTAATTTCATATGAACATATATATAACACTTTGATCGGATGAACCGATAACAACAAAATTCATATATATCTTCTTTTCAAAGCAAAACAACTTCAAGATATGAATATTCAACTTGATTCACTTAACATTTTTGTTCGACTAAAACAACTTCAAAACAACATAATACTTAATAAGTTCAACCTAAAAATTCAGCAACATAAAACATATTCAACAATAAACAACAAGCGTCCATCCCCCGAGTGTTAAGTATCAGAGCGACATCACCGACTCAAACTAGTACGAATAAACGACCTTCATCTTTGCTAACCTGCACGTTACCAACATAGGGGTAACATTCAAGCAGAAGGGGTGAGATATCGAATAATATAAACAACAACAACATTATCAACACAATACAATAACGACTTTATCAATATAGTACAACAACGACTTTATCAACATAATACAACAACAACTTTATCAACATAAGTAATGCAACACAAAAATGCGACTCAACTATGCGTATGCATGTGGTACCATTGGAGCAAAACTCCCAACTTAGAAATTGCCAGTTTGTCGGGCATCAACAAGGCATAAGCCTTCAATTTCAACTTTTTGCCAATCCAGGCCAACTTAATAATTTTGCCAATCCATAACAACTTTATAATTTTGTCAATCTAGGCCAACTTAATAATGTCATGCTATGCATGCGACAACACCCATACCATCAACTTATTCAACACAACACAACAACGACAAAAATGCAACAACTGCAAACAACTTAATCCACATTGGTCACAAGACCTGCAACATCAAGACAACTTAAAAACGTTGGTCATAAGACCTGCAACTGCAAAACAACTTAACAACGTTGGTCATAAGACCTGCAACTTAATAATGTCCATAAATCGGGACAATCAACACAATTCAACTTTACCTGCAAATCAACTTATTCGACATAATTTCAACAAAATAATCCATCCAAGACTACCTACTCGTATACACGACTTACTCCGACAATTTTCAACTAATACCGGACAACTAATCTTACCGCTTAATTCTACTTATTCGACTAATTCCATACATCAACCAACCAAAAATAACTACAACCACTTATGAATTATTTCTGCAAAATTTCAACTAATTTCGGTTAAACAATTATACCGGTTAAAACTACTAATATTACTATTCGGTATTATTTTAATACTCTGCTAACTTCTTTGGTCTGTCATTCACTAATTGATTCCTGTACTAAAATAAAACCTGCTACTATCATTTCTAAGTCCCCACATTATTGCTATTCCTCTGCATTATTAATCGGTTAACATTGTTGAGGCATATTGCACGATAACACCTCAATTGCACACATTCACGATGGTAAAAATCAACACAACGATACGGTCAATTTTCTGCTATAATTGAACTGGATACAGACCTCAACACCATTTTTCCTAGAAAGAACATCTCGTTAGCTTTCCAACGCTTCGAACGGGGGTGAAAACCGACTTACGGATCAAAAGATATGAATTTTCCAAACTTTCCGAAACCATAATTTTTCTGCATAATTGCCCTACGGGATTTTGCATTTTCGTCCGAAAATCCGACCGATTCAATTATTTTTTTCGAAACAAACACATACTCATTCATACAAAACATATAGTAGTGATTTGGAACCATCAAACGTGAATTCTACGACTTTCAATTTCAATCCGAATCTTAAACCCCCAAATCTCCAAAAATGCAAAAACTTACAAAATCAACCAAATTCGATAAAACATGCATACTCGATCACGGCCTAACATTTCTCGACACAACTACGCAATCTATTCCGACTTTCGTCCGCGAAAACATCGGTTTCTATCGATTTAACCAAATTCCAACCTAAGTTTAACACTATAGAACAACAACCAAACAATCTAGCAAACATCAAATTTCACAAAAACAAAACCAATTCATCAATACACTTCAACACATTCAGTAGAATATTATATAAATCTCAATCCCACGTATCCATCATCATATACCCGGTTATAAAATTCGAACCCCACCCTTACCTTAGATTGAAGGCAGCTCGAATTTCCGGTCGAAAACTGGAACTTTGACAGCAACCTCTCGAATTCTCTCTTCTCAAATCGTCGTGCTTCCAACCCTAGTTCCCATTTTCTGTAACCTCCACATTCTTCTCTCAAAACCCTTGTTTTTCTCCTTTATTTTCTTTCTCTTAGTTAAAAACCTAATATAATAATGGGTTTGTTAATTAACTTAATGGGTCTACTACATGATACCCCCACTTTGCTATTTCTCACACACTACTTAACCCAACTAAATTAATTAATATTCCACATAAATAAATATTATTTCTAATATTAATTTCTCCCGACTAAATCAACTAATTACCCGATTAATACTCGTTAGTATCAAACAACATATTCAACATAATCAACAAAATATACGGAAACACTCAATACTATTTAATTAAAATATTTAATTTAATACGGGCGTTACAACTCTCCCCCACTTAGAATATTTTCGTCCTCGAAAATTCACTCGATGCACCACACTCCAATTACGTTATCTCAGCTAACAAATCAACTTCCCTGCCCTAAAAGGAAACCCAACGTCTAACACCAAACAACAATACATCACATCAACGACAACAACAACACAAAACAAGGCTTACGCAACGCACCCAACAACTAACTCAAGACACAAAGAATAACCAAGTTAAGAACACACCAGTTCACTCCAACCAGAACACAACACAAACGTTACCATCGCCGCCGAAAGCAACACTCCCCTAATTCTCATCATAGGAATTATCTACTCGCACTCGAACCATCACCCTAGGTAACGAGGCAACCACAAGGATAAGAGCAGAAAACCCAAGCCACAACATCAACATAATCAAACTACCGACATCGTGGTTACCCACATAGGAACCAATTGTTCTACACCGCGCTTTCGATGCGCACTCTGATTAATTGCAACCATCAAATCTACCAAGTTCACATCAACTTCCGACCATCAAAGCAGACATAAGAAAAGGCTTTCGACTTAACTCATCAGAAATTCAAACCAAACAGGCTTATACACTTTGATGACTGACCACTTCGAACTTAGATTCGTAAATAATACCTCCGAATATCCAACACAACTACAACTGCAGCCAACTCCAAATCTTGAATAGGATAGATACTTTTGAGAATTCCCAAGTATCGTCAACATAAGTTACAACTTCACCACCTCGTATTAACACATCATCAAAGTTCATCTCAACGCATAACAACATTACCACAGCATAAGGATACATGTGTCCAATTAATCTCAACAAGGAAATCATCTTCCAAATAGTCCTTAACACCCAATAGTCATAGATTTAGCCTTAAAAACCTACACTTAACATGACATATTAACCAAACCAATCAAACAAGCTAATTCATCAAGTCCTACTCATACCAGCACGATTCTTCAAAAATCCCTCATCCGAATTAACACAACCACTCAACTTCATCTTTACAAATCATAATTCACACCTTGCTAACTCAGTATATAGCTTCACTTCTTTCAATACTTGCAACTCAACTCTCAAATACTCTACGCGCTCTTCTTCTGATTTTATAAACCATCAGAATATCCACAACGAATACCAGTTCTAACTTATCCAAACAAGTATGGAAAATACCATTCATATTTCCATATATACACTTTAAGGCATACCAGCCACTACCCTTCTCGATCCGACGTCCTCGGTCAAATCATAGTCTTACATTACCATTTACTTCCTACTTGGTTTATCTCTATAATCCTTCAAGTCTCATGTCAGTCGAATTCTCGATCCACCACAAATCAAAACCCAAGTTATCCAGAACACAACTGTGAGTTTCCAAACTACTCACTGATCAACTCGCAACCTCATACTAACATCCTCAAGTCCTCCTTATTTCCCTATATAGGAATCCGCATCGACAACTCAAATAATTCGTAAGCACTTGGCTCAACCCCAAACAATTCACTGTGCATACTATTTTAGTTGGAAAGACACGTCTACTCCATCCACATGATTCCGTCTGCTATCAACAAGAGATTAAAGGTGATCAGTTCCTCAATTTGTCAAGAGACAGCCGGCAATCATAATGGTGGCATAAATCATCATTATCCAACTAAAATAGCGTCTTCTTCCTCGTGCTCAAAGTTATCTAAACATACTGCTCTACCATTTCTCTAAGGCTTACAAACGTTTTTCTTAATTTCCTTATTTCCAAGAACGCACAAAATCCAACACATAAATTCTTATACACACTTGTTGCACAACCTAATTATCGAATATCCTTCTGATACATCAAGTACAATCCAAATCGGCCCACTTCAATCGAAACATTTATCCAAGTCCAAAACTTTTGACAACCCTAACCAATCCTTCGTCTTTCTTTTTAATCTCACGACTTCGATGATCCGTATAGTTTCACACTTGATTCTCATTCCAATCACAATCTCAACAATACCATCTCGTCATCTGGTTGATGATATAACTTCCAAAAATTTCCGACTCATGTCGACACATCTCGCCAACAACACCCAATTCACTTTACTATTTAACATTCCTCAAAGATTTCTATACTTTAATTATTCTCAACTATCATACGCCGCACTTCCATGTGCTTCTCCGATATTCTTCTTCTTATTACTAAACATTTCATACTTGACTTCATCTTACTATTTCCAACAAGAATTGTCCAACTTCAAACATGATTATATTCTTCAATACAGACCTCCCTGACACAAAATTATATTCCAAAATGAAGGGAATTTCGTGTATTTTCCAGAACTTCAAGAATCGCTCAAATCTGAATTACGAGTAAAAAGTTATCGTCCTTGCAATGGGACTGGTCAAGAAATCCCGTATGCAGAATTTTCCAAAAGTCAGCACTAGACCCAAATATTCAAACGCATTTTTCTCCCTCTTCAAAAACATTCTAAAGACAAAATTTATATGCAAACTATAGGGAATTTCGTAAACTTTCCGAAAAGTCCAGAATCGCTTTCATCGGAGTTACGAGTAGAAAGTTATGCCTCTTTTACTGAAGGTTGTTCCATAAATACGAAAATAAAACCGAAATTGGTGAACATGAGTTCTACCTCTTTCTCTTGCTTCCAAACTCTTCCAACTATCCTTGCTCTTCACCCAACTCTGGAAATAATCCGACTTCACTCCAGATATACTCCACTTGCATATCACTATTCGTCACATTACCCTCTCTTCTCCGAGAAGCAAACATCAATCATACTGACTCGTCCTCCTTCAAATGACTCAACTGGATCGTCAGATAAAATCATGAGTCCATACTCTCGTCGATTCGCAACAACACAGTTCTGACAACACTTGCACCCCTGCAATCAATATCACCTTGATTCAACTTCACATACTACAAACATCTCTGAGAAGTAAACTTCTCCCCCACTTGTTTCAAACCAACTCCTGCATACCATCGATTAGGAAAACAAACAAGTACCGACAGTGTTCCACACACTTGTCGCGTACTAAGGGATAAACAACGTTAGACAACTTGGCCAGACAGACCGACCTGCTCTGATACCACTAATGTAACACCCCATTTCTACCCGGCGGATAATAGTAAATCAGAGTTATAAAATTTCAACGAACAATAGGATGCTACGCTTTCATCTTAAAAACAACTTCGATTAATTTCATATGAACAGATACATAACACTTTGATCGGATGAACCGATAACAACAAAATTCATATATATCTTCTTTTCAAAGCAAAACAACTTCAAGATACTAATATTCAACTTGATTCACTTAACATTTTTGTTCGACTAAATTAACTTCAAAACAACATAATACTTAATAAGTTCAACTTAAACATTCAGCAACATAAAACATATTCAACAATAAACAACAAGCGTCCATCCCCCGAGTGTTACGTATCAGAGCGACATCACCGACTCAAACTAGTACGAATAAACGACCTTCATCTTTGCTAACCTGCACGTTACCAACATAGGGGTAACATTCAAACAGAAGGGGTGAGATATCGAATAATATAAACAACAACAACAATATCAACACAATACAACAACAACTTTATAAATATAGTACAACAACAACTTTATCAATATAATACAACAACAACTTTATCAACATAAGTAATGCAACACAAAAATGCGACTCCACTATGCGTATGCATGTGGTACCATTGGAGCAAAACTCCCAACTTAGAAATTGTCAGTTTATCGGGCATCAACAAGGCATAAGCCTTCAACTTCAACTTTTTGCCAATCCAGGTCAACTTAATAATTTTGCCAATCCAGGCCAACTTAATAATTTTGCCAATCCAGGCCAACTTAATAATGCTATGCTATGGATGCGACAACAACCATAACATCAACTTATTCAACACAACACAACAATGACAAAAATGCAACAACCGCAAACAACTTAATCCACATTGGTCACAAGACCTGCAACAGCAAGACAACTTAACAACGTTGGTCATAAGACCTGCAACTGCAAAACAACTTAACAACGTTGGTCATAAGACCTGCAACTTAATAATGTCCATAAATCGGGACAATTCAACACAATTCAACTTCACCTGCAAGACAACTTATTCGACATAATTTCAACAAAATAATCCATCCAAGACTACCTACTCGTATACACGACTTACTCCGACAATTTTCAACTAATACCGGACAACTAATCTTACCGCTTAATTCTACTTATTCGACTAATTCCATACATCAACCAACCAAAAATAACTACAACCACTTCCGAATTATTTCTGCAAAATTTCAACTAATTTCGGTTAAACAATTATACCGGTTAAAACTACTAATATTACTATTCGGTATTATTTTAATACTCTGCTAACTTCTTTGGTCTGTCATTCACTAATTGATTCCTGTACTAAAATAAAACCTACTACTATCATTTCTATGTCCCCACATTATTGCTATTCCTCTGCATTATTAATCGGTTAACATTGTTGAGACATATTGCACGATAACACCTCAATCGCACACATTCACGATGGTAAAAATCAACACAATGATACGGTTCAATTTTCTGCTATAATTGAACCAGATACAGACCTCAACACCATTTTTCCTAGAAAGAACATCTCGTTAGCTTTCCAACGCTTCGAACGAGGGTCAAAACCGACTTACGGATCAAAAGATATGAATTTTCCAAACTTTCCGAAACCAAAATTTTTCTACATAACAGCCCTACGGGATTTTGCATTTTCGTCCGAAAATCCGACCGATTCAATTATTTTCTTCAAAACAAACACATACTCATTCAGACCAAACATATAGTAGTGATTTGGAACCATCAAACGTGAATTCTACGACTTTCGATTTCAATCCGAATTTTAAACCCCCAAATCTCCAAAAATGCAAAAACTTACAAAATCAACCAAATTCGATAAAACAAGCATACTCGATCACGGCCTAACATTTCTCGACACAACTACGCCATCTATTCCGACTTTCATCCGCAAAAACATCGGTTTCTATCGATTTAACCAAATTCCAACCTAAGTTTAACACTATAGAACAACAACCAAACAATCTAGCAAACATCAAATTTCACAAAAACAAAACCAATTCATCAATACACTTCAACACATTCAGTAGAAAATTATATAAATCTCAATCCCACGTATCCATCATCATATACCCAGTTATAAAATTCGAACCCCACCCTTACCTTAGATTGAAGACAGCTCGAATTTCCGGTCAAAAACTGGAACTTTGACGGCAACCTCTCGAATTCTCTCTTCTCAAATCGTCGTGCTTCCAATCCTAGTTCCCACTTTCTGTAACCTCCACGTTCTTCTCTCAAAACCCTTGTTTTTCTCCTTTATTTTCTTTCTCTTAGTTAAAAACCTAATATAATAATGGGTTTGTTAATTAACTTGATGGGCCTACTACATGATACCCCCACTTTGCTATTTCTCACACACAACTTAACCCAACTAAATTAATTAATACTCCACATAAATAAATATTATTTCTAATATTAATTTCTCCCGACTAAATCGACTAATTACCCGATTAATACTCGTTAGCATCAAACAACATATTCAACATAATCAACAAAATATACGGGAACACTCAATACTATTTAATTCAAAATATTTAATTAAATACGGGCGTTACACAAGGTCTCTTTTCCTGAAGACACGGGGTCGAACTTTTTGGTCGAACGCTTTCTGCATCCTTTGCTGATACAACTGACCATGACATAGGGCCGTTATTCGTTTTTCTTCGATCAGATTTAGTTCGTCGTGTCGACTTTGACACCATTCAGCTTCTGTTAGCTTAGCTTCCATCAATACCCTGATTGATGGTATCTCTACTTCTATGGGAAGCACTGCCTCCATGCCATACACTAGAGAGAAAGGGGTTGCCCCTGTTGAAGTACGGACAGATGTGCGATAACTGTGAAGAGAAAAGGTAGGCATTTCATGCCAGTCTTTGTAGGTTATAACCATCTTTTGAACAATCTTCTTGATGTTCTTGTTAGCCACTTCTACTGCCCCGTCCATCTTAGGCCGGTAGGGAGATGAGTTGTGGTGTTCTATCTTGAACTCAGCGCATAACTCTTTCATCATCTTATTATTCAAGTTAGATCCATTATCAGTAATGTTCTATCTCGGAACACTATAACGGCATATGAGATTGTTCTTGATAAATCGGACCACAACTTGTCAGGTCACATTGGTGTATGATGCTGCTTCGACCCACTTGGTGAAGTAGTCAATGGCTACCAGGATGAACCGATGTCTGTTCGAAGCTTTAAGTTTATTCATGCCAATCATGTCGATTCCCCATATGGAGAAAGGCCATGGGGAAGAAAGAACTTTGAGATGTGTTGGCGGCACATGGATTTTGTCTGAGTATATCTGACACTTGTGACATCTCCTCATGTACTTGTAGCAATTGAATTCCATTGTCAACCAGTAGTATCATACTCTCAGAATTTTTCTCGCCATTGTGTGTCCGTTGGCATGAGTGCCAAAGGATCCTTCGTGAATTTATTTTATAAGCATGTTTGCTTCTGGTCTGTCTACACATCGGAGCAAGACCATGTCAAAATTTCTCTTATAGAGTGTATCACCGCTCAGAAAGAAGTTGTCTGCTAGCCTTCTGAGGGTCTTTCTGTCTTTTCTTGATGCCCCTCTGAAGGAAGCATTTGATATCGCGACACCAAAGTTTGTCGTCTAGGACTGCTTCAATCACGAAGATGTAGGCGGGCCTTTCAAGGCGCATTATGTCAATCTTAGGTCGCAAATCAACTTATTCGATATAATTTCGACAAAATAATCCATCCAAGACTGCCTACTCGTATACACGACTTACTCCGACAATTTTCCACTAATACCGGACAACTAATCTTACCGCTTAATTCTACTTATTCGACTAATTCCATACATCAACCAACCAAAAATAACTACAACCACTTACGAATTATTTCTGCAAAATTTCAACTAATTTCGGTTAAACAATTATACCGGTTAAAACTACTAATATTACTATTCGGTATTATTTTAATACTCTGCTAACTTCTTTGGTCTGTCATTCACTAATTGATTCCTGTACTAAAATAAAACCTGCTACTATCAGTTCTATGTCCCCACATTATTGCTATTCATCTGCATTATTAATCGGTTAACATTGTTGAGACATATTGCACGATAACACCTCAATCGCACACATTCACGATGGTAAAAATCAACACAATGATACGGTTCAATTTTCTGCTACAATTGAACCAGATACAGACCTCAACACCATTTTTCCTAGAAAGAACATCTCGTTAGCTTTCCAACGCTTCGAACGAGGGTCAAAACCGACTTACGGATCAAAAGATATGAATTTTCCAAACTTTCCGAAACCAGAATTTTTCTACATAACAGTCCTACGGGATTTTACATTTTCGTCCGAAAATCCGACCGATTCAATTATTTTCTTCGAAACAAACACATACTCATTCATACCAAACATATAGTAGTGATTTGGAACCATCAAACGTGAATTCTACGACTTTCGATTTCAATCCGAATCTTAAATCCCCAAACCTCAAAAATTGCAAAAACTTACAAAATCAACCAAATTCGATAAAACAAGCATACTCGATCACGGCCTAACATTTCTCGACACAACTACGCAATCTATTCCGACTTTCGTCCGCGAAAACATCGGTTTCTATCGATTTAACCAAATTCCAACCTAAGTTTAACACTATAGAACAACAACCAAACAATCTAGCAAACATCAAATTTCACAAAAACAAAACCAATTCATCAATACACTTCAACACATTCAGTAGAAAATTATATAAATCTCAATCCCACGTATCCATCATCATATACCTAGTTATAAAATTTGAACCCCACCCTTACCTTAGATTGAAGACAGCTCGAATTTCCGGTAAAAAACTGGAACTTTGACGGCAACCTCTCGAATTCTCTCTTCTCAAATAGTCGTGCTTCCAACCCTAGTTCCCACTTTCTGTAACCTCCACGTTCTTCTCTCAAAACCCTTGTTTTTCTCCTTTATTTTCTTTCTCTTAGTTAAAAACCTAATATAATAATGGGTTTGTTAATTAACTTAATGGGCCTACTACATGATACCCCCACTTTGCAATTTCTCACACACAACTTAACCCAACTAAATTAATTAATATTCCACATAAATAAATATTATTTCTAATATTAATTTCTCCCGACTAAATCGACTAATTTCCCGATTAATACTCGTTAGCATCAAACAACATATTCAACATAATCAACAAAATATACGGAAACACTCAATACTATTTAATTAAAAATATTTAATTAAATACGGGCGTTACACAAGGTCTCTTTTTCTGAAGACACGGGGTCGAACTTTTTTGTCGAACGCTTTCTTCATCCTTTACTGATACAACTGACCATGACATAGGGCCGTTATTCGTTTTTCTTCGATCAGATTTAGTTCGTCGTGTCGACTTTGACACCATTCAGCGTCTGTTAGCATAGCTTCCATCAATACCCTGATTGATGGTATCTCTACTTCTATGGGAAGCACTGCCTCCATGCCATACACTAGAGAGAAAGGGGTTGCCCCTGTTGAAGTGCGGACAGATGTGCGATAACTGTGAAGAGCAAAGGTAGGCATTTCATGCCAGTCTTTGTAGGTTATAACCATCTTTTGAACAATCTTCTTGATGTTCTTGTTAGCCGCTTCTACTGCCCCGTCCATCTTAGGCCGGTAGGGAGATGAGTTATGGTGTTCGATCTTGAACTCAGCGCATAACTCTTTCATCATCTTATTATTCAAGTTAGATCCATTATCAGTAATGTTCTATCTCGGAACACTATAACGACATATGAGATTGTTCTTGATAAATCGGACCACAACTTGTCAGGTCACATTGGTGTATGATGCTGCTTCGACCCACTTGGTGAAGTAGTCAATGGCTACCAAGATGAACCGATGTCCGTTCGAAGCTTTAAGTTTAATCATGCCAATCATGTCGATTCCCCATATGGAGAAAGGCCATGGGGAAGAAAGAACTTTGAGATGTGTTGGCGGCACATGGATTTTGTCTGAGTATATCTGACACTTGTGACATCTCCTCTTGTACTTGTAGCAATTGAATTCCATTGTCAACCAGTAGTATCATACTCTCAGAATTTTTCTCGCCATTGTGTGTCCGTTGGCATGAGTGCCAAAGGATCCTTCATGAATTTATTTTATCAGCATGTTTGCTTCTGGTCAGTCTACACATCAGAGCAAGACCATGTCAAAATTTCTCTTATAGAGTGTATCACCGCTCAGAAAGAAGTTGTCTGCTAGCCTTCTGAGGGTCTTTCTGTCTTTTCTGGATGCCCCTCTGAAGAAAGCATTTGATATTGCGATACCAAAGTTTGTCGTCTAGGACTGCTTCAATCACGAAGAGAGCATTCCATTGACCTACACTAATCATGGAAGAGAGAGCGGCTTGTGCATCAGCCATGTGATTCTCTTCACGAGGGATGTGATGAAACTCGATTCTGTTGAAGAATGGTAACAACCTTCTCACGTAGTCTTTGTAAGGAATCAATCCTGTTTGGTATGTGTTCCAATCTCCTTTGATCTGATTGATAACCAGGGTTGAGTCGCCATATACATCCAAGTTCTTGATCCTTAATTCAATTGCTTCTTCGAGACCCATGATACAAGCTTCGTATTCGGCCTCGTTGTTTGTACACTTGAATGTCAGTCGGGCAGTGAAAGGAATGTGGGTACCCTGAGGTGTTATAATGATTTCCCCAATTCCATTTCCATAATGATTAACAGCTCTGTCAAAGATAAGTCCCCATTGGAAACCTAATTATGGACCTTCACTGGGTAGCGGTTCATCGCAATCTTTCATTTTCAAGTACATAACATCTTCATCTGGGAAGTCAAACCCGAATGGTTCTTGATCATGAATCGGTTGATGAGCCAAATGATCGGCTAAAATACTTCCTTTGACAGCTTTTTGAGCATGGTACTCGATGTCGTATTCTGACAACAACATCTGCCACCGGGCGATCCTTCCCGTGAGAGCAGGCTTTTCAAAGACATACTTGATTGGATCCATTTCTGAGATTAACCAAGTAGTGTGATGAATCATATACTGGCGAAGACGTTTGGCTGCCCAAGCCAGAGCACAACAATTTTTCTCAAGCATAGTATATCGAGTTTCACAGTCTGTGAATTTCTTGCTTAAATAGTAAATGGCAGACACTTTCCTTTTTGTTTCATCCTGTTGACCAAGTACACAACCCATTGAGTCTTCCAAGACTGTTAGGTAGATGATCAGCGGTCTTCATTCCATTGGAGGTGATAGAATCGGTGGGTTTAACAGGTATTCCTTGATACTGTCGAAGGCGGTTTGACATTCTTCTATCCAAATGCAGTCCTGATTCTTTTTGAGTAATTTGAAGATTGGCGCGCATGTCGCGGTCATGAGGAATATAAATCTGGAAATGTAAATCAAACGTCCCAAGAATCCATTGACTTGTTTTTCAGTCTTTGGAGAAGACATTTCTTGAATGGCCTTGACTTTGTCATGATCAACCTCAATTCCTTTCTGGCTGACGATGAACCCTAAAAGTTTCCCTGAACGGACACCGAATGTGCACTTGTTGGGATTCAAGCGGAGTTTGTACTTCCTCAGACACTCGAATAGTTTTAACAGGTGGGTCACATGCTCCTCTTCTGTTTTAGATTTAGCAATCATATCATCGACATACACTTCGATTTCATTGTGTATCATGTCATGGAACAGAGTAGTCATGGCCCTTTGATAGGTTGCCCCGGCGTTCTTCAAACCGAATGGCATTACCTTGTAACAAAAAGTGCCCCATGGGGTGATGAACAAAGTCTTCTCTATGTCTTTCGGCGCCATTTTTATCTGATTATAGCCCGAGAATCCATCCATGAAGGAGAATACTTTGAACTTTGCTGTACTGTCTACCAGTATGTCAATGTGTGGTAAGGGAAAGTCATCCTTTGGACAGGCCTTGTTCAGATCCCTGTAATCTACACACATTCGAACCTTTCCATCCTTTTTCGAAACTGGCACTATGTTGGCTAACCATTGAGAATATTCTGATGTGGCGAGGAAACCTGCGTCAATCTGTTTCTGTACTTCCTCTTTGATTTTGATGGCCATGTCTGAATGAGTCCATCTCAGCCTTTGTTTTACCGACATACATTCTGATCTTAACGGTAGATGATGTTCCACGATGCTGGTATCCAACCCTGGCATATACTGATAGGACCAAGCGAATACATCGGGAAATTCTTTGAGAAGCTTTAACAAACTTTCTTTGACAGTCGGACTAAGTCGTGCCCCAATCTTGACTTCTTTTTTCTCTTCTTCTGAACCCAAGTTGACCGTTTCCAATGGCTCTTTGTGAGGTACAATGGACCTTTCCTCTTGTCTGAGTAATCGGGAGATCTCTTCTGGAATTTCTTCGTCATTTTCTTCTTTAGCCTCGAATACCGGGAATTCAAAGTTGGGAGAAGGCATTAGATCGTATGTTTTAATGGGGTTTAAAACAAGCAATCTGCATGACGTGATGATTGTTTTTTAGAATAGATAGAGAGAATTCAAGAGTGCGTGCAGTGTATTTGAGTTGTTTTTAGGATTACCATGTTCTGAAAAAGCGAAAAGCAAAAACAGCAATAAATGCGGAAATTACAGAACGACGTTATTTTATTTATAATTTAGTCGATTCTTGAAACTGCAGCCCTATAAAACAAAACTTTGTCGCTTCGAGCAAAGCGAAGAGAGACATTTACAGAAAGTGAGCCCTATCAAAACATCCATTTCACCTGGGCAGGGTGAAAGGTAAAGACAAAGACAACAATTACTTAGGCTTATGAACGACTTTCAGAACATTGACAGCGACCCATTGGCGGCGAACTCCTCGGTGAATCACAAAGTATGGTACCTTCTGTCTTGACTTGTCTTCAGAAATGACACTGATTTCTGGTGGAGCAGGATCGTTAGAGTTTGTCTCCCAAGCAAAGTTGTCGTAGATGAACTTTTCTGTTGTATCTTGCACAGTGTTTACGCTCTCAGGCAAATCTCCCCATCCAGTGGGCTGGATGTCTTCGAGCCTGATACGAAAGCTTTCAGGAGCGGTGTACTTGACCAGGAAGTCGTACTTACCACTAGGTTGTCCTAAGGTGTCCCACACTTCTTTAGAACTGGAGGAGTCATCCCTTTCAATGACGTTGACCTCAGGAAAAGCATAGTTGATGAACTACTGTCCTACAATTTTTGCAAATTCATCGTCGTGCTGGATATTTTCTGAATGCCCTGAGTAAAGATCCCATAGCTCGGTGGGGACGTAGGTATTCTTTTCAATGATGCTCAGCTGATATGCATCGTTCGGCTGACTCTTTTGCCCCGAGTCTTCTGTATATGGTTGCCAGATAGGTAGGCTATCCATTGGGCCATAATAGTCATGGTCAAAGTTGTCTTTCATTAGAGTGTCTTCCTCTAATGAGTTTGGTGGAGCACGGCATCCTTTCGGATCACAATCTCCGTATATCATCTTGACATTTGATCTTGGTATATATCTCGGACTTTGTGCGGGATAGCAAAATGGCGTAGGCACCTCTCCTTGAGACATATAACCATCCTCGTTAAGATAGGACTTCCATTCTTCATCCGTATCGGAGGAATCACCCTCGTTGATGGTATGTACTTCTCGAGACACTAGGTGAAGGAAACCTCCACTGTGGAAGAAGCCTTAAATGGGATGAAGACTTTCATCTTTAGTAGAAGTCTGGGTACAGGTTGAGGAAAAACTAAGACCTTTCTTTGTCTTGTTATTAGTAGGAATGATAAGCTGTCCCCATCCTTTTGCATTGTTACTCTCGATCATTTTGAGAGCATCTTTGTATGAGGAAATTGACGTTCCTCTTTTTGATTGGTTGTCACTGCTCAATGAAAGTGCTTGGAACTGGGTTCCTACAACCTCCTCGGGTTCTACACAAGTGGATGATGATAAATTACTCACGATCAAGGCTTGCTCTCCGCAGACTGTGACCAGTTGACCGTTCTTGACAAACTTCAGCTTTTGGTGAAGTGTTGAAGTGACTGCCCCATCCTCGTGTATCTAAGGTCTTCCTAACAAACAGCTGTATGCTGCCTGAAGTCCATGACCTAGAAAGTGACTTGGAAAGTGTGAGGACCGATAGTTATGGGAAGGTCGACTTCGCCGATAACTATTTTTCGGGATCCGTCAAATGCTTTGACGATGACCTCACTGCCTCTCATCAGAGATCCTTTAAATGATAGTCGCATTAGTGTGGACTTTGGCATAACATTCAGAGCCGAACCGGTGTCTACCAGTATGCTGGCTAAAGCATCGTCTTGGCAGTTGACTGTAATATTGAGCGCCGTGTTATGACTTTTGCCTTCTTCTGGCGGTTCCTCATCACTAAACCCCAAGTTGTTGCATGAAATGATGTTGGAGATGATGCTGTCGAATTGTCTTATTGTTACATCTTGTTCCACAAAGGCTTGCTCTAAGACTTTCTGTAGAGCCTCTCTGTGGGTTTCGGAACTGAGTAAAAGAGATAGTATAGAGATTTTTGAAGGAGTTTGCAACAACTGATCAACAATGTTGTACTCACTCTTTTGGATGAGCTTCAGCATCTCATCGTTGTTCTTTGAAAGGTCGGGAGTACTGGACAGACTGACTGGTTGATTAGGAACTTCTGTTGGAGGTTCCTTTTCTGTGGTGGGTTCTCCAACTCCTCGGTTGAAGATTCGACCGCTCCGTGTTACTATACTGATGTCTGAAATATTCAAAACGGAGGGTAATGGAGTTTCCTTTCCATTCTCAATTGTTGTTGCACCATATTTGTAAGGGATAGCCTTATTGGATTTGTACGGTACTGGTCCCGGCAGATAGATAACTACAGGAGCCTTCTGATTTTTCTGACCATCGTAGCCGACCTCAATTGGTTCGAGGTTGAGAATATTTCCACTATCAAGAGGGACTCTTGATTCCTGGAGTAAAGGGATTATGGCACACACATCTTTGGTCACTTCTCGCTTAGGGATAAAGACAACTTCTTTGTCTCGATTGGGCAGATAGTCTGACATTATGTTAATCGGACCAGAGCTTGAACACGGTTGAATCTCTTTGTGGTCCAACTGACCTTGAAGGGCTGCTCGCACGAGGTAGCATCCTTGGTTATCCTCCGAGCAAACTCTGCAGCGCTCATAGTTGTGTGGTGGCACCCGGCCACGTCCGCTTTGTATGCAGTGTAACCTCACTAGGTCTGTTCCCATTGATCGAACATCCTGACTTTGATGCCTAGTAGGGTTCCCATCAGTCATACTGATTTATTGTGTATCTTCATCTAGATAGATCGGAAGCCACCAGTGGTTCAACAAGTGTTGAAGCGTTCTTTGAATGAGTGCACATCCTTGGTCACTCTCACGACATGCTCCACAGTTCTGATATTCATGCGAAGTCAGAAAACCGAGCTGGACTTGCTTAGCGTGTAATTCCCCCAAGCTGGTATTCATCAAGCGAATATCAAAGATTTGAATCATATTAACTTGATAATAAATTCTATCGCGGTAATCCTGAATCCATCCCAGATCCATTTGACGCTGGAGGGCCTCTTGTACAAAAGAGCAACCCTGATTATTTACCGAGCAGATCAGACAGGAATCGTAATTGTGCCGTGGTATATCATGATGTTGGCTTTGCCTTGAGTGCATTGCCACCAAGTTGATATTCATCGTACGGATGTCGTGGTTTTGAATGAAGTTGGAATTTGTATAAGTCATGTTGACTTCACGAATTCGGTGATCCTGGATCCATCCAAGATCCATCTGTTCCTGTAGAGCTGATTGCACCACAGAACATCTTTGATTGTCTTTAGAGCAGATATCACACTGGTGATAGTTATGAGACGGTATATGACCGTATCCGCTCTGTCTGCAACGCATCTTGACCAGGTTAGTTTCCAATGAGAGTACATCGTGAATTTGATAGTTGTGCTTACAGTCTTCCTCTATCAAATTTACCGCAGCTTTCTTGTGTTGAGGCAACGGGTATGTCTGAACGTTTGGATTTGTATCCTTGAAGGATAAGACCCCACTCCTGACAAGCTTCTGTATATCGGATTTGAAGCTGAGATAGTTTTCTATGTTATGCCCTGGTCCTCCTTGATGGTAAGGGCAAGTCTGATCCGCTTTGAACCAAAAAGGCAGATTCTCCGGTATTGCAAGAGGAGCGTCAGTAACATTGGTAGTGGAAATAGTTTCGCATACAACATTGGTATAGGATCGAACCCTGGTGGTCGTGTTGTACGGTTGTTATTGTACGGAGGAAGACCTTCTGAAGAGGTTGTTGTGTCCTTTGCTGATATTGTTGTTGATTCGGTTGGCTCTGAGCAACCTGAGGTTAATACGTTGGAACAGGCGCAGGGTTAATAGTAGGAGTTACAGCTGCTACTGGTTGGTACCGTCGTCGTTGCTTTTCGAGAGAGATATTACCAATATCCTGCTATTTTTTCTTAAGGAAAGTACTACTGTATCTTTTGGTACTGCTTGATAGTCCAGCGTCTTTGACCAGATGTCCTTTTCGGACTGCTTCTTCAAGACGAACTCCCATGCTCACATTTCAGTAAAGTCGCTGGGCGCACTGGCGACCATTCGGTCGTAATAAAATGAGCTCAAGGTTTTTAAGAAGATCTTTGTCATCTCTTTTTCCTCAAGAGGTGGACAAATCTAGACGACAATTTCACGCCATCTCTGAGCATATTCCTTAAAGGTTTCCTTGTCTTTCTGCGACATGGCTCTAAGTTGATCTCAGTCCGGTGCCATGTCCCGATTATACTTATATTGTTGAACGAAGGCAACGCCAAGATCTCTGAAAGTGACGATCTTAGTGCGGTTTAAACCCATGTACCACTTGAGTGCGGCACCAGTTAAACTATCTTGGAAGTAGTGGATCAATAGCTGTTGGTTCTCTGTCTGAGTTGACATCTTTCGAGCGTACATCACCAAATGACTTTGAGGGCAAGAGTTACCCTTGTATTTCTCAAATTCGGGCACCTTGAATTTGTGTGGAATTTTCACATTGGGGACCAAACAAAGGTCTGCGGCGTCCTTTCCGAATAAATCCTGACCACTAATGGCATGCAGTTCCTTCTGCATCTCCAAGAATTGTTCCTGGAACTCATTCAATCTGTCGTACATACTTTCGTTTCCACCAGAAGGTATCTGTGGAATCTGTCCTTACGGGATAGTGTGTACCACGGGTGGTGGTATAGTCATTACGGCAGTAACTCTTGGTGCTTCCCTATCCTGAAGTTTGTAACCTTCAGGAGTTGCCGTCATGCCCCTTGCATCTTCGCTTTCCTGAAGTTTGTAACCTTCGCTTTCCTGAAGTTTGTAACCTTCAGGCCTAGCGGTTCCTGCTGCAGTTTCCGGATCTTCCGTGATCGACATAATATATCCTTTCGGGATATAGTTGAGTGGCATGCCCCAGGGACGATCTTTAGGCATGTTATACCAAGGATCATACTTTTCCACTATGGGCGTAGATGTGATCTCCGAGATCACAGTCCGTTGTTGTTGGTTCTGAGCTACTTCCAGAGATTGCATGTCATTGTGAAGTTTTCTCAGATCTTCTTTCAGAGTGTCGATTTCTTCTCTCAACTGTCTGTTCTCTTCCTCGAGATCATCCATTTTCTTTTGTTGATTAGCCCGAGTATTGTACGAATGAGACAGCTTGACGCTAGAATCGAGACACAGATGTGAGATTCGTAGGTAAAGAGAATGCGTTATACGAGAATGATGAATGATATGCAATAATTATATTTAAAAAAAAATTGTTTAATCAAAAGAAACTTCATCAATTGGATTACAAATATCATACAGTGGGGAAACCTCGTTTTATTGAATTCAAAGATTGCGGAAATGGAAATACAGTAATTTTCGAAGTGCTGAAAAAGGAAATGTCTAAGCTTATGGATCCTGAGTCCTCTCTGAGGAGGGCTCAGGTGCTGGTTATGGTATTTTCCTTTTCTTTGACCGGGGCTCTTGAGCCATTGTCGGGTTGTCATTCCTTTGCCAAGTGAAAGGAGCGAGCAAATTCCTTCGGTCTTCTTGATTCTCTACAGCATGTTGCTCTAAAATCTCGATCAGAGCATCCTTTTCTTTTAACAGTTGTTGTATTTTGGTACACTCTACATTGAGAATACGGTACTTGTTCTTCCAAGACTTCTTTTCCCGTTGAACTTTGTTGAGAGTAACCTGAAGTTTTTCCGTATCAGACCTAAAATAAAGGACAAATTCCTTTAACGGAAGAACTTCTTGACGAGGGTAAGGCATCCTCAGCTTGAGGGCTCTAGTTTGTACCCAGTGGAGATAAGGTTCCACAGAGACACAGTCTGGTTTTCCTATAGACTCTCTTCCTTTCTTGTGAACATGTTTCCAGGCATGCACTATTTCTATCTTTAGTGCCCTGTCATTTTCTCCTTCCTTGAAGAAAAGTCCTTCCAGATGAACATTACGTGGGATATGTCTCATCGGGTATCCGAATTGACGACGAACTAAGACTGGATGATAATTGATTCCTTCTTTAGTTCCTATGAGGGGTACATTAGGGAAGTTTCCACAACAGTCACTGATTCTTATCCCGTCATAGATCCGATTGTACAAGTCTATGTCAGAGTTGGTAAGAGACATGATTCTCTGTGACCAACTTAAAGTACTTTTATGATCCCAAAAAGCGGCAGACTTGGGTAAATGGGAAGTGAACCACTTGTAAAGCAAGGGTACACAGCATGTGATCATTCCTCCGCTGTGCAAATTCCTTAAGTGCACAGTATGATAAGCATCCACGAGCAAGGTCGGTACAGGGTTTCCAATCAGAAACATCTTAATGGCATTGATATCAACGAAGTTATCAATGTTGGAAAACTAAAATAACCCGTAAGTGAGTAAAACAAAGACGCTCTCGAAAGCAGTCACGTTCCCTATACTAGCAAAGTACAGGGCTTTCTTTATCAAAAATTGGGCTGGAAAACCTTGGATTCCATCCTTAATGGTCATGTGAGTCCTGACTTCTGACTCATCCAAATAGATAACTCTTGCAATGGTTTGATCTTTTTGAATTTCTTCCAGTCCAGAAAAGGGAGCTTGGTCAGTAATGGGTAAATCATTCAGGTGAGAGTACTCCTCCATTGTTGGTGCTAGTTGATAATTCGAGAATGTGAAACAGTGATAGACCGGATCGTAGAACTGAATTAATGTGGACAATATTCCTTCAATTACATGGACCCTTAACAGAGACAGCAGTCCTCCGTACTTAGCTCTGAAAGCATCAGGGTTGGTGATCATCCTTGCCAACCCTCTTAAATCCTCTAATTTTGAAACCTTGAAGGTGTACTTGTGAGTCTTCCGTCTACCGAAATCCATAACGCAATCTTTCTCTCTGGTATTTGCAATCATTGTCTTAGTTTAATTTGAAAAAGAGAGGCTGGAAGAGAAAAAATTTCTTTGTTTAAAGTTTTTTAGATGAAATGAATGCATGGATGCAGCACACAAAAACATAGAAAAAACATGGGGTCAAAGGTTCAGTGTCATGAAGTCATAGCTTTACCCATCCCCAAAGGTTGTACTAGTGAATTTTTGTACTTGTCCTCAAAATCATTGACCCCTCTTGGGATAACAACAGCAGGCTGGTTCACCCGAGCGAGCTGTAGTATCTTAGAGTAATCTCAAATGAGGGTAGTATCGCGTGACAACTATTTCCAATAGCTTCTGCACTACAAAATAGTAACATGATCTCAGCCTACTAAATCCTTAGTTTCATGGATACCACAATCGAACAATCTGCTTTCAATAACCGAAGTCGTTTAGACATTGAATCCGCAAAGGGTATCTCCACTGATTCGATGGTCTACCGGGGTCTCTTATTTGGGAGTCACTCCCTGTAAGATTACCCGTCTAATTCCATCATTTACCTTAGGTGTCACTCAAACTTTCCAGATGCGGCATCACCCACAGTCCCATTAGCAGAAAAGTAAACACGATTATCAAGTAGGAAAAGCGATATATATATATTTATTCCTAAAACTAACATCCTAGACCTCTTAAGAGCTATAATCCTAGTCCTACATAAACAATGGCTCCCCAACAGAGTCACCATTTTTATGTAGCGAGCGACTTTTGTCGGTGACGCGACCATCTTATCGCATAATTTGGGTTTTCTCCTCAATGAAGAGAAGGTGGGGCACTACTTTCTGATTTCTAATTTATCCCATGAAGCTGGAAGGGAAAGGAAAGCTATCTAAAACTAACCTTGCACGCGAATGTTTAACTGAACAAACGCTTAAAGAGATTCGGGGAGTTCGAGGTCAGGTTATATAATGAGGAGTTGTCAGTTACCCATCCTATATGTGGTTATCCACAGGTTGTTAGCTTTAGGTCTCGCTTTGTACTTGATGGTGTTTATCCGTTATTGGGTTGGGAAAGTTTCTTGGGAAGTATGAGTGAGTTTTTGTTGATGTTCGGGTTTTTCCAATGTTTTTGGTAAAGTACTGGACCTAAGTTTTGATCGATATGAAGGTACTGGACCTAGAGTTTTTGATTAGTATGCTCGCTAACATTTTGCAATCTTATTCCTACGCATTTCCGTTTAAACGAAATAGGGAAATCAGAGCAATCGTAGTTCCTCCTATTCTAAGGGAGGAAAAAGATGTTTTGGTGTTTTGTTCAAAGCCCAAGATTGAAGCTAAAAGCTTTATTTGTGTCTTGTTCAAAGCCCAAGATTAAAGCTAAAAGGTTTGGCTAAGAGAGAATTTGTCATCTCTAAAGAGGGATTGGACTTCCTCTGAGGGGATTATTGATTTTTGTGTGCCTTGATCAAAGCCCAAGGTTAAAGCTAAGAGGTTGATTGACTCCTCTAGGGAAGTCCTTATACAAAGCCTAAGAGGAGGCTAGGAAAGACTGACTCAACAAGAGAGTTTTTATCTGTCTTGTACAAAGCCCATGATTGAGGCTAAAAGAGACTGACTCTTTGGGGGATATCATTATACAAAGTCTAAGAGGAGGCTAAAATTTTGACTTTTCCGGGGAAAATGTTCTATCTGTCTTGTACGAAGCCCAAGATTGAGGCTAAACGGAATTTTGACTCCGCCAGGGAGGTTCGTATGTGTCTTGTACAAAGCCCAAGATTGAGGCTGAAAAAGACTCTACTGACTCGACTGAGGATATTTTAGGTGTCTTGTACAAAGCCTAAGATGGAGGCTAAAAAGGATTTGACTCTTCTGGAGAGTATTATCTGTCTTGTACAAAGCCCAAGATGGAGGCTGAAAAGAGTTTAACTCTGCTCAGGAATTTATTTCTCAAAGCCCAAAAGGAAGGCTGAGAGGAATTGATTCCGCTGGGGAAGATGTTTGTCCCGAGCTGAAGAGAAGGTTATGAAAATTTATGTCTTGTACAAAGCCCAAGATTGAGGCTAAAAAGGGTTTGACTCAACAAGAGAGTGCTTTTATCTGTCCTGTACAAAGCCCAGGATTGTGGCTGAATAAGCTGGAGAAATCATTATACACAGCTTGAGAGGAGACTAACTCCTGCTAGGAGAAATCATTATACAAAGCCTAAGAGGAGGCATGGAAAAGATTGACTCAACAAGAGAGTGTTCTTATCTGTCTCGTACAAAGCCCGATATTGAGGCTAAAAGGGTGACTCAACAAGAGAGTGATTGACTCAACAAGAGAGTCTGAGGAATGATTGACTCAACAAGAGAGTCTGAAAGTTGATTGACTCAACAAGAGAGTCTGAAAAGGTGATTGACTCAACAAGAGAGTCTAAAAAGGTTAGCTCCGCTAGGGAGAATCATTTCTATAAAGCCCAAGAGGAGGCTGATTATGCTGAGGAAAGATCATTATACAAAGCCTAAGAGGAGGCTAGCTTCTACAGAGGCTTATTGAGATCCCAAGGCAGGTTCAAGTGGGGAATCAACTCCTGTTGAGAATTACAGAAGAGTTGAGATATCAGATGCTTGAGGTTCTAATTTGGGATAGACTGACCCTAGTTGGGGAATTTTTTAGGAGAGAGACTGGGTTTTATCTTAGTTGGAGATTTATCCAGAATTATCGGGGTTTCTTCCTATGTTTGTAGGGAACTTGAGAATGTCTTTGAGACTCAAGAGGGGATTTAGACTGTCCAAGTCTATTGGTGGGGAAGATTTTTATCTTTTGTACGATGTCTCCAGAGGAGACAGGTGTTTTAAGGGATGAGAATCAACCCTAAGTCCGAGTATTGACACTAGAAAGACTGCTCTAGCAAAGGATGACTAAGTTCTTTCCTATACCTTCAGGAGGTCTTCAGGGTCCTTGTATTAAGCCCAAGAGAAGGCATGAGAACTTCTAAGAAGCCAAAGGGTCCTTGTACAAAGCCCAAGAGGAGGCGGGGATGCTTTTAGGAGGCCTGTGGGTCCCAAACCAAGAAAAGTTCAAGAAATGCTATTCACCGAGAATAGATCATTTAGCGAAAGTTTTGAGGTTTGAAGAAACTCAAGAGATGATATTCACCGAGAATAGATCTACTCTGGGAAGTAGAATTTCTTTGACAATTTCTAACAGTGACATCCTGAGAAAAGGTTCACAAAGAATACTGCCTTTCTCTTTGTTCCATATTGTTTAAGCCCAAGAGAAGGCAAGACTGTATCTAAACCTAGTTGTCGGGGAAAAATCTAAATAACTATACTAGTATATATACAATTGATATATGACAAGTATTTAAAAGAGTATGAAAGAAGGACTTACAATGCGCAGCTTCCCACAATACAGTTATATATATATATATATATATATATATATATATATATATATATATATATATATATATATATATTTGAAAGCAGTAAATGAAAGTTGTTAAAACTTACAGGTGAGCAAGCTTCCATGCTGTATTGTTAGTTGTTCAAAGAAATTAAAGAAAGTTTTGATAACAACATGTATATTTGAATCTAAATTAAAAGAGAAGTTCTTTTTGAAAATATTGTTGGGGCTTATACTCAAGGAGAGGCCCAAGGTTTAACAGTGATTGCACCGTTGTTTTTAAGATCGTATCGGGACTTATACAATGACTGAGGCCCAAGAAGGTTTATTTACAAAAGGGTTGGGGCTTACACTCTTTCAAGAGGCCCAAAAGTGTTTTGAAGAAGAAATATGGGACTTACAACAAGAGGGAAGGCCCAGATGATTTTTGTTTAAAAAGGCGACGACCGCGCCGTGACTTTGAAAATACAACGGGACTTATACAACATCTGAGGCCCAAAATGGTTGGTATTTACAAAGGATTGGGTCTTACACTCTATTAGAGGCCCAAAGAGATTTAAAAGAAAAGAAATTGGACTTACAACACAAGGGTAGGCCCAAAATGGTTTTTGTTTTGAAATGGTGATCGCACCGAGGTTTTTCAACACAGATGGACTTATACAATGTCTGAGGCCCAAAATGGTTTTGGTTAAAAAGGGATTGGGTCTTACACTCTATTAGAGGCCCAAAAGTGTTTGAAAAAGATTTGTTAGGGTGAAAATCAAAGAAACCCTAATTTCATCATTTTTAAAGTAATTATTCAAAGAAAATTAATTAAAATGATAAAAACACCAAATAAGTTTGAATAAACAACTTGTGATTTTTGGTTGAGGTTGGAAAAATGATGTTTTAATCACAAGATGAATTAAAACTCATTTGGCTTTGATTTTCAAGATGAATATTTATTTTTTGAAATGTTTAAAAACAATAAAAATGAATTTATTTACAAAAATATCAACTATATTAAATAAATAATATAAATTTGTTTTTTTTGTGAAATAAAATATTTTAACATTTTTGTGATTTTTTTGCAAAAAGAACTGTAACACCCCAAAATTTGCCCTCTTATTTCTAACTCTAACAGACTTATGTTTCATTTCATTTTGCATTATCATTTGTGAATATCATTGGTTCTCCGCATGGGATCAAGGTATCCTTCTTAGCCCTCAAGAGGAGGATGTGTCTCAAGGCCAAAGCAAGAGAATGTACTCAATCTTGTGGTGTTCATGTTCATCAAAGTCTCTTACCAAGTTTGCACAATCATCAGAGGCATCGTTCATTTATTTTATCAGCAGATGGGTTGATCATTTCAGAATCAAGGTCATAAAGCAGGGCTAATTTTATCTTGTTCCAGAAAGCTTTTCTATCATGTTTCAGGCATCATTCAAGGGTATTATCAGTGGCTAAGGATTAGACATGAAGCATGACTCAAAGCAAGTTGCAATGAGGCAATTTTCACCATTTTGCCTTGGTGCAATCGATTTGCATAAGTGTGCAATCGATTGCACCCCTTCTGTTTTCACATTTTGGCCTTTGCAAGGGTGTGCAATCGATTTGCAATGCTATGAAATCGAATGCACTGTAAAGGATTTGCCTAAAACATTCATTTTTCAGCACTATGTCAATTTCCAATGCACCACATTCACTTGGGATCAATGCTATATCAGTAGAAGGATCTAGAGGGCTGCAGAATTAGATTTCATTTCCATCCAATTTCCACTCAAATTCCACATTCCCTTTCCAAGTTTATTTTCCACTTCCAATTCCACTCACTAAACCTCATTCCAAACCCAAACTTAACTCCTAACCTAGAGGTTATTTAAACCAATCAATTCCAAACCTCACCAACTTGGATCATTTTTTTCACTCTCAATTTTTCAGAATTCTCTCAATTCTCTCTCACTTTTTCACTCTCAACCTCTATTTTCAACCTCACTCAAAGCTCCTCCATAGAGATTAACAAGTTCTTCATTGGAACTTGTTAATTCTTGAGCTTAAGCCTCTCATTATCACTCAATTGTTGCTTTTAATTGGTGATTTTCGTTTGGATCTAGATCTGGAATTTCAGAAGTGCTTATTAGAAGTGATTTTGAAGTATTGTTAGCTTGTTGCTTAGATCTTGAAGTTTCTTGCTAGGATCTTGAAGTTTCTTGCTAGGATCTTGGATTTCTTGCTTGCATTCATCCATTTTCGTTTGCAACAATCACCAAAGCAATTCTCAGCTTTGTAGGTTGGTTTTTCTTAGATCTATACTTAATTTAGCTTAATTTTAACTTATACAATGTAGATCCATGGTTTTCAATGTGATTTGATCCATTTTCTTGATTTGATTCATGATCTTATTGTTTGATTGATGAAGTGTGTGTTTGATTACTGATATTTGATGTGGATTTTCGTGTATGTTTGATTACATGATCATTTGGATGTTTGGATAAGCGATTGGTGTTGAAAAAGTGATTATGAGAAGTGATTTTTGCAGGTCTGCTACTGTGCAGTCGATTTACATCCTAGTGAAATCGATTGCACCTGTATTTTTTTCACTAGAAACTGCATTCTGTAACTGTGCAATCAATTTGCACCCTGCTGCAATCGATTTGCACCTGTAACTTTTGTGTTTTTGGCTTGTTTGGAAGCATGTATTGATACCTATTCCACCCCTAACCTTCATGGCTTTGTATGATGCATATTTGTGGAATTTTCTAGGGTTGTTTAACCTCTAGTTGCTGGATGTATGTGAATCTTTGATGCATGATTGTCCGATTGTTGACTTGTTTGCATTCTTGAAGCATGTTCATGACGCATATTGGTTCATGTGTGAATAATGACTTGTTGAACTTCTGTAATCTCTTAGAAATGAATGTGATGTGATACATTTGAACATGATGCTATGGTGTTCCTAAGTTGGATCATGTATGCCTTTTACCTTGCTTGAACATTTGTTTTCCTTTGAAAATGATCATGGTATATGTTCAACTAGTCTTGATACATGTTAATGTGAAGCTTTCTTACATGTTTGAATTGGATGATCATGATATGACTTAAGTTCTGACTTTGCTCCATTCTCACTTCATGTTTGAATTGGATGATCATGATATGACTTAAGTTCTGACTTTGCTCCATTCTCACTTCATTTTGTTCACATCACCTTTGTATGAACACGGTTTTCCGACACACGACTTTTGATTTTCATTGATGAATGTTCATGTTTGCGTTGTTGACTTCTTGGTGTGATGAACATGTTGCACACACATTTGAATCATGTTAACTCTCGATTAATGCTCAACTTGCTAGATTTGTAATGCATGATCATTGTTTGCATCCATGTTCGCTTATGCATGATGTTTTGATTGATAATATAGAAGTGCAAATTTGTTGAATGTACATGTTCTTGATTTTCTTACATGTCTTTGGTTTGTCCATACCTAGTTGCTTGATGCTTAATTGGATGTATGCTTGATATGATTAATCATTATTGAGACCTTTCTATGAGCATTTGTTTGGATACATTGCATGATGCCCTATTTTCCACTGCTGTTGCTTTGCATATGCGCTATTGTATGTGCTGTTGTTTGCCCTTTTACATCTATTTGTGTGCTGGAACATGAGCTGTTGAATGTTGTTTGGTGCATTGTGTTGTTTTTACCGATGTGCAGGTGTTGGAGCGTTGTTGTAGCCGCTGTTTTTTATTTATCACTTTGGTTTTTGCCTTGCTTTTGCTTGCTTCCTTAGGGTTCCCTAGTCCGACTTAATCTTTGATTAAGCTTGGGGTAGGGTAGACACTAGGCTTTCAACTATGCATGCTAACTTAGGTAGATGTTTCCCCTTTGAACTCAACCATAGGGCCACTTTTGCATGACAACATTAAGATAGATTTCCCCGTAGTCTTTTCTTTTCGACTTGAGTCTTCTCTTCTCATCTCATAACGATTCTAAAGCACTTAATAAAGTTAACTGTATTGCACATGAGCCTTGTGTGTGGGAAGTGAGGAATGGGGGGTCTCCCTTCATTCTTCTAGGGTGTTTAGTGTACGTCCCGTTGGGGATGATATGCGATGCATTCGTTCCTATATTATAGACTTGAGTGCAATACAAGTTACGAACTAACTTTAATCCACTTCTGTCTAAAAAACACAAACAAATTCAAACCCTTTTTATCCTTCGGGATGGTTAAGTTTCAAACCATTTTCAGAAAAAGAGCTCGTCGCTCACGTAAAAAACACTTAACGACTCGTCCGTCGAACTACGTTTGCTCTGATTTCTCTTTCCCGCTCTGATTCCTCTTTCCTGTCCGATTGAGGATACGTAGGCACGAGATGCGATATCTCAACGAGCAACCTCCCTCCGATAGTGCGTAGTCCGTCGAACTACATTGACTCTGATTCTTCGTTCGTCTACGAAGGTACATAGGCATTCGATTTCGATAAATTCTTGCGAATCCGTCTTAGTCTCCCCCCTCCCCGTTTTTTTTGTTCAGCCGTAGACTTTAGGATAACTCACCCATTGATTAGACAACAAGCGTGGATCCCATCGAGTACGATGGACGCGTGGGGGTGCTAACACCTTCCCCTCGCGTAACCGACTCCCGAACTCAGACTATGGTTGTGATGACCATGTCTTTCCCTCTCTTAGGTTTTCTTCGATCGTTTCCTTTCCCTCCGTCGGGATAAATAACGTTCGGTGGCGACTCTTCTGTTCTAGTTTTCTCGCCAGTTGTTTTTCGCAGGTTGCGACAGCTAGCGACTCTGCTGGGGACTGGTTGACCTCTTGCTGGTCCATCCCCTATGCGAGTCAATCCTAGCGCTTGTCAGTTCATTTTCATTGGGTGTTTACTGTTGTGCTTTATTTGTTGTATAATATTGTTTTTACCGCATTTATTACATTTCATTTCATTATTGTCATATGCAGGACTGTGATGCGCTGTACTGGATTTTCTGTTTGGCAGGTTAGGGGTTCTGAGAGATAAGCCCAATACCCAGGCTTCAGTATACACATAGGTATTAACGTGGATAGTCGTGTCGCTCCCGTGGTGTTGGCCATGTGGGGTGTTCGCGAGACCCACAGCCAGACGAGGTTCTATCGGGAGATGTCCGATACTGCATGTTGATGCAGGCCATTGGATCTTCTTTTGGTGCAGGCCATTCTTGAGGACTCAGTTGCGGCACCCCTCCCGAGAGGTGATAATGGTAGACCAGAAATGGCAAATCCATTACGCTTCTTGATCCGAGGACCCAATGCTGGGAACTTGCTATAGGATATCCTTTTTTAAAGAGAATCAGTAAAGGCGCTCCTCGATTGGCGATAGTACTGTACCCAGAAGGATGAATATACTATTGCTTCTCGACCTCAGTGCCAGAAACTGAGGACCTTTCATTTTCTAGAACCCACATGTGAGAGGGGTGGGTTGTTTACAGGTCTCCAGGTAACCCTGACCTTCAGCATACCCGATATTCTGGATTTCTTATAAGTGTGGATTTATCAGTGTGGTTATTCTGGTATTCTGGGAATTTGGTGCCGAACCTTGAGATTATCCAGTCAATTCAGTGCAGCAGTTGTCCAGTCTGTGTGGCAACCTTGATCCCATGCTCTGCATTGCATTATCATTTTTTCTGACATTCATATTTTTCATTTCCAGGTAGTATTTGACTTTTGATTCTGATCAACGGGCATTCATCGGGATGGACACTGAGAAGAAGAAGAAAAAGAAGAACATCATTGTTTACAAGTTCCCGAAGCTCACTCTTGGTCAGCTTAGCAGTCTACAAGATATGGCCAGTCTGGAGGTGTTGGGGGCTTTCAAGGAGAAATATGGTTGGATCTTATCTCTTGTTCGTAACCTCAGTAACTATGAATATGGGGGCCTGCATACTTTGATGCAATTCTACGATCCTCCCATGAGATGCTTTGTGTTGACAGATTATCTATTGGTACCTACTCTGGAGGAATATTCCAGCATCTTGGGAATTTCCATCAAAGAGGGTGCTCCATTCTTTGGTTCCAAGGCAGATCCTGATTTCAAAGTTATCGCTGACGCTCTTTATTTGAGCAAATCAACATTGGAAGCCTACATTTCTAGCAAAGGAAATATCTGTGGCTATCATTTGACGTACTTGGTGAAGAAGGCTCAAGAAGCAGCTAAAGAGAAGAAGTGGACAGTTTTCAACGCAGTACTGGCCCTCTACGTGTATGGCATTGTCATGTTCCCTAATGAACCTGATTTTGTTGATATGGATGCTATTAGGATATTTACGACTCAGAATCCAGTACCGACCTTGTTGGGGGATCTTCATTATGCCTTGTATAACAGGAATGAGAAGATACGAGGTGGGATGGTTCATTGTTGTGCACCTCTCTTTTACAAGTGGTTCGCGAATCGTCTACCTCATTCGGGTGCTTTCGTGGATACTAAAACTTCTTTGGAATGGAGTCGATGTCTGATGGGCCTAGCTGCTAAAGATATCGTCTGGATGGATCGTGGTTTACTTGGTAAAGACATCTTGCATAGCTGTAGTGAATTCCCCAATGTTCCGTTGATAGGGAGAAGTTGGGGCCTCAATTATAATCCTTCTTTGGCCATCAGGCATTTCGGGTATGCTCTGAAGGATCCACCGGCTGAGGAAGACTTGGAAGAATCTTTGTATTTTCATGCAGCTGATAGTTTGGCTACGGCGCAGAAGGCTTCCGAAGCATGGTTCAGTAGGCAGAAGAAAGGAAAAGTTGCTTTGTGCAAATCCAATAATCAAGCTTTCCCTCCATATGTAGACTGGATTAAGAAGAGAGTGGAAGATTTCTATTTGCCCTTTGACTGGGCACCTCCCTTGTATCCTGAGATTGTGGAGGAGAGGCTCACTGTACCCATCGAAGAGTTTAACAAGCAATGGGAGTTGGTGTATGAGTTGAGGGTAGAAAATTCTGACATGAGTAGTTGGCTGCAAGGTGCTCTACATGATAACTTGGAATTGAAATGGAAAATTCAAGATGTGACGAAGCGCCTGGAAGATAAAGAGAAGGACCTTGTTGACAGAGCTCAGCACTATAGAAAAGTCAGCATGACTGCAGAATCTTCTAGCATAGCCCACCGGGAAACCAAGAAGCTCTTGACCAAGACGGAAGCCAAACTTGCCACCTATCAAGAGATGTGGGAGGAAGTCAAGATTGAAAATGGGGAACTAAAAGAAGAGTTTCAAAGGGTGAAAGCAGAAAAGAAGCATTTCTCTGACAAGTGGAAGGAGGCCCAGAAGGAAATTGAAGAGCTTAAAGTGCAAGCCAAAGTCAAAAGACCAAAGAGAGGAGACAAAGACATTGAAGAGCAGATTGTTAGACTGAATCAGGACATTGAAAGGAGAAACAGGATAATTAAAGGGCCGATAGAGCGACCTACACATCCTGACACTGTGAACCTTCTTGAGGAAGTTGAGGCCAGTTTGTTTGGGATTGATTTGTAGTGATATTGACGTTTATCTTTTGTTGTGGTTACCATCAGGATTGTTGATGGAATCGTCTTTGATTATATCATACCCATTTGTATGATTTCTTGCGATATGATATCGAAGTGTTTGGTTCAACCATTTGTGTCTCAACGGTTCTTTTTCTCAAAGGGGTTTGCTTCCATTGTTTTGACTTTGCTATATTTTTGTGTCCGAATTTATTTTCTGGTGTTGTGTCTAATCCCTTGCCCGGTTTCAAGGCTGGAATCAAAGTGGATACATCCTGGAAATGTTTAAATATGATGTTTACATTTGCATTTGCATATTCATAATCATTGTGCATAACAAGTGTTTGTCTCCGATTTTCTTATCTTGCTCTTTTCTTCAGACAGGATTGCTGATCAACGCATTCACCACTACTCTACCAGACAAAATCAAAAGAAGGTCATGGATCAGGTGCAAGCCGAGTTGATTGAGATACGGACTCACATGGACTAGTTTATGGATTTAATGCAAGGCGTTGCCCAGGGGCAAGAACATCTGAGGACTCTGGTCCAACCGTTGGTTGCAAGAGTTGACGAAGACGGTGTTCTTCATGGTGGCCTTCATAACAATGTTGTTCCTCCGGGCGGAGGTATTGTTGGTAATGATGTTCAAGGCGGTCTCGTTGCTGGTGTTGTTATCCCTCCGGGCGGAGGAGAGAATGTGATTCCTTATATAGTAGGAGGAGGCAACAGTGTCTGCGCGGTGCACGGTCGTCGCTATAATGATCAGCAGGATGATATATTTTCTATGTCGGGTGGGGATACTGACCCCTAACTTGATAATGATCAGAGAATCAGGATGATTGAAGAGCAGTTGAAAGGGGTTGTGAATCATAATTCCCTGGGTTTAGATATGGAGGATTTGGGATTGGTCCCCGACGTCAAAATTCCGCACAAGTTCAGGTGCCTACTTTCGAGAAGTATAATGGTGTTACTTGCCCAAAGTATCACGTCCGGGCCTATGCTAGGAAAATGGCTGCCTATTCTAATGATGAAAAGTTATTGATGCATTTCTTCCAAGATAGCTTGTCTGAGGCATCTTTGGAATGGTACATGCAGTTGGAGAGGTCACATGTTCGCAACTGGAGGGAATTGGTGGAGGCTTTTGTTAAGCACTATCAGTACAATACTGATATGGCTCCTAATAGGACACAGTTGCAAAATCTGGCGCAGAAAAACAATGAGAGATTTAAGGAGTATGCCCAGAGGTGGCGAGAATTGGAAGCAAGGGTACAGCCTCCCATGTTAGAGCGGGAGATGATAAATATGTTTATGGCTACCCTACAGGGTCATTATTATGAAAAACTGGTGCCTTGTATGGCCGGAAAGTTTGCCGACTTGATCTTAGTTGGAGAAATGGTAGAAAGCGGGATCAAAGCTGGAAAGATCTCTGGTAGTGAAGGGTCCTCATCTGGAGAAGGGAAGAAACTGTATGTAAACTACAAAAGGAAAGAAGGAGATACAAATTCTGTTTCATCGTACAATGGTAGGGGAAGAGCACGACAGAATTACAATCAGCAAGTTGCCTCTGTAACTATTTCGGCTGCAACTATTCCAGCTGCACCTCAGCAGCAGGGGAATACTCCTAATCAGTACCAAAACAGGCAGCCCGATCAGTATCAAAACCGACAAAGGAATGCTGAAAGGAATTTTGATCAGCCGCCCATGTCATATGCTCAATTGTTGCAACACTTATTACAATTGCGTTTAGTCGACCTCCGCACATTGGCTCCGCCCACTGGGAGGCTACCTCCGGGCTATGATGCCAACGCACATTATGATTTTCACTCTGGTGCTCCAGGGTATACAGTTGAAGGGTGTAGGGCGTTCCATCATAAAGTACAAGACTTGGTAGACTCTAGGGCCATTAACTTCGCTAATGATGTTCCAAATGTCATTCAGAACCCAATGCCGAATCACGGTGGGCCAAGGGTTAATGCCGTTATTGAAGATAATGAATCCTTGAATTTGGTCTTAGATGTGAACGATTTGAAGACTCTGTTGTTTGTGGTAAAAGAAAGGTTGCTGAAGGGAGGGGTATTACCTGGTTGTGATGAGGGTTGTTCGGAATGTGGGTTTCAATCCAACGGTTGTGATTTGTTGAGATCAGGTATTCAGAAATTTATTAATGAAGGACGGTTACAGTTCGATAGATATGATAAGCAGAGGGAAATTACTGACAAAGAGAATGATGTTTCCACTATAACAATTCCTTTCAAAATAATAACCATATTAGCGCCGGCGAGACCAGTGCCAGTCATCATTACAGTTCCTGGACCTGTCCCGTATGAAAGTACCAAAGTCGTCCCGTGGAACTATGGGGCTGAGGTATTTGTTGATGGAAAGAAGCAGGAATTGGTAGAAACATTAGCTGCGAATTCAGAGGTTGACAATTCTATTGACGCAGGGGCTATCACCAGGAGTAGTAGAGTCTTTGTTCCATCTGATAATCAGGTCGGCATTTCCAAGCAGGATAAAGGGAAGTAGGTGATGGGTGATTCTGTACAGAGGCAGGTCGTGAATGATTCCACGACAAAACAAGTTGACAACTCTTTCTTAGAGAGTGTGGAAGAGTTTAAGAGGTTAATCAGGAAAAGCAATTACAAGATTATTGATCAGTTGCATCAGACGTCGCCCAAAATATCCATCTTATCTTTGTTGTTGTGCTCTAAGGCACACCAGAATGCATTGCTAAAGGTTTTGAACACAGCCTACGTACCTCAAGAGATATATGTTAATCAGTTAGAAGGGATTGTGGCTCACGTGAATGCTGGTAATGGCTTAGGGTTCACAGACCTAGATCTGACTCCAGCTGGGAGGAATCACAACAACGCTCTACATATTTTAGTGGAATGCCGAGGCTCCTTAATGTCACATGTGCTAGTTGATACTGGGTCATCCTTAAATGTGTTGCCAAAGAAGGCTCTGATGAATTTAGATACCCGTGGGCTGATTTACACCTCGAGTGACTTGGTGGTGCGTGCTTTCGATGGTTCTAAGAGGTCTGTTTTTTGAGAAACTGTATTGCCAATCAAAGTTGGTCCTGAAGTTTTTTATGCCACTTTTTATATCATGGACATTCAGCCTGCCTATAGTTGTTTATTCGGTCGTCCGTGGATCCATGGGGCTGGGACAGTGACGTCCACGCTGCATCAAAAGCTGAAGTACATGGTGGATGGCCACGTTGTGACAGTTTGTGGTGAAGAAGACATCATGGTGAGTCACCTATCAACCTTCAAGTATGTGGAGGTAGATGGTGAGATACATGAAACTCTGTGCCAAGCCTTTGAAGCCGTGAAAATTCCTGAGGAACCTTCAAGAGTAGTCAATACGCCTGAGGTAGTTAATCAACCCGAAGTGGTAAATCAGCCGAAAGTTTCGATGTCTTCTTTCAAAGATGCGCACGCTGTAGTTGAAGCTGGCAGTTCCCAGAAGTGGGGTCAGGTCATTGATGTTCAGGTAAAGCATAATACTTATGGACTGGGGTATAAGCCACCCCAACGAGCTCAAGAGCCACCCAAGTATGCTGGCCCAATTCAATTCACAAGTGTTGGGGTCTTCTTTAATCAGGTTAATGCCATTGACGATGAGGGGGATATCGATTGCGACATGGATAAATGGATCCACCCCTGCACTCCCGGTCAAAGTCTATGCAATTGGTTGTCTGAGAAAGTCATCCAAGTGACCCTTCAAGAGTAATTGCCTTTGTTTTCGGTTTGTGTTAAATCCTACGTTCTGCCCAAGACGTAGTGATGCTTGTCTGTAGGGCTTCGATGTTTTTGTTTGCGTACTTTGTCATTAATAAAGGAATTTTTCACATTCAAATATTTTGATCCATGTTTTTCTGTTTTTACTTTTTGCATTAACTCATATCAAAATGGCAATGTGTTTTCTTGTTTGTTGTATTCATAATAAACATATATCATCAATCATACTGGTTTCTTCGTTCAGATGCCACCAATAATGATTCAGCTATGGCTCGGTATGACTTCGACAATCCTATCTATTAGGCCGAAGAAGAGACTGACGAAGATTGCGACTTACCTGAGGAATTGGCAAGATTGCTGAAACAGGAGGAAAGGGTCATTCTACCTCATCAGGAGGAAATCGAGACTGTTAATCTTGGAACCGAGGATGCAAGGAAGGAAGTAAGGATTGGGGCTGCTTTGGAAGACACTGTCAAGGGAAAATTGATTGAAATGCTTCGAGAGTATGTGGATATCTTCGCCTGGTCTTACCAAGACATTCCTGGGCTTGACACTGATATTGTGGTACACCGGCTGCCGCTCAAAGAAGGTTGTACTCCGGTTAAGCAGAAATTGAGAAGGACTAAACCGGATATGGCTGTCAAAATCAAGGAAGAGGTTCAGAAATAGTTGGATGCTGGGTTTCTCGCTGTGACAAATTATCCTCCGTGGGTTGCTAATATTGTGCCTGTACCTAAGAAAGATGGCAAGGTCAGGATGTGTGTTGACTACAGAGATTTGAATAGAGCAAGCCCGGAAGACAATTTCCCGCTCTCTCACATTGACGTGTTAGTGGACAACACTACTCAATACTCTGTATTTTCCTTCATGGATGGCTTCTCTAGGTATAACCAAATCAAGATGGCCCCAGAGGATATGGAGAGGACGACGTTCATAACACCATGGGGAACATTTTGCTACAAGGTAATGCCCTTTGGATTGAAGAATGCGGGGGCAACCTATCAGCGGGAAATGGTGATTCTCTTTCATGATATGATTCACAAAGAGATCGAGGTCTATGTTGATGACATGATCGCGAAGTCACAAATGGAGGAAGAATATCTGGTAAATCTACAGAAGCTGTTTGAAAGGTTGAGGAAATTCAAGCTGAGGTTGAATCCGAACAAGTGCACCTTCGGGGTGAGATCTGGGAAATTGCTGGGGTTTACTGTCAGTGAAAAAGGTATTGAGGTTGATCCTGCTAAGGTAAAAGCCATACAAGAGATGCCTGAACCAAGAACAGAAAAAGAGGTTTGTGGTTTCTTGGGGAGATTAAACTACATTGCTAGGTTCATCTCTCATCTTACAGCCATATGTGAACCAATATTCAAGCTACTAAGAAAAGATCAAGAGGTCAGGTGGAATGAAAATTGTCAAAAGGCGTTTGAAAAGATAAAAGAATATTTGCAGGAACCTCCGGTCCTTATGCCATCAGTGCCAGGTCGATTGTTGATAATGTATCTTACGGTTCTTGAGAATTCGATGGGGTGTGTGCTCGGTCAACACGACGAATCAGGTAGAAAAGAGCATGCCATCTACTACCTGAGCAAAAAGTTTACGGATTGTGAGTCGAGGTACTCGATGCTAGAAAAAACATGTTGTGCACTCTCTTGGGCCGCAAAGCGTTTGAGGCAATATATGTTAAATCGTACAACCACGTTGATTTCGAAGATGGATCTGATTAAGTATGTGTTTGAGAAGCAGGCGCTTTCTGGAAGAATAGCCCGTTGGCAGATGGTTTTGACAGAATACGATATTCAATATGTTTCCCAAAAAGCCATTAAGGGAAGTGTTTTGTCAGAATACCTTGCCGAACAACCGATTGAAGATTATCAACCAATGAAGTTTTAATTTCCAGACGAGCGTATTATGTTTCTGAAGATGAAATATTGTGAAGAGTCTTTGCCTGACGAAGGACCCAACATTGGATCTCAGTGGAAATTGGTTTTTGATGGAGCTGCCAACTTATATGGTAACAGAATCGGGGAAATCATTACATCTCCAAGGGGTTCTCACATACCCTTCACTGCCCGGTTAGCGTTCGTATGCACTAACAATGAGGCGGAGTATGAAGCTTGCATCATGGGGTTAGAAGAAGCAATTGATTTGAGAATCAAGAACCTCGATGTTTATGGTGATTCTGCGTTGGTAGTCAATCAGATTAAGGGAGAATGGGAAACTCGTCAGGCAAATATGGTGCCTTATAACAACTATGCCAGAAGGTTGTTACCATTCTTTGATAGGGTTGAATTTCATCATATACCCCGGTTGGAAAATCAGATGGCTGATGCTTTGGCAACATTGTCTTCAATGTATCAGGTGAATCGTTGGAATGAGACTCCCTCAATCAGGATCATGCGTCTGGATAGACCAGCTTATGTGTTTGCAGTTGAAGATGTATCAGATGGTAAGCCCTGGTATCATGATATTAAGTGTTTTATGAAGAGTAAAGAGTATCCAGAGGGTGCGTCTACCAAGGACAAGAAAACTCTGAGGAGGTTGGCAGGAAACTTCTTTTTGAATGAAGATGACGTGTTGTACAAGAGGAACTTTGACATGGTCTTGCTACGTTGTGTTGATGAACACGAGGAAGGCCTGTTAATGGAGGAAGTTCACGAGGGATCTTTCGGTACTCATGCCAATGGGCATGCTATGGCTAGAAAATTGTTGAGAGCAGGGTATTACTGGATGACTGTGGAGTCTAATTGTTTCAAATATGCCAGGAAATGCCATAAATGCCAGATTTATGCTGATAAGGTGCACGTACCACCTACTTCCCTGAATGTACTATCATCTCCTTGTCCTTTTTCCATGTGGGGCACTGATATGATTGGAAATATTGAGCCGACTGCTTCCAATGGGCATGGTTTCATATTGGTTACCATTGATTATTTCACGAAATGGGTGGAACCAGCCTCGTATGCCAACGTCACCAAACAAGTGGTAGCCCGGTTTATAAAAAGAGACATCATCTGCCGGTATGGGGTCCCGGAGAGAATCATTATTGATAGTGGTTCAAATTTGAATAACAAGATGATGAAGGACCTGTGTCAGAGCTTTAAGATTGAACATCACAATTCTTCTCCCTATCACCCGAAGATGAATGGGGCTGTTGAAGCAGAAAATAAGAATATCAAGAAGATTGTGCAGAAGATGGTGGTAACATATAAAGACTGGCATGAGATGTTGCCTTATGCTTTGCACGGTTATCGTACTTCAGTGCGTACATCAACCGGGGCAACTCCTTTCTCACTGGTATATGGTATAGAAGTTGTTCTACCATTAGAGGTTGAGATTCCTTCTTTGAGAATTCTAGCAGATGTAAAGCTTGATGAAGTTGAATGGGTACGTGCCAGGTTAAATCAGCTGAACCTTATTGAATATAAGAGATTGGCAGCCATTACACATGGTCGGTTGTATCAGAGCAGGAAGAAGAAAGCCTTTGATCAGAAAGTGCGTCCTCGGTGTTTTCAAACAGGCGAGTTGGTTTTGAAAAGAATCCTTCCTCCTCAGACAGATCACGGGGGCAAATGGACTCCAAACTACGAAGGGCCATATGTAGTAAGAAAGGTTTTCTCTGGTGGAGCCTTATTACTTTCAACTATGGACGGCAAAGACTTTACGTCCCCTATGAACGCAAATGTAGTAAAAAATACTTTGCATCAAAGAGACCCGTTGGACATAAAAAGAAGATCCATGCAAAAAAGGGCATCCCGACGAACCATAAAAAGAAAAGGTTCGGCCAAAAGTTAGGGATAAAAAGAATAAAAAAAAAGAGAATAAACCCGCAAGGTTGAAAACATGAAGAAGGCAACTTTGGCAAAAAGGGGTATCCCGGTGGATTGAAAACCCGAAAAGGGCAATCCAGGAAAAAGTTAGGGATTTGAAAGCAAGAGGCTACGATCTGCGTTCGATCTGTGAGCACTTTTGATACTTGGGAATTTCGAAGGAAAATAATCAGTCCAGTCAGTCTCTTTGAAAGTCAAAGCATTTGTGGATAAGCAAGGCATATGAGTCATAACTAAATTGAATCATGGTGAATATCTGTTCCCACATTGCCGACATGTGTATTTTCATTTTGCTTTTGCGCAATTACCTCTTTTCAGGAATTGCTTCCGGATGTAAATGGCTATTTACAGGCTAACTCATTCAATAAAATTTTCATTTTCACTCAAAGAGATTTCCATTTATGTTTTTACTTTTACTGTTTTGTTTGTGAAAACGTCCGATATTTTGATAAACATTGCATGCGAAAATGTTAAGCTTTGCGAAGCATATCGGAAAACAATGGAAATGGCTTAGGCAACGGATATTAGGGATGGTAATTGAGGTAGCCATTTTTGCATATGGAATATTCTGTTGTTGTTGTGTGTAGGGTAGCAATGTTTCTCCCCAGTAGAGTTACTCTCCCCAGCATTGAGATTTCATCATCCTCAGCAGATTGTTACTCTCTCCAGCCAGAGGATAGGAGATTGATTCCCCAGCCAGAGTCGTGATTGATTTATTACTCCCCAGCAAGCATTCAGAAGTTGGTGTTGTTGTATCTCCAGCAGAAGACTGGTGGAATATCTTCCTGGGCAAAGATGTTATCTTCCCCACAGAGTCTTGGTGTCTGCTTTCTTCAGCCGGTCAGGAAGTGTGTACTTCACCAGTAACAATATGCTCTAATCCCCAGCAGGGTGAGGGTAAAGTTATTTCCCCAGCGGCAGTTTAAGCTCAATGGTATCCCAAGCAGAGTTGGTGGTAAACTTCGCAGCAGTTTGTTCAACGGTGGTTGATATCCCCAACAGGTTGTAAGTTCAATGGTTATTGGCACCTTTTCAGTATCAGGTTTTGGGTTCCATCTTCAGTAGTTGTTATTCTCAATCCCCAACAGAGGGGGAATTCTCTTTGGGTTTCATCTTTTAGCAGAGATTGTGGTCAAGAAAGTTGTTCAGTGTGTCTTTCCTCAGCAGGGCTTTGATTCAGGAGACAATTTAGCTTGTTTTCCCCGGTGGAGTTGCTTTCGTCTTCAGCATTTATTTTGATGGAGCGCTTCTTTTGCATTGCATGAGCATTTTGCATGGCATCCTCCCAAAACCGTAGCATTTCCATTTCGTATGGAGCATTACGCCATAGAAAAATTCAAACATATGCATTCGAAGCATAAGCCAGGTTTGATGTTCTCGTTTGCCAGGCGTTCCCCGGCATGAAGCACAGTAACTCAGGAGATATCGTCCAACTTTATACCCCAAGCGATGGACTTGGAGAGACTATTTGGTATACCCCTGCAGAGTTGTTTGTCAGGATCGTCAATCCGTGGGTTCTTTTCTTTTCACTCCTTCGTCCAGGTGGTCTTTTGATTTATCCCTTCAGAGTTGTTAGCGTTACACTCGTCCGTGTCCTTTTCCATTTCCTCAATACTTCGTTCGTATTGATTTTAAACACTCGTCCGTGTTCTCTCGACACTCGTCCGTGTTTGGTTTAGCGTTTCAATCTCCAGTGAGGCCGCCGTATCCTTTTAGACACCCGTCTGTGTTCTTTCGATACCCGTCCGAATTGACCATTTAGACACACGTCCGTGTTCTTTCGATACCCGTTCGTATTGACCTTAGACACCCGTCCGTGCTCTTTCATCACCCGTCCATGTTTGAAATTTTTAGCCAATACCCGTCCGTATTGACCTTTGACACCCGTCTGTGTTCTTGCAGCACCTGTCCGTGTCTGAACTTTTTAAGCCAATACCCGTCCATTTTGATCTTTGACACCCGTCCGTGTTCTTTCAGCACCCGTCGGTGTCTGAGCTTGTTAAGCCAATACCCGTCCGTATTGACCTTAGACACCCGTCCATGCTCTTTCATCACCCGTCCGTGTTTGAACTTTTTAGCCAATACCCGTCCGTATTGACCTTAGACACCCGTCTGTGTTCTTTCATCACCCGTTCGTGTTTGAACTTTTTAGCCAATACCCGTCCGTATTGACCTTAGACACCCGTCCGTGCTCTTTCAGCACTCATCCGTGTTTGAACCTTTTAGACACCCGTCCGTGTTCTTTCAGCACCCGTCCGTGTTTGAACCTTTTAGACACCCGTCTGTGTTCTTTCAGAACTCGTCCGTGTTTGAACCTTTTAGTCAATACCCGTTCGTATTGACCTTAGACACCCGTCCGTGTTCTTTCATCACCCGTCCGTGTTTGAACTTTTTAGCCAATACTCGTCCGTATTGAACTTAGAACCCGTCCGTGTTCTTTCATCACCCATCCGTGTTTGAACATTTTTAACCAATACCCGTCCGTATTGACCTTAGACACCCGTCTGTATTCTTTCATCACCCGTCCGTGTTTGAACTTTTATTTCAATAGTCGTCCGTATTGACCTTAGACACCCGTCCGTGCTCTTTCATCACCCGTCCGTGTTTGAAATTTTTAGCCAATACCCGTCCCTATTGACCTTAGACACCTGTCCGTGCTATTTCATCACCCGTCCGTGTTTGAACCTTTTAGACACCCGTCTGTGTTCTTTCAGCACCCGTCCGTGTTTGAACCTTTTAGACACCCGTCCGTGTTCTTTCAGCACCCGTCCGTGTTTGAACCTTTTAGACACCCGTCCGTGTTCTTTCAATACTCGCCCGTATTGACCTTAGACACCCGTCCGTGTTCTTTCATCACCCGTCAGTGTTTGAACATTTTTAACCAATACCCGTCCGTATTGACCTTAGACACCCGTCCGTGTTCTTTCATCACACGTCCGTGTTTAAAATTTTATTTCAATACCCGTGCATATTGACCATAGACACCCGTCCGTGCTCTTTCATCACCCGTCCGTGTTTGAACTTTTTAGCCAATACCTGTCCGTATTGACTTTAGACACCCGTCCGTGCTTTTTCATCACCCGTCCATGTTTGAACTTTTTAGCCAATACCCGTCCGTATTTACCTTAGACACCCGTCCATGCTCTTTCATCACCCGTCCGTGTTTGAACCTTTGACACCCGTCCGTGTTCTTTCAGCACCCGTCCGTGTTTGAACCTTTGATACCCGTCCGTGTTCTTTTAGCACTCGTCCGTGTTTGAACCTTTGACACTCGTTCGTGTTCTTTCAGCATCCGTCTGTGTTTGAACCTTTTGGCACTCGTCCGTGTTTGTCCCCAGCACAGTCAACACTCGTCCGTGTTTGTTCCCATACATATTCAATACTTCGTCCGTATTGATTTCTGACACTCGTCCGTGTCATGATCCTACATCTTTTATTACTTGTTCCCCAGCGGAGTCGTCCCTCATTTTGCAGGATGCAAATTTTTACGGTTATTTTGGTATTCAATCTCCGTGTATCCCGACCGTCTGTAAGCCTTTGCTTCCATACCCTCGGATCCAAGAAGTTTGAATAGGGGCAGCTGTAACACCCCAAAATTTGCCCTCTTATTTCTAACTCTAACTGGCTTATGTTTTATTTCATTTTGCATTATCATTTGTGCATATCATTGGTTCTCTGCATGGGATCAAGGTATCCTTGTTAGCCCTCAAGAGGAGGATCTGTCTCAAGGCCAAAGCAAGAGAATGTACTTAATCTTGTGGTGTTCATGTTCATCAAAGTCTCTTACCAAGTTTGCACAATCATCAGAGGCATCGTTCATTTAGTTTATCACCAGATGGGTTGATCATTTTAGAATCAAGGTCATAAAGCAGGGTTAATTTGATCTTGTTCCAGATAGGTTTTCTATCATGTTTCAGGCATCATTCAAGGGTATTATCAGTGGCTAAGGATTAGACATGAAGCAGGACTCAAAGCAAGTTGCAATGAGGAAATTTTCACCATTTTTCCTTGGTGCAATCGATTTGCATAAGTGTACAATTGATTGCACCCCTTCAGTTTTCACATTTTGGCCTTTGCAAGGGTGTGCAATCGATTTGCACTGCTGTGCAATCGATTGCACTGTAACGGATTTGCCTAAAACCTTCATTTTTCAGCACTATGTCAATTTCCAATGTACCACATTCACTTGGGATCAATGCTATATCAGTATAAGGATCTAGAGGGCTGCAGAATTAGATTTCATATCCATCCAATTTCCACCCAAATTCCACATTCCCTTTCCAAGTTTATTTTCCACTTCCAATTCCACTCACTAAACCTCATTCCAAACCCAAACTTAACTCATAACCTAGAGTTTATTTAAACAAATCAATTCCAAACCTCACCAACTTGGATCATTTTTTTCACTCACAATTTTCAGAATTCTCTCAATTCTCTCTCACTTTTTCACTCTCAACCTCCATTTTCAACCTCACTCAAAGCTCCTCCATAGAGATTAACAAGTTCTTCATTGGAACTTGTTAATTCTTGAGCTTAAGCCTCTCATTATCACTCCATTGTTGCTTTTCATTGGTGATTTTCGTTTGGACTAGATCTTGAATTTCAGAAGTGCTTATTGGAAGTGATTTTGAAGTATTGTTAGCTTGTTGCTTGGATCTTGAAGTTTCTTTCTAGGATCTTGAAGTTTCTTGCTAGGATCTTGGATTTCTTGCTTGGATTCATCAATTTTCGTTTGCAACAATCACCAAAGCAATTCTCAGCTTTGTAGGTTAGTTTTTCTTATATCTATACTTAATTTAGCTTAATTTCAACTTATACAATGTAGATCCATGGTTTTCAATGTGATTTGATCCATTTGCTTGATTTGATTCATGATCTTGTTGTTTGATTGATGAAGTGTGTGTTTGATGTGGATTTTCGTGTATGTTTGATACATGATCATTTGGATGTTTGGAAAAGCGATTGGTGTTGAAAAAGTGATTATGAGAAGTGATTTTTGCAGGTCTGCTACTGTGCAGTCGATTTGCATCCTAGTGCAATCGATTGCACCTGTGTTTTTTTCACTAGAAACTGCATTTTGTAACTGTGCAATCGATTTGCACTCTGCTGCAATCGATTTGAACCTGTAACTTTTGTGTTTTTGGCTTGTTTGGAAGCATGTATTGATACCTATTCCACCCCTAACCTTCATGGCTTTGTATGATGCATATTTGTGGAATTTTCTAGGGTTGTTTAACCTCTAGTTGCTGGATGTATGTGAATCTTTGATGCATGATAGTCTGATTGTTGACTTGTTTGCATTCTTGAAGCATGTTCATGACGCATATTGGTTCATGTGTGAATAATGACTTGTGAAACTTGTGTAATCTCTTGAAAATGAATGTGATGTGATACATTTGAACATGATACTATGGTGTTCCTAAGTTGGATCATGTATGCCTTTTACCTTGCTTAAACATTTGTTTTCCTTTGAAAATGATCATGGTATATGTTCAACTAGTCTTGATGCATGTTAATGTGAAGCTTTCTTACATGTTTGAATTGGATGATCATGATATGACTTAAGTTCTGACTTTGCTCCATTCTCACTTCATTTTGTTCACATCACCTTTGTATGAACACGGTTTTCCGACACGCGACTTTTGATTTTCATTGATGAATGTTCATGTTTGCGTTGTTGACTTCTTGGTGTGATGAACATGTTGCACACACATTTGAATCATGTTAACTCTCGATTAATGCTCAACTTGCTGGATTTGTAATGCATGATCATTGTTTGCATCCATGTTCACTTATGCATGATGTTTTGATTGATAATATAGAAGTACAACTTTGTTGAATGTAAATGTTCTTGATTTCCTTACATGTCTTTGGTTTGTCCATACCTAGTTGCTTGATGCTTAATTGGATGTATGCTTGATATGATTAGTCATTATTGAGACCTTTGTATGAGCATTTGTTTGGATACATTGCATGATGCCCGGTTTTCCACTGCTGTTCCTTTGCGTATGTGCTGTTGTATGTGCTGATGTTTGCCCTTTAACACCTATTTGTGTGCTGGAACATGAGCTGTTGAATGTTGTTTGGTGCATTGTGCTGTTTTTACCGCTGTGCAGGTGTTGGAGCGCTGTTGTAGCCGTTGTTTTTGATTTATCGCTTTGGTTTTTGCCTTGCTTTTGCTTGCTCCCTTAGGGTTCCCTAGTCCGACTTAATCTTTGATTAAGCTTGGGGTAGGGTAGACACTAGGCTTTCAACTATGCATGCTAACTTAGGTAGATGTTTCCCCTTTGAACTCAACCATAGGGCCACTTTTGCATAACAACATTAGGATAGATTTCCCCGTAGTCTTTTCTTTTCGACTTGAGTCTTCTCTTCTCATCTCATAACGATTCTAAAGCACTTAATAAAGTTAACGTGTATTGCGCATGAGCCTTGTGTGTGGGAAGTGAGGAATGAGGGGTCTCCCTTTGTTCTTCTAGGGTGTTTAGTTTACGTCCCGTTGGGGACGATATGCGACACATTCGTTCCTATATTATAGACTTGGGTGCAATACAAGTTACGAACTAACTTCAATCCACTTCTGTCTAAAAAACACAAACAAATTCAAACCCTTTTTATCCTTCGGGATTGTTAAGTTTCAAACCATTTTCAGAAAAAGAGCTCGTCGATCACGTAAAAAACACTTAACTTTCCCGTCCGATTGAGGATACGTAGGCACGAGATGCGATATCTCGACGAGCAACCTCCCCCCGTTAGTGCATAGTCCGTCGAACTACGTTGACTCTGATTCTTCCTTTGTCCACGAAGGTACGTAGGCATTGGATTTTGATAAATCCTTGCGAGTCCGTCTTAGTCTCCCCCCTCCCCGTTTTTTTTGTTCAGCCGTAGACTTTAGGATAACTCACTCATTGATTAGACAACAAGCGTGAATCCCATCGAGTACGATGGACGCGTGGGGGTGCTAACACCTTTCCCTCGCGTAACCGACTCCTGAACCCGGACTATGGTTGCGATGACCATGTCTTTCCCGCTCTTAGGTTTTCTTCGATCATTTCCTTTCCCTGCGTCGGGATAAATAACATTCGGTGGCGACTCTTCTGTTCTAGTTTTCTCGCCGGTCGTTTTTTGCAGGTTGCGACAAGAACCAATAAAAAATAATTAAAATTGAGAGAAAAATTAATTTTCCAAATCATTTAAAATAATATGACAAATATTAAAAAAATGGGAAAAAGTGGTAAAAAAAAGGGTCTGGGGCGAGGGGGATTCGAACCCCAGACCTCCTAGCCAAACACATGAGCGCGCAACCACTTGGGTGGTGATACATCAGTGTATCAAAACCATCCCATAAATATATGAGGGGTGTCTTGTTTTAGGCCTAGCCAAGGCAAGGCAAGGCAAGTTTTTGGGAAAAAAACGTAAAGGCTGTAACTTTCTCATTTCTCCATGGATTGGGACAAAATTTAGGTCTATCCTACCTAGAATTTCACAAGGAATCCAATGGTGCCCTTGGTTTTTTCAGATATGGTCCCTATTTTAAAACCCAATAGTGGTTTTAAAATAGGGCGCCATTTGCATTTTATATGCTACCTTATGTTACAGGCAAGAATTACATGATGAATTGGTTCAAACACAACATATACAACATGTATGAGATGTGTATGATCAGTGGACTTCAAAGCAATGCATAATTCAAAGAGTTCAAGTTGTGATGCTTACCTCTTTGGGAGCTTTTGGTGCTATCTACCAAGTTTCTTGTACCAAAAGTAATTTGATGCTTTGGACACTCTCAATTGATCCCTTAGAAGCTTTTAGAATGATCACCACCAGCTGGAATCCTCAAGAACAAGTTTTGGCACTTTCTTACAAAAGGGGCAAAAGTGACCAATATGGCAACTCTCTCAAATGGTGTTCCAGATGTGGGGAACCATTTGGGACAATTTAAGGATGATATTTGGAGTGTGTTTGAGGCTTTATCTGGTTTTGAAAGTGACTGAATTAAGACATGGCTTGAAAAATGCAAAAAAGTCCAATTTTGAGGTTTTGGAAGTGGACTTTCAGATTTTGGTGTTACAGGTCACATGTTAGTGTTTGAACAGCTTAGATACAATATATTAGAAGTGTTTGGATCATGAGCTGTGATGGAATTGCTTTCTAACTCAAAAACTCAAAGATACCTTGCAAAAGAAGGCATTTTGGCCTAAAGAGAGGGATTTTGAGGAAAACATCAGTTTGGGTGCTTTGGTGTACTCAAACTGATCACAATTGATGTCTATTTATATTGTGTCAAGTTTGTTTTGGTATCAATAGTGAATGGAGGCTGCAGCAGGCCTTTGGCCAATGTTATGCAAAAGGAATCTCAAGTCTCCTCTAGCCATTGACTTGAGATTAGAGCACAGGCTTTGTAGCTTTGGTTCAGAGATAAGTTTTGACTGAATTCAGTTGGAATAGGCTCAGTTCATGCCACGTTGATGCATCCATTAAAGGCTTGGAAACAAAATTGGAGTCTTGGCACTTTTTAGCTCTTTTATGTTTGGCATGGGGATCAGATCATTCCCTTCTTGTTTTATCCTCAGTTATGTGCAAATGGATGACAAGTCTTGGATTTATCAGATTTGGACAAATCGAGTAAAATGCACAAATTCTGCCTTATGAAAACCAGTTCATGATGCCATGTTCCAAGGGTTGTATCTCCTTGCTCAAATGGAATTTGGAGACGTTTTGGTGCTTGTTGGAAAGCCCTCATGGCATACTTCAACTTTGATGTCTATCCCTATACCTGGTTTGACTTGGATTAAGGTGAAAAATGTCCCTACATTTTGGAAAAAGTAAGGCAGAATTTCAATTTCATGTTTTCAGCCATTTTGATCACTCCATAACTTAAAATCCATGAGGAATTGGAGTTTGATGTAGTTGAAGCTTTTATAGAGTGTAGCAAGACCTACAAATCCAGATTTGAATCACCCAAAATGGTTGCTTGGACTCAAGTTATGGTCCTTGGAAGTTGGTACCCTAGCCACTTTGTTCCATAACTTAGAAAAATTCTAAGTCTTTTATGGTTACCCCTTTTACAAGTTAACTCACTTTCTTTGATTTTTCTTGATGAATGATGATTCAAATCACATATTAACATTTTTTTAGGGTTAAGGAACCATAATTGACCAAAAATCCAAAAGGTCAAACTTTGGATTTTTGTACAGTTGACTTTTTATCGGATGAAATCTAAACTGTGCGATCCTTTGTGAAATCAAGTCCTTGACTTAAATCAAACCTAATGGATGGATTCCATAGGTTTTATAGGGTGTATTGAATCATGTCCCAAAGTTTGGGAGCATGTCCTGGTCAAAAGTCAAAGGCATAGTTGACTTTTCCCTCGAAACCCTAATTGTGGTCCTGATGAAATTGAAACTTGTGGATCAAGCTTCTTGGACCAATCCATTGTTGTAAATGGATAAATGTAGTGTATTGGAGACCCTCAAACCATGTCTTTAGGTCTTGGCTCATGCTTTGTCCCAAAAGTCAATTTAGGGGTGAATTAGTTCAAGAAGCCCTAATTCCTGATTTTTGGGTAAATGCATCCCCTGAGGTTAAATTGACTTGATGATTGGGTCCATGAGGTCCCTTGGAGTATCTTGGGTTGTGTTTTGAAGCCTTGGCTCATGCCCAGAGGAAAACTTTCATCTGGAGGCCTTAGTCGACCAAAACCCTAATTTGGTGACACTGGCGATCTTGAGGCTTGATCCACTTGGAATGTTGCAACCTTGGGCTTGATTCTTGATGTGGGAGTCCTTTTGATCCTTTATAAGTGTTTGAGAGGTTAGAAAAGTTGAAGATCATGTCATTCCTTGATTGATCCTTTGTCTAAGTGCTATGAGAGGGCTTGAAACCCTAATTCTTGACTGTGGTGAATGCTCAAACATCTCTGAGGATATTGATGAGGCATGATGGTTCATCCATATTGTGATGATGATTTGTACAATGATGGGTAAACATGGTGGTCAAAATTTGAGGTATGACACCTACTTAAAGGGATCTCTGGTTGTACCTATTGGTTTTGGGCCGAAGTGACCTATGTTGTCACATTCCCAAGGGCTACGACTGCTCCTATGTTAGATATCTGAGGAGTTGGTCAAAACCGTATTGGGGGCGTGCCAAAGAAATCAGCAATGCGCCCAATTCGACTTGCTAACATCTCATAGGTCTGATTTGTATTAGTAATCAATGGGTTAAAGATGGTTCCCATTTGCTGCGTGAGAGTATTTATCATTTCTAAATTGCTCTCGTCCATTTGTTGTCTCATAGCCATCATTGAAGTCGTATTTAACAATGGAGAGTTCTCGGGAATGTAATTTAATTTATTCCTCCTGGTCGTGCCATGTTGTTCATGGTCGAACCTGAGGCATTATAAGGATTAAACAATGGCGTTGTGGTCACCATATTATCGCCAAAGGTTGACATACTTGGTTGTAGGTTAGCCATCATTGACGTTGGCATACCATACGGATAATCTCTACCAGGTTGTGGATTTAGAATCCAAACAAAGGTCTCTCTAGCGCAGGATTATTAAGCGCGTTTACTGGCTAGGGAGGGGGTGTCGCCCCCTGGGTTGGCATCGTTGTGCCTGCGCCATTGATTCCTTAGGAGGCATCGTTCTAATCAGTGTTAAAAGAACTGGTTCCAGTTCTATCGATGTGACTGGCTGATGTCCTACATTTTGAGGATTATTCTAGGAATTGACGTTATCTACAGGAGGACATGGCATGATAGACAAAGCCCTACCACTCCTTAATTGCATACAAAAATATCTAGAAAGGCTTAAGAATAGACATTATCCTATAGAAGAAGAACTAAGAGATGAAACTAAAACTAATGGAAAATTTAGCACAGGTCCCACCAAGCATGCCAATTTATTTACCCTGAAAAATGGCAAACTATCGCTGGTCTCCAAACTTATGGTTTACTTGTAGGATCAACCAGTGAATCTTGTGACATAGTGCTTAACATTCCTATTTGTTTGGTAATTATCTTGTCTCTTAGTATGACTGAATTCGACTCAGTCAAAGAACATATGTCTACACGACATGTGGGATCAGTTGTTCAAAACATCTTACAAGAAACTTTTAAATGAAAACAACAAGTATTCGGTAAACTTGAAAATAAAGACAAAAAAAGAACTGGAAAATGAAAATGGAAATTAACAGAAATATAAACTAAGATTAATGAATTTGTTGAATCTTAAAAGCTTTGCATGAAAGATAAAATAATGGTGTTTCATCACGCTTGAACATTCTCATCCATTCTCTCGTTTCTCTTACACTTGATACTTTGAGTTTGTTTAATGAGAATTTTGTAAAACAATTAACACCCCTAATTCAATCAAATTAACTACTATATATACAAATCTACAGTAACTACCATCTAACGTTCTCTTCCCTCTAGCATACCACATGTAATGCTGCATGTAACTCGCCTTCTGTTGGTCTCCATGTGTCCCTTCTGAGATAAGCACTTGGACAGTTATCTGAAGTTTGAACGTGATATAATCGCGCCTAAATAATCGCCTCTTCGACCATCTTTGTTGTGTCGCCATGTCCAACTGGTCGAAGGGATAGGTGTCAACGACTCCTCAACAACACCAATATTTTTTTAAGTCTAAGTTATGGTCGAACCATAATTTTCACATGCATTACACTCGTTGGCTGGGTTTTCTTCTCTAGTCAAAAATCCCAGCTAACAATCATGTATATGAATCATCTCTTTTATAAATTCGAATAAATTCAACACTAAAATTATTATAATAAGTAGAGAACAATTATCTATATTGACTAATAATATCTCCAAATCATGTGTGATCTTTTTTTTTTAGGATATAAAGTTATCCATTACAACTTTAGCATCTAACTCATATTAAGCTCATTTATCATACTAATCGAAAAAATTAAACCAAGAGCATCGCCCACGAATATCACATAAATGGGAGATCCATTATTTTATAGCTAACACAAAGGAACCATTTACATCTTTGGTAAAAATTCCAATTCCTACTGTAATGTTGGTAAGAGAAAAGATGCATTCACATTACATTTGATTCTATCACTTGAGGGCTTGGTTCACTTAGTACAGGGTCTAACTTGAGGATAATGTGAGTTAGTGATTTTCAGCTACTTGGTCACTTTTAGAGATTGAAGAAAGTCACTTGATCTAAGAAGAGTTGTCCCATATTTTTTAAAATTGTTCTATATTTTGATGTTCCTTTTCTTCTAAAAGATTCAAATAATAGAAAAAATAAGCACAATCTTCATTATAATTTTTGTGAATGATGTAAAAAAAATTGTAACATCATGAGGTCCACTGGTTACTGCTTCACTAATTATCGGGTAAAAAGACGAGTGAAACTATATATTACTACTATTTGAACATGTAACAAATATATGCAAAGTCTTAAATACCATTATCACATAAAACACAATTTGTAAGGGGTAATTAACCCCTTTATCTTGTAAGGTATAATGAGTATTAAAGAAATTTTTACAAATCCTAAAGATCATGAGGTCTTTTATTGTTATTGAATTTGAGTCTGAGATTGAAACTGAGATAATGCTTTTGTCATTCTTTGTGCAGCTATCATTTTGTTCCATCGAACATGACAAGAAAACATTATAGTAATAGAAAATATATCTGAGTTTATTATATTTAATATCTATTGTTTGTTTCACTTCTCTTTTAGTACGAAATCACGTCTGCCCTTAATATTAAAGGACAATAACTCCTTCTTGAAAAACACCTGAAAATCTGAATTCTTCAGCTAGCTATTATTGAATTGAAACGGCTTCGGGCCCCAATATTCCTTATTAAATTTCAACCATATAGGGCAATGGTCCAAAATATCCCTCTTACCAATGATTTGACCAACAATCTTCCACTTTACAATCAGGATTTCAGAAAGCATAAAACGATAAAGTTTGCTCATAGAATATCATCACCTGTTAAACCAAGTTTAAGACCCTCCACACAAGGCGCATCGACGCAATCCAGATCTTCAATGAAACACCTGAACTTTAACACTTCTCCTCTTCTCCCCCCCCCACCCCACCCCACACTCACACCTTTCCTCTCGGTTTCACAATTAGCGGCATTAAAAGCCCCTCCCGCGATCCAATTCCCCCTGTTAAATTTCTTCTTCACCGAAATCAACTCACTCCAAAACCTTCTCTTCAACGATAATGAGCAGGGGCAATAAACATTAACGAAAAACAAGTCTTGAAACCTCCAAACTGCGTTAACCCCCACAAACCCAACTCCCCTGAAGTTGAACGATAATTTAAGAAGATCCTTCCTTCATAAGATGACAATGCCCTCAGAAAAACAAATAGTTCCTGATTCAGTTCATTTAACATTAGAATCTCACCATAGCGACAAAGCTTTGTTCAAGTCTACCGCCACCAGCTTAGACTCTTGAATAAATAAAAACATCCACATTACCCAATTGAATCATATAAGTTATTCTCTTCCTTTTTACCAGATTGCCTCCCCCTTTGATGTTAATTGATAAAATATTCATTGAGCAACAACTTTAACTTTCTCCCTCGCAACCTTACCTACTTTATCCCTACTTTCCATCAATCTGACTTCTTCCTCTAAGGACCTTTTATTACCTACACCAGAAATACCGAGAGAAGAAATGATATCCCTCACTTTCACTAACACCTTTGATTCCATATCCGCCTAAAACCTCTTATTCCCTGGAAATACTTCTGAATGTGTAACCGAATAACACCTCGACACTGAATCAACAGATCTAGCAACCTTCAATACCCTCTTCTTTGACTGAGAAGAAAGGAATTCACTATTACGACTTCTCTAAGAAAGAGACGAATCTCTATCGATTTGAACACCAGAAGCCTTGTTAGACTTGACCACTAACTCAGAGAGATGAACATGTGACTCAAGGATGGAAAAGGGGCTGCTGACCACATGAGACTCAAAACTATCACAAACCTCAATAGGATCAGAAAGAGGAAAACTAGCACTCTTACTCTTAAGTTTCTTCACCTCGCGCATATGGACCAACTTAGAAGAAGGGAATTGGGCCGAGCGGGCCTTCAAGAGATCATCGAAAGCCACACTAGGGGCCTGGTCCACAAAATTCTTTTCCAAACTAGGGAAATCGTCCATAGAAGGGCCCACCACTAGCTTAAACTTAGCTACTCTGCTTGAAATCCTACGAGACGACGACACATCACTATTAGCTACCACGTCTAAACTAGGGTTGTTGACTAAAGGCTCCACACCACCTTTAGACTTCATTACTGAAGAATCACTTTTCTTCCTACAATTCCCTGAAGAAACAAACATCCCCTTTATGCTACAACCCCCTTTCTCTGACACATCACGATTAATGCCTCGAGACCCACCCTCCTGAGTATCCTCTGAATCAACTTCCTTGCCCACAAAATCCTTCCAGCAAGAGCTTTCATGAGAAAAATCAGTATCAGACACCGACACAAAAGAAGTAGGTTTCTTCACCAACCTATTTGACAGACCAAGATTCTCCTCCACCACTCGAATTTTGAAAACAACATCGTTGATGTTAACCTTAAACACTTCATTGATCAACATCCCACACATGTCTTTACCATCAAACTAGACACGTTCATCTTGGATAAGTCTGAGGTACTATCATCACAACACGCATACTTACCAACCATGGAGGATAAAATAACAGAGAACGAAACATTCCACACATGACAAAGGACACCATAACAACGCAACCACGTGAATCTCTCTAAATCAACATCATCCTTCTTCCACTTTCTAACTTCTGAAAATCACTGACAAAGCCAATCTTTAGCTCCCTCGACCAAAGCTTCTAGTTCCCCTTCCTCAATCTCTTCATGTAAGCAAAGATTGCCACCTAAAGGGGTCACCTTAAGACCAAAACACCCTTCTGAATGAAACGCCATTTGCATGTTGTACGACGAACCCGGAGAAAGAACCTTTCCAACATAAGCTCTATGAAACCTTTTTAACTCCTCCTTACCAACTTCAAAAGCAACCTGCTTAACATCCTTTGTATGGATAACTCCAGACACCTTACGATTTCCAAGATATGTAACAACTTCAGCATAAGACCTCCCCTTATGGTTGTAACCCTTAACACGACTAGGCATGTAACGAGGAAATGGAGCACTTACTTTTCTAGAAACTTCAACTCCATCACCCTGTCATACCCCAAATTTTGACCACTAAGATTTCCCATCATTGTGAAAATCATCATCACAATATGGATGTACCTTTGTGGTTCATCAATCTCCTCAAGGAATTGTTGAGCATTCACCATAATAAAACTTAGGGTTTCAAGCCCTCTCTGAGTGCTTAGACAAAGGATCAATCAAGGAATAACATGATCTTCAACTTGTCTAACCTCTCAAACATCCACAATGGATCAAAAGGACTCCCACTTCAAGGAATAAGCACAACGTTGCTCCCTTCTAGATGGATGAAGCTTCAAGATCGACAGTGTCACCAAATTAGGGTTTTGGTCGACCAGGGCCTCTAGATGGAAAATTTTCATCTGGGCATACGCCAATGATCCAAAACCTAACCTAATATACTCCATGGAACCTCATGGACATAATCATCAAGTCAATTTTTCCTCAGGGGATGCATTCATCAAAAATCAGGAATTAGGGTTTCTTGACCTAATTCACCCCTAAGTTGACTTTTAGGGAAAATCATGAGCCAAGACCTCAAGAGAGGGTTTGAGGGTCTCTAATGAACTATATTGATCCATTTGGAACAATGGATTAATCCAAGAAGCTTGAGCAACAAGTCTTAATTTCATTTGCACCACAGTTAGGGTTTTAAGGAAAAAAGTCAACTGTAACTGACTTTTGACCAGGACATGTTCCCAAGCCCTAAGACATGATTCAATATACTCTATGACACCCATGAAACATGTCCATCAAGTTTGATTTAGGTCAAGGACATGATTTCATGAAGAATTGCACAGTTTGGAATGCATCTGATAAAAAGTCAATTGTGCACAAAAGTCAACTTTGACTTTTTGAGATTTTTCATCAAAATGGATTTTTAACCCTAAAATGATGTTAATGTATGATTTGAATCATCATTCATCAAGAAAAATCAATAAAAGTGGGATAACTTGTAAAAGGGGTAACCATAAAAACTTAGAAAATTTTCTAAGTTAAAAATAAAGTGGCTAGGGTACCAACTTTGGAGGGTCATAACTCCTAAACCACAAGGCCATTTTTTCCCATCCAAAGCTTGATTTGTAGATCTCATTTCCCTCTACAAAAACTTCAACTAGAACTAACTCCAATTCATTGTGGATTTTGAGCTATGAGTGAGCCAAAATGGCTGAAAATATGAAAGTACACCATTTTCTAACACTTAGAAAAAATTCTGTCCAAGACAGATTTTTTTGAAACACCAAAACTTGTGAGATCTTTTCACATAGATGCAAGCTGAATCAAATCCAAAGTTAAACATCAATGTTGTTGCATATGTTGCCAAGAATTCAAAGAGCCTAACAGCATGAATTGATTCAACTTGAGCCAAGAGAAATCCATGCCCAAAGTCGTGCTGCTGCAAGCTGTTTTGGAAAAATCAGTTTGCATGTTTGCTTGCCACACATGATGTTGAACCAAAAACTGAGGATCAGCATGCCACATGTATTCAAACCAATCACATTGCATCTAATCCAACTGATAAATCTGAGTCAAAAAGCCAAGGAATCTTCCAACTTGAAATTCATCCACTTTGGCACATTTTGCCTTGAATTCAAAGTGCATTAATGTGGAATAGTGCATTGTCAAGGTAGCTACCCTACTCAGTCAAATTCTCTGATTAAACAACAATAAAAACATCTGAGGAATGTGATTTTGGTCAAGGCATAGCCCTGCTCTTGGGAATGGCTAGCTTGCCTTGCTTGAGAAGAAATCCTCCAAGCCAATCCATGCAAATGTGATCTGATCCAGCAGCCATTCACTATTCCTCCAAAACAAAAGTTGATCACCTATAAATAGAGGTCCCAATGGATCATTCAATTCACACCAAAGCCAGTTACAGCACTGCTTTCTCTCATTCTTCCTTAAACCTCAAGTTTTTTGGCTTATTGAGTAACCATTATCGGGTTTTGAGTTGCAGCCTTAGGAAATCAATTCCAATTGCTCAAACACATCACATATGATGTATTTGAGGTGTCCAAACACTTAAATACTGACTGTAACACCTCGGGCTCAAAATCACCCTTCAACCAAGCCATTATGCCTCAATTATGCAGGTGGAGGTCTCCAGCTAGATCCAAAGAGTTTCAAAGTGTTCCAAAGCTTACAACACACTCCATAACATCCATTGAAGCTGTAGGGATCATTAATTCACGACTGGAACAAAGTTTGTGCAGAGTTCCATTTCAGCTTGCATCAAGGTAAGCCTCAAAACTCAAACTCCATGATCCATGCATATTTCCTCGCATAATATTTTTGCCAATTGCTTGCCATCATATGCTGATTGTTTTCCCTCAGAAAATTTGATCATTGCACTCATAATCATGCCTACTCGATTGCTTTTGCAAAATTAGGGTTCATACGGCCACAATGATATAATTTGTTATACACTGAAAATGAATAAAATTGGGTATTGACATCTTCTTCCTTGTGAAAAAACGCATGAGTTTGGTGTTTGAATGATGTCCAATGGTTGAGAGATGAGTGAGATATGGTGCTTCATGCACGAGCTCGAGGAAGAAGATGGCCATGGCGTCATTCTTCAGGTTTTCCAACTGAGTTTGATATATATTTTTCACTTGCCATGTTATATTTGAATTGGCATTGCGCCCCAGCGGTTCATCAGCTGGTTTTGTGTGTATTGGCAAGCGAGAGGTCTGGGGTTCGAATCCCCCTCGCCCCAGACTTCTTTTTATCACTTGTTTGTCTTATTTTTTTCATATTATTATTTTTAATGATTTGAAAAATTAATAACTCCTTCAATTTTTATCATTTTTTATTGGTTCTTTTTGCAATAATTCACAAAAATGTTGAAATATTTTATTCCACCAAAAAAATTAGATTTATATTATTTATTTAATATAATTAGTATTTTGTGAATAAATTCATTTTTAATTGTTTTTAAACATTCTAAAAGTGAATATTTACTTTGAAAATCAAAACCTAATGAGTTTAAATATTCCTTGTGATTATCCCTCATTTTTTTCAAACCTTAAACAAAATCATAAATGGATTATTCAAATTTATTTTGTATTTTGTTTGATTTTCTTTAAGTATTTACTTTTAAAGATTAAAATTAGGGTTTTTGATTAATTCAACTTTCAAAATTGATTTTCAAATATACTTGGGCCTCTATTAGAGTGTAAGACCCAACACCCTTGTACAGAAAACATGTTGGGCCTCATTCGTTGTATAAGTCCCTCTGTACATTTTCAAATAAACGGCACGATCGTCGCCTTTTCAAAATAACCCTGGGCCTACCCTCGAGTAGTAAGACCCATTTCTTTTCTTAAAACTCACTTGGGCCTCTAATAGAGTGTAAGACCCAACCCCCTTTTAACCAAATCACTTTGGGCCTCAAATATTGTATAAGCCCCTTTGCGTTAAAATAAGATCTCGGCGCGAACGCCATTTCAAACGACAAATCATCTGGGCCTACCCTCGAGTAGTAAGACCCATCTCTTTTTCTTTAAACTTTTTTGGGCCTCTATTAGAGTGTAAGACCCAACACCCTTGTACAGAAAACATTTTGGGCCTCAGTCACTTGTATAAGTCCCTTTGTACAAATTCAAACAGTGCGCTCACTGATAGCACCCTGGGCCTCTCCTTGAGCTGTAAGCCCCAAATCTCCTTTTCAAAGCACTTTCTCCTTTGATTTTGAATATATTGTTATTTTCAATCTTTCCTTGTTGAACAACTAACCAAACAGCATGGAAACTCTACAACCGAGTAAGTGGTTATTGCTTTCATTTACCGCTTTCATATACATATAACTGTATTGTAGGGCTGTTTCACTATAAGTCTTCTTTCATAAACTCATATCAACTGTGTAATAATAGTATAGGTATTTAGAGTTTCCCCGGCAACTACGTCTAGCATTAAGCCCGTTGATCACTCTTAGAAATAGTCTAAACTAGATCCCCATAGGATTACCAGACACAGTCTTCCCTCCTCTTGGGGTTAAACAATATGGAGATATGAAAGGCAGCATTCTCTGTGAACCCTTTCATAGACTGTCACTCATAGAAGTTATCAAGAAACTCTATTCCCCAGAGATGATCTTTTCTCCGTGAATGGCATCTCTTGAGTTTCTTCCAAATTCTCGGACTTTCCAAGCTTGATCTATTCTCGGTGAATGGCATGTCTTGAACTTCTCGGGTTTTGGGGACCCACGGGCTTCTTAAAAGCACTTGTCAAGAAGCTCTACTCCCCAGAGATGATCTTTTCTCCGTGAATGGCATCTTTTGAGTTTCTTCCGAATTCTCGAACTTTCCTGACTTGATCTATTCCTTGTAGATAGCTTGCCTTGAATTTCTCGGGGTTTGGGGACCCATCGGCTTCTTAAAAGAAATTGGCCTCCTCTTGGGCATCGTACAAGGACCCACGGGCTTCCTACAAGCAACAGCCTCCTCTTAGGCTTCGTATAATGATCTCTTCCTCCGGGAATGATAGCCTCCTCTTGGGCTTCATACAAGGACCTCTCGGCTTCTTAAAAGCTTCCAGCCTCCTCTTGGGCTTCGTACAAATTGTCCCGACGGCCTCCTAGAGGTATAGGAACAGAACTTAGTCATCTGCATAGAACAGTCCTTTCAAAGAGTCTACAACTGTTTCTCAAAGCATAGTACAAAAGATGAAACTCTAGACTTGGACAGTCTAATCTCCTTGAGTCTCAAAGACATTCTCAAGCACCCTTCAAAAATAGGAAGAAAACCCGTAGACTCGGACAGTCTCAATACCCTTCGGATTTCCCGCTTCCTTAAAGAACAGGAATAACCCGGATCCTTGAATCAAATCCATGAGTACAGTGTTGCTCATATAAGAACTGATTTTCTCTTTAAAATCAGTATACTGGACCTGACACTTAACTGAAACAACATTTAGCCTCTCTCTCGGGCTTTGTACGAGACACATAAGAGACTCCCTCGTTGAGTCAATTACCCCTTTCGCCTCCATCTCGGGCTTTATACGAGATACAAAAAGGTTCTTATTGAGCCAAACAAACAACAGCCTCCATCTCAGACTTCGTACGAGATACAAAAAAACTCTCTTGTTGAGTCAATTAGCCTTCATCTCGGGCTTTATACGAGATACCAAAATACTTCATCGTCGAGTCAAAACTTTTTAGCCTCTCTCTCGGGCTTTGTACGAGACACATAATAGCCTCCTCTTAGGCTTTGTATAAGAAAACCACTGGTTGATCCAATCAACCTTTTAGCATCAAAGTTGTGCCTCGTTCACAGTATACAAACATCAATGAATCTTTCCCCTTCATCTAATTGCTGTAAGCGGCAAGCCTCTGGATCATCTACCTCCATGCCACTGTCCCTCTTTTAGCATGAGAAATTCCTAAGGAAAGATGGCATTGCTCTACACTGAGTTAAAGTCTTCTCCTTCAGGTTAAAATCCCCTATAAAGGAAGTTATGGCATTGCCGGATTCACACATCCCGGTTAAAGTAATCCTCCTTTACAGTCAGTCACCCAACAGTTGTGACATACCACCCCCTCTTTAGAGATGACAAATTCTCTCTAAAGTCAACACCTTTAGCTTCACATCTTGGGCTTTGAACAAGATACAAATAGACCTTTCAGCTTCACATCTTGGGCTTTGAACAAGATATAAATCACCTTTCGCTTCACGTCTTGGGCTTTGAACAAGACACCAAAAACAACCATTTCCTCCTATTCTATGGGAGGAACTACGAACGCTCTGATTTCCCTGTTTCGGTAAACGGGAATACGTAGGCATAAGATTGAAAGAAAAATCTTAGCGAGCACACTAAACAAAAACCCAAAATCCCATACTCTCATGTATCTATCAAAAGCATCAGTCCTAACATCCTAATCCTCGTTCCCCGCCAGAAAATCCAAGAAAGAGAGAAAACCGTATTGGCGAAAATACAAATAACCAGTACAAAGCCCCCCCCCCCCCACATTGATAGCATTCGTAACCTAACAGACCGCTGTTTAAACTCAGTATGCAAAGCAGGGTTAATTGGAGACATATATTTCCCTTCCTTCTTCAGCTTTAATAGGATAAAAAATGAATCGACCTGTAGTAAACTCAACCGCAGAGAGCGACCAGCGCTTAAGAACCGCGTCCAAAATCGCTCTCTACAGAAAAATGGCGCCCACCGTGGGGCCTGATAAGTGCAAATTGTACCTATTTGTGCAAATAAGTTTTGTTGCACTTATCGGTACTTTGTGTTAAAATTGGTTGAATAAACCTCACTTTATGTGTAAATACGTTTACTTTACGTTTTCGTGTGTATATTGCATTTTCTTGTAAATACCGTTGAGTTTAATTGATTTTGTCTCATTTTTGTAGGTAACTAATAAAGGCCATTTTGCCATATTCTTGTAGAGCATCTAATAAGCTTTCCAGCGCTTCCGACCGTGCGTAAATCGGAGCTACGGTGCAGAAGTTGTGGTCTAATAAGGGGCTGTTTTTCTGTCATGTTCGCCTAGCGAGTGTGATAGCGAAGGTTCGCCTAGCGAAGGCTAGCGAAGGTCCCGGCGAATGGTGGCAGAAAGTTGCAAAGGAGAAAGAGACCATTGTTCGCGTCGTGAACGTCTTAGCGAGCATTCGCTAGGCGAATAAAACGTTCGCATCGCGAACCCGCGAAGGAAAGCAAGGGCGGTTTAACATTTCAGAGGCACTTAAGTGCCATTTTTTTAGGCTCGCCTAGCGAGTAAAAACGTTCGCCTAGTGAACCTGCGAAATTCTGATTGTATATATTAGATTTTCAGTCATTTTGTTAGGTATGTTTTTGGAGGAACTTTCTCCCAACTTCATCAAACTTCATTTTTTCAGTAAATTTGCTTAGAAAACAACTATGGAGCATGCATACGGATGAACCGGGGTGGATTGATCGTCGACCGACTCTGAAAATCCGCGAGATGTTTGCTTCATTTCTTTTCTTCTTTGTGTTTTCCATTATGGTTGGGTTGTGTATATGTATTTGCTGCAAACTCATGTATATTTGTCGCCCATGGCGTTGTATAAAACTTGCTTTACAAATCTTTATTGGTGATTGTCTCTGATTTTTGCTTTATGCGCGGGGTTTGGGTTGCGTTAGACATAACCTTCGCGAACTTCGATTAGGGACGATTGTCTGTTAGTTTCTGGACTCTAGAAATGGATTTAGGAGCTAACAATCTTCAATAGGCGTCGAATTTTCATGCCTTCCGTGTTTCGAGGCTTCGCTCGCGAGGGTGACGAAGAGAGTAACACGGTTGTTTTCTCAACTTTGCGTTAGACATAACCTGTGTTGTGAGCGATGCTGGGTGATATTGAGGAGTATTGTAGGTGGAGTATAACTGGTCGGTAAGTTTAAGTTTGTGAGGAGTGATTCGTATGCATTGTCGGACGAGTTTTTCTCTCTGAAGAATGATTTCTTTTTGTTTTAATATTTACTTTTCTATTTTCTTGTTTGAAATCAATTTAATCCAAACTCATTAACGCGAGAGATTGTCGAACGACTTTCTTTCCCTCGAACCGATCTCTGTGGACACGACATAAATCCCGGAGGGAATTCTTTCCAAATAAATATTTTTGCTTGCTTGCCCTATTCTGCACCCAACAAAATGGCGCCGTTGCCGGGGATTGGTTTTGATATTGAATCGCATTGCGATAGTTTCTTTGTTTTTGAGTTTTGTAGATATCGTACATGTTGTATATTTTCACTTGTTTATATTGATACTTGTACATTTTGACGTTTGTTCAAGTGTTTGGTTAGGACGCTTGCTTTTGGTTGCACGGTGAGACATCACCATGGCATGAATGAAGGAAGTTTCTAATTAAGCACCGTAAAGGCGTCGAGCTTACGACGTAAAACAAGCATGTTTTATAGTTTTTCTTTTCGAATGTTTTTGGTTGTTGTTTGCTCACAGATTTTGATTGACTTACTTGAGGATGCTGTTGTGATTTTCCAAGTTGGTTCGTTTCAACTTGCGGATGTATGGTAATGATTTTGTTAAGTTTTGTACACGTCTGAGGTATGTATTTATCGCTTTCTATACTTAAGCATATTCATGATACTTAGGCATTTTACAAACTTCCATGCCATCCATTCTTTTGTATACTTGTTCTTATTGTGAATGACTTTAGTTCCCAACCTTTTTGTGAGGTGGCTTTCCATTGTTCATATATGCGCGGAGAACCAACATTCTTGTTCTAACTGGATTTTATTATGTTGAATCTTTTATTTGTGTTGATTATATGAATGCATGAAAAGGATCAAGGCAATTGTTTCATTTTGAGCACAACTACCTTAGCCAAATAGTCAATTCACCTTGTGAGTGTGTGAGAATTCGTAACCCCTTTGAGCTTTTTGATCCATGTTTTTATTTGAACTTAATGCTTGTCTATGAGTATTTAGTTCACTTATTTTTGAATGGATTTTGTTTTTTCTTGGACCTCAACTATGTGTTGTTGTATGGATTTTTTCCTTGCCTTAGAAAGTAGGGAGTATTCACATGATGATGTGGTTGAATTCAAGTTGGGGAGAGAATGCTTGTTTACTCATTGGTTGGATTCTATGAGGATTGAAAAAGAAAAGAAAAAAACAGAAAAATATGACAAAGAAAAGAAAAGAAAAAAGTGAAAAAGAAAGAAAAAAGGAAAATCCTTGAAAAAGGAAACAAAAAGAGTTGCAATAATTGTGCTAAATAAGTATTGTGTTGTGTGTAACACTTGGGATGAAAGAAGAAGTTTGATTGAAATTTTGTGTTTGAAATTTTGTGAGATGATCACTCCCTTAGGTTTAGGCAAGTTTTTGTTTCAATTACCTTTAGAAATTGCCCCTTGTTTGTTTACCCGACCACGCTACAACCTTGAAAAGCCCTTGTGATTCTTGCCTTTGTATTTTCAATGTGAATTTGTGGATGTATGCATAATTTAGTCTTTTGTTTGCAAGATTGTTGTGTGAGTGAAAGAACCTCATTTTGTGTTTTTCATCTACCGATGATTGTTTTTGCTAGGTGTGATTCACATTTGAACTTGTGTTGTCTTAGAATTTTTGGCATGACTTTTGTACTTTGCTTTTGTTTCGTGACTATGTTATCGTTGCAGTTTAGTGGTAAGTATTTACTTTTTGTGTGTACCATTTTCATTTGAACCATTCATTCGTTTTCATTTTTCAAAACCTGTTGATTCGGCATTCTTTGGATATCGCTTTTGTGTTTTCAAGTTTGTTTGATTCTTGTTTGCGGACAAACAATTATGTAAGTTGGGGAGAGTTTGATAAGTGCAAATTGTACCTATTTGTGTAAATAAGTTTTGTTGCACTTATCGGTACTTTGTGTTAAAATTGGTTGAATAAACCCCACTTTATGTGTAAATACGTTTACTTTACATTTTCGTGTGTATATTGCGTTTTCTTATAAATACCGTTGAGTTTAATTGATTTTGTCTCATTTTTGTAGGTAACTAATAAAGGCCATTTTGCCATATTCTTGTAGAGCATCTAATAAGCTTTCCAGCGCTTCCGACCGTGCGTAAATCGGAGCTACGGTGCAGAAGTTGTGGTCTAATAAGGGGCTGTTTTTCTGTCATGTTCGCCTAGCGAGTGTGATAGCGAAGGTTCGCCTAGCGAAGGCTGGCGAAGGTCCCGGCGAATGGTGGCAGAAAGTTGCAAAGGAGAAAGAGACCATTGTTCGCGTCGCGAACGTCCTAGCGAGCATTCGCTAGGCGAATAAAACATTCGCGTCGCGAACCCGCGAAGGAAAGCAAGGGCGGTTTAACATTTCAGAGGCACTTAAGTGCCATTTTTTGAGGCTCGCCTAGCGAGTAAAAACGTTCGCCTAGCGAACCTGCGAAATTCTGATTGTATATATTAGATTTTCAGTCATTTTGTTAGGTATGTTTTTGGGGGAACTTTCTCCCAACTTCATCAAACTTCATTTTTTCAGTAGATTTTCTTAGAAAACAACTATGGAACATGCATACGGATGAACCGGGGTGGATTGATCGTCGATCGGCTCTGACAATCCGCGAGATGTTTGGTTCATTTCTTTTCTTCTTTGTGTTTTCCTTTATGGTTGGGTTGTGTATATGTATTTGCTGCAAACTCATGTATATTTGTCACCCATGGCGTTGTATAAAACTTGCTTTACAAATCTTTATTGGTGATTGTCTCTGATTTTTGATATATGCGCGGGGTTTGGGTCGCGTTAGACATAACCTTCGCGAACTTCGATTAGGGACGATTGTCTGTTAGTTTCTGGACTCTAGAAATGGATTTAGGAGCTAACAATCTTCAATAGGCGTCAAATTTTCATGCCTTCCGTGTTTCGAGGCTTCGCTCGCGAGAGTGACGAAGAGAGTAACACGGTTGTTTTCTCAACTTTGCGTTAGACATAACCTGTGTTGTGAGCGATGCTGGGTGATATTGAGGAATATTGTAGGTGGAGTATAACTGGTCGGTAAGTTTAAGTTTGTGAGGAGTGATTCGTATGCATTGTCGGACGAGTTTTTCTCTCTGAAGAATGATTTCTTTTTGTTTTAATATTTACTTTTCTATTTTCTTGTTTGAAATCAATTTAATCCAAACTCATTAACGCGAGAGATTGTTGAACGACTTTCTTTCCCTCGAACCGATCTCTTTGGACACGACATAAATCCCGGAGGGAATTCTTTCCAAATAAATATTTTTGCTTGCTTGCCCTATTCTGCACCCAACAGGGCCCGTCTCTGTTTTTCTTCTTCCTTTTCACCTCTTGTGTGAATACCACAGATTGGGGCTTCGGCCGGGGAACCCAATTTCTGTCAGGAACTTAGGATTCATAGCTTTAAAGGTCTAGGATGATTAGGATAAATATATATACTGCTTTTCCTAATTGCTATACGTGTTTATTTTTCTGCTAATGGGAATGTGTGTGAGGCCGCATGTGGAAAGATTGAGTATACACATAAGATAAGTGATGGCGACGAGGTCGACCATCAACCTCAGTGGAGGCTGACAAATGCAACCCATTCTCTCACCTAGACAATGGGCCGATTGTTAAGTCTGAGAAGCTGAGGAGCCAAACCCTTTCGTAGTGCGGAAACTATCGGGAATAGTTGTTACGCGATACTACCCTCATTTGAGGCTGGTGATCTATTCTCGGTGAATGACACTTACTCTAAGATTGCTCTACAACTCGCTGGCGACCCGCTTGTTGTTTTGCTTTCCTGGGAGGAGCTGATGATAATGAGTATAGGTACAAAAATCACCTTAGTATAAACCTTTGGGGATGGGTAGAGCCTTGACTTCATGACAACGACCCTTTGACCCCATGTTTTTTCTATGTTTTTGTGTGCTGCATTCATGCATTCATTTAAAAAACATTAAAACATTCAAAAAATTCTTCTCTTCTAGTCTCTCTGTTTTTCAAATTAAACTAAGACTGTGATTGCAAATATCAGAGAAAAGGATTGTGCTAATGGATTTTGGTAGAGAGGAGAACTCATATGTATACCTTCAAGGTTCCAAAGCTAGAGGATTTGAGAAGGTTAGCAAGGATGATCACTAACCCTGAGGCTTTCAGAGCCAAGCACGGAGGTCTGCTACCACTGTTAAGAGTCCATGTGATTGAGGGAATCATGGATGCGCTCATTTAGTTTTACGATCCAGTTTATCACTGTTTCACATTCCCGGATTACCAGTTAGCACCAACGCTGGAGGAGTATTCTCATCTGATTGATTTACATATCACTGATCGAGCTCCATTTTCTGGACTGGAAGAAATTCCAAAGAACCAGACCATTGCAAGAGCAATTCATTTGGACGAGTCTGAGGTTAGGACTCACCTAACTACTAAGAGTGGCATCCAAGATTTGCCAGCCCAGTTCTTGACAAAGAAGGCCTTGTATTTTGCCAGTATAGGAAACATCACTGCTTTTGAAAGCATCTTTGTCTTTCTCACCTACGGGTTATTTTTGTTTCCCAACATCAATAACTTCGTCGATATTAACTCCATTAAGGTTTTTCTCATTGGAAACCCTGTGCCGACTTTGCTCGCAGATGCATATCATTCTGTACACTTGGGAAATTTGTACAACGGAGGGGAGATCACATGCTGTGTACCTCTGCTTTACAAATGGTTTATCTCTCACTTGCCCAAGTCTGCTGCTTTTTGGGATTGCAAGAGTACCTTACATTGGTCGCAGAGGATCATATCTCTTACCAACTCTGATATAGATTGGTGTAATAGGATCTTTGAGGGAATCAGAATCATTGATCGTTGTGGAAACTTCCCCAACGTACCCCTCATAGGAACTAAGGGGGGAATCAACTACCATCCAGTTCTCGTTCATCGTCAATTTGGATACCCGATGAGACACGTCCTACGGGGTGTTCATCTGGAAGGTCTTTTCTTCAAGGAAGGAGAAAACGACACAGCACTAAAGACGGAAATAGTGCAAGCTTGGTAGCATGTTCATAAGAAAGGACGAGAGTCTCTAGGAAAACCGGACTGTATCTCGGTGGAGCCTTATCTCCACTGGGTACAAACTAGAGCTCTCAAGCTAAAAATGCCTTATCCTCGTTACGGAATTCTTCCGCCGAGGGAGTCTGTCATGACTTCATGACAGAAACTGAAAAGCTTCAGGTTACTCTCAACAAAGTTCAAAAGGAGAGAAGGTCTTGGAAGAACAAGTACCGCACCCTCGATGTGGAGTGCATCAAAATACAGCAATTACTGAAAGATAAGGATGCTCTGATTGAAATTTTGGAGCAACATGCTGTGGATAATCAGGATAACCAAAGGAATTTGCTCGCTCCTTTCACTTGGCAAAGGAATGACAACCCGACAACGGCCCAAGAGCCCCGGTCAAAGAAAAGGAAGATACCAGAATCAGCACCCGATTTCTCTTCAGAGAGTACTCGGGACCCATTAGTTTAGGTTTCTGTTTCTGCACCTTGTAATCTACTGTATTTCCATTTCTATAATCCTTTGAATTCAATAAAAAGGGGTTCCCCACCGTTTGTTATTTGCAATCTAATTGTCGAAGTTTATTTTGATTAAACCAAAAAACAATTAATATAATCATTGCATTCATCATTCTCACATCGCGAATTCTTCTTACCTACAAATCTCACATTTGTGTCTCGGTTCTAGAGTCAAATTGTCTCATTCATATAATACTTGGGCCAATCGTCAGAAAAAGATGGATGATCTTGAGGAAGAAAACAGAGAGTTGAAAGAAGAAATCGACGCTCTGAGAGAGGACATGAGAAAGCTTCGTAACGACATGCAAGCCATGGCAGAAGCTCAGCTACAAAGAACTGTGATCTCAGAGATCACCTCAACGCCCATAATGGAGAAGTATGATCCTAGGTATCAAATACCGAAAGATCGTCCTTGGGGCATGCCTGTTAACTATATCCCGGAAGGATATGTTCCGCCGATCACTGAAGATCAGGGAATCACAACAAAAGCCACTGGGCCTGAAGGTTACAAACTTCGGGAAAACGAAGATGCCAGAGGCATACTGAAGACTCCTGAAGGTTACAAACTTCGAGAAACACCAAGACTCACTACCGTAGTCACGGTACCACCCCCTGTGGTGCACACTGTCCCGAAAGGACAGATTCCACAGACACCTTCTGGTAAGAAGGAAACTATGTTTGACAGAATGGAGGAATTCCAGGAGCAGTTCTTGGAAATGCAGAAGGAACTGCAAGCCATTCGCGGTCAGGATCTATTTGGAAAGGACGCCGCAGATCTCTGCTTGGTCCCAAATGTGAAAGTCCCGCACAAATTTCAAGTGCCCGACTTTGAAAAGTACAAGGGTAACTCTTGCCCTCAAAGCCATCTGGTGATGTACGCTCGGCGGATGTCAGCTCAGACGGAGAATCAGGACCTACTGATTCACTACTTTCAGGATAGTTTAACCGGTGCCGCCTTAAAATGGTACATGGGTTTAAACCGTGCCACGATCAGCACATTCAGAGATCTTGGCACTGCCTTCGTCCAATAATATAAATACAATTTGGACATGGCACCCGACAGAGATCAACTCAGATCGATGTCGCAAAAGGACAAGGAAACCTTTAAGGAGTATGCTCAAAGGTGGCGTGAAATTGCCGCTCAAATTTGTCCACCTCTGGAGGAAAAAGAGATGACAAAGATCTTCCTAAAGACCTTAAGCTCATTTTACTATGACCGAATGGTTGCCAGTGCGCCCAGTGATTTCACCGAAATGGTTGGCATGGGGGAACGTCTTGAGGAAGCTATCCGAGAAGGACGTTTGGTAAAAGACACTGGATCAACGAGCGGTACTAAAAAATATGGTAGTGCTCTCCCTAAGAAAAAAGAGCAAGATATTGGGAATATCTCTCTCGGAAAGCAAAGGCGACGTTATCAACCGGTAGCAGCTATGACTCCTGCTATCAACCCTGCGTCTATTCCTACGTATCAACCTCAGGTTGCGCAGAGCCAACCTGATCAGCCAAGGACACAAAAGCCTCTTCAGCAGGCTCGTCCTCCATATAACAACAACTGTACAACACGGCCACCAGGATTTGATCCTATACTCGTGTCGTACGCAGAGCTGTTTCCATTACTACTGGCTAAGGGGCACATTCAGACTAAATCTCCTCTTACAGTACCGAAAAATCCGCCTTTTTCGTTTAAGGTGGATCAAACATGCCCTTATCATCAAGGAGGATCAGGGCATAATATAGAAAATTGTCTCAATTTCAAGTCCGACGTGCAAAAACTTGTTTGGAGCGGGGTCTTATCCTTTAAGGATACAAATCCTAATGTTCTCACGAACCCGCTGCCTCAACACGAGAAGGCTGCAGTCAATTTGATAGAAGGAGAGACTAACGATGTCTATCAAATTCACGATGTACTCTTTTTGAAAACCAATCTGGTAAAGATGCATTGTAGACAGAGTAGATATGGCCATGTGCCACCTCATAACTATCATCAGTGTGATGTCTGCTCTAAAAACAATCAAGGATGTTCTGTGGTGCAAGCAGCCCTACAGGAACAAATGGATCTCGGATGGATCCAAGAGCACCGATTTCGTGAAGTTAACATGGTTTACACGAATTCTAACGTCATTCAGAACCACGATATTCGTGCAATGAATGTCAACTTGGTGGCGATGCACTCAAGGCAAAGCCAGTATCATAATCTGCCGCGGCACGATTACAGTTCCTGTCCGATTTGCTCGGTAAACAAACAGGGATGCTCTTTCATACAGGAGGCCCTCCAGCGTTAGATGGATCTTGGATGGATCCAAGACTACTATGATAGGAACTCCTATCAAATCAACATGGTTCAGATCTTCGATATTCGCGTGATGAATACCAACCTGGTAGAGTTACATTCTGAGCAGGTCCGACTCGGATTCTTAATATCACACGACTATCAAAGCTGTAAAGCGGGTTGCAAAAATGATCGAGGATGTACCCTTGTCCAAGAGGCACTTCAGCACTTGTTAAATCACTGGTGGATGCCAATTTATATGGATTAAGTTACTCAGTAAATTAGTATCAATAACACGAATCCTACTTGGTGTCAGAGTCAGGATGTCCGATCTGTGGAAGCTAACCTAGTGAGGTTACATTGTATTCAAAGTGGGCGTGTCCAGGTGCCACCACACAATTACGACTGTTGTAGCGTCTGTTCAGAAAGTAACCAAGGGTGTTACTTTGTGAGAGCAGCTCTTGAGGGTCAGGTGGACCGTGGAGAGATTCGTCCATATCCGGGTTCTGGACCCATCAATTGGACGCCGAACTACCTTGCCAAGCAAGTTGAGGACGTTGTCACAATCTCTGGTCATCACAGGACCAAGAATGTTTTCGCCATTATCCCTCTACTTGACGAATCTAAAGTTCCCAACCGTGAACGGATCGAGATCACTTATGATGGTCAGAAAAATCAGAAGGTTCCCATAGTCATCTATCTACCGGGACCACTACCGTATGAATCAGCTAAATTTATCCCTTACAAATACGGTGCAACGACAGTTGAAAATGGAAAGGAAATTCCATTACCCTCCGTCGTGAATATTGCAGACATCAGCCGTGTAACACGGAGCGGTAGAATCTTCAACCGAGGAGTTGGAGAATCTAACAAGGAAAAGGAACTTCAGACGGAAACTCCTGATCCACCAGTCGGTCAATTCATTAATCCCGACCTTTCAAAAAATAATGATGAGATGCTGAAGCTCATCCAAAGGAGTGAATACAACATTGTCGATCAACTGTTACAAACTCCTTCAAAGATCTCGATATTATCGCTGTTACTCAGTTTAGAAGCCCACGGGGAGGCTCTACAGAAAGTCTTGGAGCAAGCCTTTGTGGAACAGGATGTAACAATCAGACAATTTGATAGCATTGTCTCTAACATCACTTCCTGCAATAATTTGGGATTTAGTGATGAGGAATTACCCGAAGAGGGTCGCCGTCATAACATGGCACTCAATATCACGGTTAACTACCAGGACGATGCTTTACCCAACGTACTGGTAGACACAGGGGCAGCCCTGAATGTTATACCGAAGTCCACTTTGATGCAATTATCATTCAAAGGCCCTCCGATGAGAATCAGCGAGGTTGTCGTCAAAGCGTTCGACGGATCTAGAAAAACAGTTATCGGCGAAGTTGATCTTCCCATAACTATCGGTCCTCACACTTTCCAAGTCACTTTCCAAGTCATGGACATCCGGGCAACGTATAATTGTTTATTAGGAAGACCTTGGATACATCAGGCTGGAGCGGTCACTTCGACCCTCCAGCAAAAGCTAAAGTTCGTCAAGAACGATCAACTTGTCACAGTTTGTGAGGAACAAGCCTTGCTTGTAAGCAACTTGTCATCATCTACTGACATAGAACTCGAGGAGGTTATTGGAACTCAGTTCCAAGCACTATCGATAAGCAAGAATAATCAGTTCAAAGGAGGAACCTCGATTTCCTCATACAAAGATGCTATCAAAGCGGTCGAGAGTACCGATACAACAGGATGGGGACAACTTGTCATTCCTATTGACAATAAAACAAAGAAGGGTCTTGGTTTTTCTGCAACCTGTACCCTGACAGCTGCTAACGATGAAAGTCTTCATCCCCTTCAAAACTTCTTCCACAGTGGAGGTTTTCTTCACCCAGTATCTCAGGCAGTACATGCTATCAATGAGGAAGATCCCTCTGACGCAGATGAAGAATGGAAGTCCTATCTTAATGAGGACGGTTATATGTCTTAGGAAAAGGTGCCTATACCATTTTGCTATCCCGCATAGAGTCCGAGATTTATACCCAGGTCAGATGTCGAAATGATATACGGGGATTGTGATCCGGAAGGATGCCGTGCTCCGCCAAATTCATTAGAGGAAGACACTCCGATGAAAGACAATTTTGACTACAATTACTATGGCCCAATGGATGGTCTGCCAATGTGGCAGCCTTACCCAGGAAACTTGGGGCAAGAGAGTCAGCCGAACAATGAAAATCATCTGATCATCATTGAACAGAATACCTGTGTCCCCACCATGTCATGGGATCAACACTCAGGTCATTCAGAAACTACTCAACATGAAGATGAATTCGCAACGTTTGTAGGACTTGAATTCATCAACTATGCTTTTCCCGAGGTCAACGTCATCGAGAGAGATGACTCCTCCAGTTCCAAAGAAGTTTGGGACACTCTGGGACAACCGAGTGGAAAATTTGACTATATGGTCAAGTACACCGCTCCCGAAAGCTATCGTATCAGGCTCGAAGATATCCAGCCTACTGGATGGGGAGATACAGCTGAGAGCACAAATTCTATACAAAATACAACAGAGGAATTCTCCTACGACAACTCTGCCTGGGAGACAGATTCCAATGATCCCGCTCCACCAAAAATCAGCGTTATTTCTGAAGACAAATCAAGGAAGGTACCAGACTTTGTGATTCACCGAGGAGTTCGCCGCCAATGGGTTGCCGTCGAGTTTCCGAAGATCGTTCATCAGTCAAAGTAATTGCCATCTTTAACCTTTCACCCTGCCCAAGTGAAACGAATGTTTTGATAAGGCTCGCTTTCTGTAAATTATCCCTCTTCGCTTAGCCCAAAGCGACAGAGTTTTGTTTTATAGGGCTGTAGTTTCAAGAATCGACTTGTTCATTAATAATATAACGTCGTTCTGTAATTTCCGCATTAATTGTTGTTTTCTCTTTTTGCTTTTTTAGAAAATGGTAATCCTAAAAAACAATTCAAATAAAAACAAGCAGTGAAATAAATACATTGCACACACTTGCATTTTCTCTATCTCTTCTAAACACGAATCATCACATCATGCAGATTGCTTGTTTTAAACCCCGTTGAAACATATGATCTGATGCCTTCTCCCAACTTTGAGTTCCCGGTATTCGAGGCTAAAGAAGAAAATGACAACGAAATTCCAGAAGAGATCTCCCGACTACTCAGACAAGAGGAAAGGTCCATTGAGCCTCACAAAGAACCGTTGGAAACGGTAAACTTGGGTTCAGAAAAAGAGAGAAAAGAAATCAGGATTGGGGCACTGCTCAGTCCAACTGCCAAAGAGAGTTTGATAAAGCTTCTCAAAGAATTTCCCGATGTATTCGCTTGGTCCTATCAGGATATGCCAGGGTTGGATACCAGCATCGTGGAACATCACTTATCGTTGAGATCGGAATGTCCGCCAGTAAAGCAAAGGTTGAGACGCACTCACCCGGACATGGCCATCAAAATCAAAGAGGAAGTACATAAACAGATCGACGCAAGTTTCCTCGCTACATCTGAATATCCTCAATGGTTAGCTAACATCGTACCCGTTCCCAGAAAGGACGGAAAGGTCAGAATGTGTGTCGATTACAGGGATCTAAACAAGGCAAGTCCAAAGGACGACTTTCCTTTACCACACATTGACATGCTGGTAGACAGCACAACAAAGTTCAAAATGGCGCCGAAACACATGGAGAAAACTTTGTTCATTACCCCATGGGGCACCTTTTGTTACAAGGTAATGCCGTTCGGTTTGAAGAACACCGGGGAAACCTATCAAAGGGCCATGACTACTCTGTTTCATGACATGATACAAAAGGAAATTGAGGTATATGTTGATGATATGATTACAAAATCAAAAACAGAGAGTGAGCACGTTGAACATCTATCAAAATTGTTCGAACGTTTAAGAAAATTTAAGCTCTGCTTGAATCCCAACAAGTGCACCTTCGGTGTCCGTTCAGGGAAACTACTAGGGTTCATCGTCACCCAAAAAGGAATTGAGGTTGAACCTGACAAGGTCAAGGCCATTCAAGAAATGCCTTCTCCGAAAACTGAAAAACAAGTCAGAGGATTCTTGGGACGTTTGAACTACATCTCCAGATTCATATTCCTCATGACCGCGACATGTGCGCCGATTTTAAAGTTACTCAAAAAGAACCAGGATTGCGTTTGGACAGAAGATTGTCAAACCGCCTTCGACAGTATCAAGGAATATCTGTTGAATCCTCCGATTCTATCACCTCTAGTGGAAGGAAGACCACTGATCATTTACCTCACAGTTCTAGAGGACTCAATGGGATGTGTACTTGGCCAACAAGATGAAACTAAACAGAAAGAGTCTGCCATTTACTATTTGAGCAAGAAATTCACCGACTGCGCAATTCGGTACACGATGCTTGAGAAAACTTGTTGCGCTTTGGCTTGGGCAGCCAAACGTCTTCGCCAATACATGATTCGTCATACTACTTGGTTAATCTCCGAAATGGATCCAATCAAGTAAGTTTTCAAAAAACCTGCTCTTACGGGAAGAATTGCCTGTTGGCAGATGCTGTTATCAGAATATGACATAGAGTACCACGCTCAAAAAGCCGTTAAAGGAAGTATTTTAGCCGATCATTTGGCTCATCAACCGATTGACGATCAAGAATCAATCGGGTTTGACTTCCCAGACAAAGATGTCATGTATCTAAAAATGAAAGATTGCGATGAACGGCTACCCAGTGAAGGGCCAGAACCAGGTTCCCAATGGGGACTTATCTTTGACGGAGCAGTTAATCATTATGGAAACGGAATTGGGGCAATCATTGTTACCCCTCAGGGTACCCACATTCCTTTCACTGCCAGACTTACGTTCAAATGTACGAACAACGAGGCCGAATACGAAGCTTGTATTATGGGTCTCGAGGAAGCGATTGATTTAAGGATCAAAAACTTGGGCGTATATGGCGACTCAGCTCTGGTTATCAATCAGATAAAAGGAGATTGGAACACGTACCAATCAAGACTGATTCCTTACAAAGACTATGCAAGAAGGTTGTTACCCTTCTTTAACAGATTCGAGTTTCATCATATCCCTCGTGAGGAAAATCATATGGCTGATGTGTTAGCCACTCTCTCTTCTATGATTAGTGTAGGTCAATGGAACGACTTACCTAAGATCGACATAATGCGCCTTGAAAGGCCCGCTTACATCTTCACGATTGAAGCAGTCGTAAACGACAACCCTTGGTATCAAGATATCAAATGCTTCCTTCAGAAACAAGAGTACCCACCTGGGGCACTAAGGAAGGACAGAAAAACCCTCAGAAGATTGGCAGGAAACTTCTTCCTGAGCGGTGACACTCTCTATAAGAGAAATTTTGACATGGTCTTGCTCCGATGCATCGACAGACCAGAAGCAGACATGCTTATGAAAGAAATTCATGAAGGGTCCTTTGGCACTCATGCCAACGGACACACAATGGCGAGAAAAATTCTCAGAGCAGGGTACTATTGGTTGATAATGGAATTCGACTGCTACAAGTACATGAGGAGGTGTCACAAGTGTCAGATATACTCCGACAACATTCATGTACCGCCAACGCATCTCAAAGTTCTCTCTTCCCCATGGCCATTTTCCATATGGGGAATCGACATGATTGGCATGATTGAGCCCAAGGCTTCAAACGAACATCGGTTCATCCTAGTAGCCATTAACTACTTCACCAAGTGGGTCGAAGCAGCGTCATACGCTAATGTAACCCGACAAGTGGTGGTCCGATTTATCAAAAACAATATCATCTGCCGTTATGGTGTTCTGAGCCAGATCATTACTGATAATGGATCTAACTTGAACAACAAGATGATGAAAGAGTTGTGTGCAAAGTTCAAGATTGAACATCATAACTCATCTCCCTACCGACCCAAGATGAACGGAGCGGTAGAAGCGGCCAATAAGAACATCAAGAAGATCGTTCAAAAGATGGTTGTAACCTACAAAGATTGGCACGAGATGCTACCCTTTGCTCTTCACGGTTATCGAACATCTGTCCGTACTTCAACAGGGGCAACCCCTTTCTCTCTAGTATATGGCATGGAAGCAGTGCTCCCCATAGAAGTAGAGATCCCGTCAATCCGAGTATTGATGGAAGCTAAGCTCACCGAAGCTGAATGGTGTCAAAGCAGACACGACGAATTAAACATGATCGAAGAGAAGCGAATCACGGCACTATGCCATGGTTGGTTATATCAATAGAGAATGAAGAAGGCATTCGACAAAAAGGTTCGACCCCGCATCTTCAGGAAAGGAGACCTTGTGCTCAAGAAGATACAGTCATTTCTCACTGATTCTCGGGGCAAATGGACCCCAAATTATGATGGCCCCTATGTGGTCACGAAAGCTTTCTCAGGCGGCGCCTTGAGACTCGCAACCATGGACGGAGAGGAATTTGCCTACCCCACGAATGTTGATGTAGTCAAGAAATACTTCGCCTAAACTAAAAAAAAAAAACACGTCTCGGTGGATTGAAAACCCGAAAGGGCGGTCCAGGAAAAAGTTAGAGACAAAATAAAAAAAATCATCCCAATGGATTGGAAACAACACAGTACAATCCAGGCAAAAATTAGGGATAATGGCAAGTAACTATGTTCAATAGAGGCGAATCCCTCAGCAGCAGTTACACCGTCCATCGGAGGAAAACTCCAGTCAAGGTCATCTTCGACAGAAGCTCAGGATGTCCCGAATTCAAAGTTGGTAGAAGGATAGTGGTCGTTATGTTTCAAAGTAGTCCTTTTCCCTTTAAATTACCATTTTTTAACTTTGTAAATACTCTTTGGAAGCACGCGTTTGGCTGATCTCCATCTTATCAATAAAATTTGAGCCTTTGTGCTTTTGTTTGTAATTCTTATTTGTTTTAGATTTACGGAATGACATTTTAATATGATTAACGATTCTTGAAATAAAACAAAAATGAATTTTCATGTTAAAACTTTTTCTTCTTTTAAATTAAAGACGGCAATTTCTTTTGACTGTTGAACATCAGAAGAACATCGGTCGCTTCTCCAGAAGTAATCGAACCTCAAAGTGCAGAATCAAAGTACTTCTTCTAACCCAGTACGCCTGAATGAAGGGATCAACTATGTCAGAGACCTTGTTTCATCTGACACGCCACGGCCGAGTTCTTATCTCCTAAGCCCGACCAACATAGTTCCCCACGAGGACTATCTTTCCTAAGCAAGGCGGAATTGCTATTCTGAACCAACGGTACTTCTTCGCCCCGCGATGGCCGAGTATCCAGTCGTGTTCACCTGTCAGTTTGTATGTCGCGTCAGTTTTGTCAGCATAAACATATATACATCATGCATTATTGATTTACATTCAAATTTCATATTGCATCGCTATCACTCTAGTCGGTCTTGTCCCCTAGTGATAAAAGTCTTCTCAATCGAGTTGTCAGCCCTTTCCTCGTTAGGAAGTGTTACGTCTGAACAATCTCTCTCCTCCAGATTTATTTCTGGATTGAAGTTGGGTCCTCGACCACTTTGATAACTTGAACCTCTGAAAGACCAGAGAACCCTCAGTTAACATCACTCTTCGCCGTTGAAGATGATATCCTTGTTTTCCCGGACTAAAGAAAATCCCGAGAGAAAGCCTCCTAAATCGGAGATTCGGCAGTACGGCAGTTTTTCTCCGAAAAACCCACTGATGAAAAGGTCATCGACACCTCAAAATTGGATCACATCATATGGCATTTCTCCGAGAAGATCTCCGAGAAAAGTATGATGTAAAGACCCCAAGCGAATGCAGTCTCTCAAGGGACTCGCATTCCCCAAGTAGAGTCAACAAATGGCATCTCCAACAGAGAAGTTTGTACACCTTTACAATTCAGACGATTGGGTTCCCCAGCAAGTCTGACATCGAAACTTTTTCCACTCAAATGGCATCTCCCCAGGAAAATTCGGCGAGAAGTTTGATGAAAGAAACTAAGACCAGTTCCTGTGTAGGAAACCAGGATCGAGGGGAAGTTTACATCAGAAACTAAGACCAGTTCCTGTGTAGGAAACCAGGATCGAGGGGAAGTTTACATCAGAAACTAAGACCAGTTCCTTGGTAGGAAACCAGGATCAAGGGGAAGTTTACATCAGAAACTAAGACCAGTTCCTTGGTAGGAAACCAGGATCGAGGGGAAGTTCATCTCAAAAGAAAACTGAGACCAGTTCCTTGGCCGAAGACCAGGATTGAGGGGAAGTTTACCTTTTCTAAGCATCATCGCTTAGCTAAAGAAGATGAATGCGTAAGCTACCATTCATAACCACCATCAAAATTTTGGGTATTCCGATATTTAATCCTCTTGCACCCCGAGTGCCCGAATACCTTCGTCATTCACACCTTCGTGTCCAAGAAGATTAAATAGGGGCATCTGTCATACCCCAAATTTTGACCACTAAGATTTCCCATCATTGTGAAAATCATCGTCACAATATGGATGTACCTTTGTGCTTCATCAATCTCCTCAAGGAATTGTTGAGCATTCACCATAATCAAACTTAGGGTTTCAAGCCCTCTCTGAGTGCTTAGACAAAGGATCAATCAAGGAATGACATGATCTTCAACTTGTCTAACCTCTCAAACATCCACAATGGATCAAAAGGACTCCCTCGCAGCCTTACCTACTTTATCCCTACTTTCCATCAATCTGACTTCTTCCTCTAAGGACCCTTTATTACCTACACCAGAAATACCGAGAGAAGAAATGATATCCCTCACTTTCACTAACACCTTTGATTCCATATCCGCCTAAAACCTCTTATTCCCTGGAAATACTTCTGAACGTGTAACCGAATAACACCTCGACACTGAATCAATAGATCTAGCAACCTTCAATACCCTCTTCTTTGACTGAGAAGAAAGGAATTCACTATTACGACTTCTCTAAGAAAGAGACGAATCTCTATCGATTTGAACACCAGAAGCCTTGTTAGACTTGACCACTAACTCATAGAGATGAACATGTGACTCAAGGATGGATAAGGGGATGCTGACCACATGAGACTAAAAACTATCACAAACCTCAATAGGATCAGAAAGAGGAAAACTAGCACTCTTACTCTTAAGTTTCTTCACCTCGCGCATATGGCCCAACTTAGAAGAAGGGAATTGGGCCGAGCGGGCCTTCAAGAGATCATCGAAAGCCACTCTAGGGGCCTGGTCCACAAAATTCTTTTCCAAACTAGGGAAATCGTCCATAGAAGGGCCCACCACTAGCTTAAACTTAGCTACTCTGCTTGAAATCCTACGAGACGACGACACATCACTATTAGCTACCACGTCTAAACTAGGGTTGTTGACTAAAGGCTCCACACCACCTTTAGACTTCATTACTGAAGAATCACTTTTCTCCCTACAATTCCCTGAAGAAACAAACATCCCCTTTATGCTACAACCCCCTTGCTCTGACACATCACGATTAATGCCTCGAGACCCACCCTCCTGAGTATCCTCTGAATCAACTTCCTTGCCCACAAAATCCTTCCAGCAAGAGCTTTCATGTGAAAACTCAGTATCAGACACCAACACAGAAGAAGTAGGTTTCTTCACCAACCTATTTGACAGACCAAGATTCTCCTCCACCAGTCGAATTTTGAAAACAACATCGTTGATGTTAACCTTAAACACTTCATTGATCAACATCCCACACATGTCTTCACCATCAAACTAGACACATTCATCTTGGATAGGTCCGAGGTACTATCATCACAACACACATACTTACCAACCATGGAGGATAAAATAACAGAGAACGAAACATTCCGCACATGACAAAGGACACCATAACAACGCAACCACGTGAATCTCTCTAAATCAACATCATCCTTCTTCCACTTTCTAACTTCTGAAAATCACTGACAAAGCCAATCTTTAGCTCCCTCGACCAAAGCTTCTAGTTCTCCTTCCTCAATCTCTTCATGTAAGCAAAGATTGCCACCTAAAGGGGTCACCTTAAGACCAAAACACCCTTCTGAATGAAACGCCATTTGCATGTTGTACGACGAACCCGGAGAAAGAACCTTTCCAACATAAGCTCTATGAAACCTTTTTAACTCCTCCTTACCAACTTCAAAAGCAACCTGCTTAACATCCTTTGTATGGATAACTCCAGACACCTTACGATTTCCAAGATCTCTAACAACTTCAGCATAAGACCTCCCCTTATGGTTGTAACCCTTAACACGACTAGGCATGTAACGAGGAAATGGAGCACTTACTTTTCTAGAAACTTCAACTCCATCACCCTGTCATACCCTAAATTTTGACCACTAAGATTTCCCATCATTGTGAAAATCATCATCACAATATGGATGTACCTTTGTGCTTCATCAATCTCCTCAAGGAATTGTTGAGCATTCACCATAATCAAACTTAGGGTTTCAAGCCCTCTCTGAGTGCTTAGACAAAGGATCAATCAAGGAATGACATGATCTTCAACTTGTCTAACCTCTCAAACATCCACAATGGATCAAAAGGACTCCCACTTCAAGGATTAAGCACAAGGTTACTCCCTTCTAGATGGATGAAGCTTCAAGATCGACAGTGTCACCAAATTAGGGTTTTGGTCGACCAGGGCCTCCAGATGGAAAATTTTCATCTGGGCACAAGCCAATGATCCAAAACCTAACCTAATATACTCCATGGAACCTCATGGACCCAATCATCAAGTCAATTTTGCCTCAGGGGATGCATTCATCAAAAATCAGGAATTAGGGCTTCTTGACCTAATTCACCCCTAAGTTGACTTTTAGGGAAAATAATGAGCTAAGACCTCAAGAGAGGGTTTGAGGGTCTCTAATGAACTGCATTGATCCATTTGGAACAATGCATTAATCCAATAAGCTTGAGCAACAAGTCTCAATTTCATCTGCACCACAGTTAGGGTTTTAAGGAAAAAAGTCAATTGTAACTTTGACTTTTGACCAGGACATGCTCCCAAGCCCTAAGACATGATTCAATATACTCAATGACACCCATGAAACATGTCCATCAAGTTTGATTTAGGTCAAGGACATGATTTCATGAAGAATTGCACAGTTTGGAATGCATCTGATAAAAAGTCAACTGTGCACAAAAGTCAACTTTGACTTTTTGAGATTTTTCACCAAAATGGATTTTTAACCCTAAAATTATGTTAATGTATGATTTGAATCATCATTCATCAAGAAAAATCAAGAAAAGTGGGATAACTTGTAAAAGGGGTATCCATAAAAACTTAGAAAATTTTCTAAGTTAAAAATAAAGTGGCTAGGGTACCAACTTTGGAAGGTCATAACTCCTAAACCACAAGGCCATTTTTTCCCATCCGAAGCTTGATTTGTAGATCTCATTGCCCTCTACAAAAACTTAAACTAGACCTAACTCCAATTCATTGTGGATTTTGAGCTATGAGTGAGCCAAAATGGCTGAAAATATGAAAGTACACCATTTTCCAACACTTAGAAAAAATTATGTCCAAGACAGATTTTGTTGAAACACCAATACTTGTGAGATCTTTTCACATAGATGCAAGCTGAATCAAATCCAAAGTTAAACATCAATGTTGTTGCATATGTTGCCAAGAATTCAAAGAGCCTAACAGCATGAATTGATTCAACTTGAGCCAAGAGAAATCCATGCCCAAAGTCATGCTGCTGCAAGCTGTTTTGGAAAAATTAGTTTGCATGTTTGCTTGACATACACGATTTTGAACCAAAAACTGAGGATCAGCATGCCACATGTATTCAAACCAATCACATTGCATCTAATCCAACTGATAAATCTGAGTCAAAAAGCCAAGGAATCTTCCAACTTGAAATTCATCCACTTTGGCACATTTTGCCTTGAATTCAAAGTGCATTAATGTGGAATAGTGCTTTGTCAAGGTAGCTACCCTACTCAGTCAAATTCTCTGATTAAACAACAATAAAAACATCCGAGGAATGTGATTTTGGTCAAGGCATAGCCCTGCTCTTGGGAATGGCTAGCTTGCCTTGCTTGAGAAGAAATCCTCCAAGCCAATCCATGCAAATGTGATCTCATCCAGCTGCCATTCACTATTCCTCCAAAGCAAAAGTTGATCACCTATAAATAGAGGTCCCAATGGATCATTCAATTCACACCAAAGCCTGTTACAACACTGCTTTCTCTCATTCTTCCTTAAACCTCAAGTTTTTTGGCTTATTGAGTAACCACTATCGGGTTTTGAGTTGCAGCCTTAGGCAATCAATTCCAATTGCTCAAACACATCACATATGATGTATTTGAGGTGTCCAAACACTTAAACACTGACTGTTACACCTCGGGCTCAAAATCACCCTTCAACCAAGCCATTATGCCTCAATTATGCAGGTGGAGGTCTCCAGCTTGATCCAAAGAGTTTCAAAGTGTTCCAAAGCTTGCAACACACTCCATAACATCCATTGAAGCTGTAGGGATCATTAATTCATGACTGGAACAAAGTTTGTGCAGAGTTCCATTTCAGCTTGCATCAAGGTAAGCCTCAAAACTCAAACTCCATGATCCATGCATATTTCCTCGCATGATATTTTTGCCAATTGCTTGCCATCATATGCTGATTGTTTTCCCTCATAAAATTTGATCATTGCACTCATAATCATGCCTACTCGATTGCTTTTGCAAAATTAGGTTTCATACGGCCACAATGATATAATTTGTTATACACTGAAAATGAATAAAATTGGGTATTGCCATCTTCTTCCTTGTGAAAAAACGCATGAGTTTGGTGTTTGAATGATGTCCAATGGTTGAGAGATGAGTGAGATATGGTGCTTCATGCATGAGCTCGAGGAAGAAGATGGCCATGGCGCCATTCTTCAGGTTTTCCAACTAAGTTTGATATATATTTTTCACTTGCCATGTTATATTTGAATTGGCATTGCGCCCCAGCGGTTCATCAGCTGGTTTTGTGTGTATTGGCAAGCGAGAGGTCTGGGGTTCGAATCCCCCTCGCCCCAAACTTCTTTTTATCACTTGTTTGTTTTATTGTTTTCATATTATTATTTTTAATGATTTGAAAAATTAATAACTCCTTCAATTTTTATCATTTTTTATTGGTTCTTTTTGCAATAATTCACAAAAATGTTGAAATATTTTATTCCATCAAAAAAATTAGATTTATATTATTTATTTAATATAATTAGTATTTTGTGAATAAATTCATTTTTAATTGTTTTTAAACATTCTAAAAGTGAATATTTACTTTGAAAATCAAAACCTAATGAGTTTAAATATTCCTTGTGATTATCCCTCATTTTTTTCAAACCTTAAACAAAATCATAAATGGATTATTCAAATTTATTTTGTATTTTGTTTGATTTTCTTTAAGTATTTACTTTTAAAGATTAAAATTAGGGTTTTTGATTAATTCAACTTTCAAAATTGATTTTCAAATACACTTGGGCCTCTATTAAAGTGTAAGACCCAACACCCTTGTACAGAAAACATGTTGGGCCTCATTCGTTGTATAAGTCCCTCTGTACATTTTCAAATAAACGGCACGATCGTCGCCTTTTCAAAATAACCATGGGCCTACCCTCGGGTAGTAAGACCCATTTTTTTTCTTAAAACTCACTTGGGCCTCTAATAGAGTGTAAGACCCAACCCCCTTTTAACCAAATCACTTTGGGCCTCAAATATTGTATAAGCCCCTTTGCGTTAAAATAAGATCTCGGCGCGATCGCCATTTCAAACGACAAATCACCTGGGCCTACCCTCGAGTAGTAAGACCCATCTCTTTTTCTTTAAACTTTTTTGGGCTTCTATTAGAGTGTAAGACCCAACACCCTTGTACAAAAAACATTTTGGGCCTCAGTCACTTGTATAAGTCCCTCTGTACAAATTCAAACAGTGCGCTCACTGATAGCACCCTGGGCCTCTCCTTGAGCTGTAAGCCCCAAATCTCTCCTTTACAAAGCACTTTCTCCTTTGATTTTGAATATATTGTTATTTTCAATCTTTCCTTGTTGAACAACTAACCAAACAACATGGAAGCTCTACAACCGTGTAAGTGGTTATTGCTTTCATTTACCGCTTTCATATACATATAACTGTATTATGGGGCTGTTTCACTGTAAGTCTTCTTTCATAAACTCATATCAACTGTGTAATAATAGTATAGATATTTAGAGTTTCCCCGGCAACTACGTCTAGCATTAAGCCCGTTGATCACTCTTAGAAATAGTCTAAACTATATCCCCATAGGATTACCAGACACAGTCTTCCCTCCTCTTGGGGTTAAACAATATGGAGATATGAAAGGCAGCATTCTCTGTGAACCCTTTCATAGACTGCCACTCATAGAAGTTGTCAAGAAACTCTATTCCCCAGAGATGATCTTTTCTCCATGAATGGCATCTCTTGAGTTTCCTCCAAATTCGCAGACTTTCTTGGCTTGATCTATTCTCGGTGAATGGCATGTCTTGAACTTCTCGGGGTTTGGGGACCCACGGGCTTCTTAAAAGCACTTGTCAAGAAGCTCTACTCCCCAAAGATGATCTTTTCTCCGTGAATGGCATCTTTTGAGTTTCTTCCAAATTCTCGAACTTTCCTAACTTGATCTATTCCTTGTGGATAGCTTGCCTTGAATTTCTCGGGGTTTGGGGACCCATCGGGTTCTTAAAAGCAATCGGCCTCCTCTTGGGCATCGTACAAGGACCCACGGGCTTCCTACAAGCAACAACCTCCTCTTAGGCTTCGTATAATGATCTCTTCCTTCGGGAATGATAGCCTCCTCTTGGGCTTCATACAAGGACCTCTCGGCTTCTTAAAAGCTTCCAGCCTCCTCTTGGGCTTCGTACAAATTGTCCCGACGGCCTCCTAGAGGTATAGGAACAGAACTTAGTCATCTGCATAGAACAGTCCTTTCAAAGAGTCTACTACTGTTTCTCAAAGCATAGTACAAAAGATGAAACTCTAGACTTGGACAGTCTAATCTTCTTGAGTCTCAAAGACATTCTCAAGCACCCTTCAAAAATAGGAAGAAAACCCGTAGACTCGGATAGTCTCAATACCCTTCGGATTTCCCGCTTCCTTAAAAAATAGGAATAACCCGGATCCTTGAATCAAATCCATGAGTACAGTGTTGCTCATATAAGAACTGATTTTCTCTTTAAAATCAGTATACTGGACCTGTCACTTAACTGAAACAACATTTAGCCTCTCTCTCGGGCTTTGTACGAGACACATAAGAGACTCCCTCGTTGAGTCAATTACCCCTTTCGCCTCCATCTCGGGCTTTATACGAGATACAAAAAGGTTCTTATTGAGCCAAACAAACAACAGCCTCCATCTCGGGCTTCGTACGAGATACAAAAAAACTCTCTTGTTGAGTCAATTAGCCTTCATCTCGGGCTTTATACGAGATACCAAAATACATCATCGTCGAGTCAAAACGTTTTAGCCTCTCTCTCGGGCTTTGTACGAGACACATAATAGCCTCCTCTTAGGCTTTGTATAAGAAAACCACTGGTTGATCCAATCAACCTTTTTGGCATTAAAGTTGTGCCTCGTTCACAGTATACAAACATCAACGAATCTTTCCCCTTCATCTAATTGCTGTAAGCGGAAAGCCTCTGGATCATCTACATCCATGCCACTGTCCCTCTTTTAGCGTGAGAAATTCCTAAGGAAAGATGGCATTGCTCTACACTGAGTTAAAGTCTTCTCCTTCAGGTTAAAATCCCCTATAAAGGAAATTATGGCATTGCCGGATTCACACATCCCGGTTAAAGTAATCCTCCTTTACAGTCAGTCACCCAACAGTTGTGACATACCACCCCCTCTTTAGAGATGACAAATTCTCTCTAAAGTCAAAACCTTTAGCTTCACATCTTGGGCTTTGAACAAGATACAAATAGACCTTGCAGCTTCACATCTTGGGCTTTGAACAAGATATAAATCACCTTTCGCTTCACGTTTTGGGCTTTGAACAAGACACCAAAAACAACCATTTCCTCCCATAGATTAGGAGGAACTACGAACGCTCTGATTTCCCTGTTTCGGTAAACGGGAATACGTAGGCATAAGATTGAAAGAAAAATCTTAGCGAGCACACTAAACAAAAACCCAAAATCCCATACTCTCATGTATCTATCAAAAGCATCAGTCCTAACATCCTAATCCTCGTTCCCCTCCAGAAAATCCAAGAAAGAGAGAAAACCGTATTGGCAAAAATACAAATAACCAGTACAAAGGCCCCCCACATTGATAGCATTCGTAACCTAACAGACCGCTGTTTAAACTCAGTATGCAAAGCAGGGTTAATTGGAGACATTTATTTCCCTTCCTTCATCAGCTTTAATAGGATAAAAAATGAATCGACCTGTAGTAAACTCAACCGCAGAGAGCGACCAGCGCTTAAGAATCGCGTCCAAAATCTCTCGCTACACACCCGACCAATGCTTTTTGCCCTTAACCTGAGGGAATGCTTCGTCAATAGCATGTTGAAACCTAGGAATATTGGCGGAGAGTTTCCTCTCTTCTAACCACAAGTTATCCAAATGCAACACTATCTTCTCATATCATAAACATTTAATAAAATGAACGAACCCATATCTCCTACCTCTCTTGTCCCTCTTCGGCGGAATAACGACCTCGTCAATCACTCCAAACGCTTCGAAATGCTTGAACAAATCCTTGGCCTTCATGCAACCTAGAAACTCAGTGAAGAAGATAATAGTCCAAAAAACATCATTTTTTAAAATATCAAAGGCTAGAATATAGCCCAAAAAACATATTACAAATCCTTCACTAGGATAGGAAAAGAAAAAGATACAACAGACTGAAACCATACAGTCAACAATACACCCAACCCCCAACCATGACAGAGATCTAATGCTACACACAAAAGCCTCCTTGAACAGAAACAACAGGAAAAAAAACCAGAAAAAACCAGGTGGCCTACACCTAATAATACACTCAAACGAGAACCCAACATATCCATTGAACTTCCTTACCGATAAAAATCGAGAGGCAACTTATACCATTCGTAAAGTGTACCATACGATTTATTTTTGATATACAACTCCTTCCAGCTCCAAGATAATAATAATAATAATAATAATAATAATAATAATAATAATAATTATTATTATTATTATTATTATTATTATAATAGTCTCTATATCTGCCTTCTACTCAGCCCTAAACATCGTATCCCATTTGACTCTCTTGCCTTGATCTTTTCTATTAGTGACTTTAACTCATTCACCTTCTTCTCTAGATAACACAGAACTCACCATTGGAACAGTAGAAAAAACTTAGGAAAAACAAAAAGTTAGAGAGTAACATATGCTTTAGTAGTAGTTTTTAGTCTAATTTTATTTGTTATAGGTTTAGTGATTTTTTTTTAATGAGGCAATGAAATTGATAAAGAAAAGTGGAGTACAGAAAGAGGGGGGACTATACCAAAACCCTCACACCATTAACAAAATCTAAAGAAAGGCAAACCTAGCCTATTCTTTACAAAGTCTGCCCTAATAAAAATAGGGAGAGAATTAAAATAAGAGGTACCGGTAAGAGATAATCCTAAGTTAGCAAGGGCATCTGCACAACTATTCCCTTCCCTATATATATGAGAGACCAAAAAATTCTTTTGAGAAACTAAATTAATACAGTTAATCCATCTATTTCTAATCAACCAGGGGACTATGAACGGTGGCTTAAAAGCTTCAACCACCGCCTTAGAATCCGTTTCCAACCAAATATTCCTCCAATTTCTATCATGGAAGAACTCAATTGCAATCATTGCACCCGAAAGTTTGGCCATGAGAGAATCACCAAAGCCTAAGAAAGAAGAAAAAGCACCCAAAAAGAAACCGTTACAGTTTCTAGCAAGACCGCCACAAGCAGAAAGACGGGAAGAAGAAATAGAAGCCCCATCAGTATTGATTTTAATCCAATCGCTAGGCGGGGGCTGCCATAAGACCTCCTTTATATTAGGAGCTCTCGGGGGTCGGATAATCACCTTAAACCTCTTCAGAATTGAAAAATCACTCATAGAGAGCCAAGCACCAACAGACAATGCATTTCCCGCAAGGGACACCGCGGCAGAAATGAAAGAGGTAGAAGAGTGGAAATAATTTAAAATTCCTTCAAATCTAACCTTGTTTCGGGCCATCCAAATCGAGTTGAAAGTGTAAATGAAAGCGGCTTTGATGATGATCTTGCATTGACCCGAACCGTCTTTGTCCAGGACTCTCCAAACATCCGACCAACCCAAAATATTAGAGGAGATATTCAACATAATTTTGATCCACTCCCAAAGCTTTAGAGCGTAACTGCAGTGGAAGAAGATATGAGATTCCGACTCCTCGGCGCAACCACACAAATCACACTTAGAAGGAAAAGCAAAACTACGACGCTTCCAATGATCATCCGTAGGAATTTTGTGGTGAATAAGCTTCCAAACCAAAGCCGATTTAGAAGAAGGAATCCACTTATCCTAAATAATATTCCACCACTTCTGACGATTACCTTTACTCCTCGAGAATTCATAAGCCAGCTTAAGCGAAATATCCCCATTGGAGGAGTAATTCCAACATCTTTTATCCGGTCTCAAATCGAAGGGTATGTGGCAAAAAGAAATGTGTTGCTGAATGGAATAAGACAAGGCAGAAATGGCTAAATTAAAATTCCAAGAACCATTCACAATGAGACTACCAACAGTCTGATCTTCAATGAGGGCAGGGGCATCGTTGTCCAAACAAAGAGGGCTGCCGCACCAAGAGTCATACCAAAGACTAATGGAATTCCCGTTTCCAAGACACCAGGTCGAGTTCTCCAAAACATTATTCAGTTCCCGCTTGGCACTAGACCATAAAGAGGAGGAGACATGAGATGTCGTGATTATATTAAGACGGTATATTCGCTTCCGAAGGAGAGAATCCCAACAAGAGGAAGAGTTTAATAAGTCACATGTAAGTTTTAAGTTGGAAGCCGCATTTAAACTACGAAGAGATCTAATCCCCAGACCCCCTTCTGCTGCCGGTCGACAGATATCTTTCCAACTAACAGTGATTACTTTACTTTTAGAGGCATCCCCACTCCAAATAAACCTTTTCATCGCCTTTCCACATAACGCAGCAGAGAAACCGGCCAATCATAAACAATCATACTGTGTAAAAACATCCCATGTAAAGAATATTTAACTAACTCAACACGCCCCGCAAAAGAGAGCAACGAGCCTTTCCACGAAGCCAACTTCGAAATCACTTTATTGGCAATGGGCTGCAAAAAAACCTTCCTCGGTTCGCCTTTAAAAATGGGCAGCCCCAAATACTGCATCGGAGCCGAACCAATCCCGAAACCAGAGAGGGCAGCCAAAATATTAAGACGAGAAACAGACATAGAACCACCATAAATAAGAGATTTATTACAGTTAACCACCTGACCAGAAACCGCTTCATGCTCTTTGAAAGTCTTAATGAGGATATTGATGTTGGACATTTTCTCTTTACAAAAAATTAAAACATCATCAGCGTAAAGGATGTGAGTGGGGACCTGGGTATTCTTAGGACCCACCATAGGCACCAAGTAGTTATTATCAAGCAACAGAGAAAGCTTCCGACTCAGCACCTCCTCCGCCAAACAAAAAAGCAGAGGCGAAAGCGGGTCGCCTTGCCGAACCCCACTGGATCAGCAGAAGAAACCACGCAGCCTACCGTTAATATTGATGGACAAGTAAGCAGAACGAAGAATAGAATCAATCCAATGGCAAAACTTTTGACAGAACCCAAACTTCCTGAGCACCTTCAAGAGGAAATCCCAATTGAGAGTATCAAACGCTTTACGAATATCCACTTTAAGGGCAACATTACCGCACCAGCTATTAGAATCCAGTAAATTGAAAGCTTCAGAGGCTAAGCCGATGCTGTCATGGATGTGTCTGCCTTTAATGAAGCCCATTTGCTCCTTAGAAATTAAGAAAGGCATAAAAGAGGAAAGCCGATCCGCCATAATTTTGGAAATGATCTTGAACTTAAAGTTAGATATGGCAATTGGCCGAAACAGATCCAGAGAGTTAGCACCCGTAATCTTCAGAATGAGGACGATAGTATTAGAATTGAAACCCGGAAGAATCCACCCCGACTTGAAGAAATCCAAAACAGCATTAGTGACATCCAATTTAACAATGTCCCAAAAAGAATGATAGAAGACAACCCCAAAACCATCAGGCCCAGGAGCACTATCCTTGTTAAGGGAGAAAACCGCGGCAGAAATTTCATCTTCAGACGGGAGCCTAGTAAGAAGAAGATTCATGTCTTCATCTACTGCAGAAGGGATGGTATCCTCCACCAAGCTAGAGTCCTGGAAAATAATAGAGTTAGAATTAAACAAATTTTTGAAATATTAGACGACACAGTCCGCAATTTCAGAATCATCCATGAGCACCCGATTGTCATGATGGAGCAATGAGAGAGGCTTTAGCTTATATTGGATTTTCGTAACCCTGTGAAAAAAAGCCGTATTCTGGTCTCCCTCCACATGCCACTTCACACGAGCCTTTTCCTTCCAATAACACTCTTCCACATTCAAGGCCTCAATGAGATCCGCTTGAGCAAGAGCCTCCATCTGCGGAAGATCCACATCAGAAGAACACCCATCTAGAAGACTTTGAATCGCACCAAGGGAGTCCTCAGCTTTTTTGACATTGGCAGCAACATTACCAAATATATTAATATTCCAACTTCTCAGATCCTTCTTCAATCTCTAAAGTTTCTTAGAAAAAACATACATACTGCATCCAACAATACTTTGATTCCAAGAGGCTTTGATGACAGAAGAGCAGTCCTTGTGAAGAGTCCAGGCCTTAAGAAATTTGAATTGAGATGTAAAAGTAACCTGATTAGTGTGCACTTCGAGCAGGAGCGGAAAGTGATCCGAGCACACTTTAGAAAGCGTGGAGACAGAAACTTGATTACAGAGATCAATCCACAGTTGATTGCAAATGCACCGATCAAGACGGCGCTCCACAAGGAAAGGAGGGTCCCTCTTATTGGACCAAGTAAACTTAGCACCAGAGGTGGGAAGATGCAAAAGATCATTGGAATCCGTCCAATTCTTAAAATCCTCCATAGGACCAGGGGCAGGACAAAAGCGGCCACGATATTCATGCGCTCCCAGGATAGCATTGAAATCGCCTAAGAAAGACCAAGGCAGAACATGAGAACTAAGGAGCACATCAAGCTCCTGCCACATAATTCTGCGAGTGAACAAATTAGTGGAAGCGTAAATAACAACACAGGCCAACAAAGTTTGGTCCAGCTCAAAAGAGAATGCAACAAACTTCCCAGAAGAAGAAATAACACTAGGGAATAAGTCCTCCAGACAAAGACACCACAAAGAGGGTTGAACTTGATTGTTGAAAGCAAAAGGTTTGAAGCCAAGTCTAGAAAACCAGTTATTAGGGAACTTTTGAAAATCCATCTTAGGTTCAGCAATAAAAATAAAACCAGGCTTACGAAGCTTTATTAATCTTTTCAAGGCTAATCTAGAACGAGCATTAGCCACACCTCTAATATTCCAATAGAGGCTCTTCATGAGATCCTTGATTTAAGGCCTGCTTGGGACCTGGTGATTGGCTGCTTTTTCTGACTAGATTGCTTCTTCTTGAGTTTAGAAACTGCTGCTGTGAAAACTCCATCATTATCGTTACCAATATCCTCTAAATTCCCCCACGAATTTTGCAGAAAGTTAACATTAGCTTCAACAGTTTCCTTTATAACTAAACACTGAGTAGTGTCCACAAAAGAGGAATTCAACGATTCAGAGCCCACATGGCCTTGAGAGATAAAATTGTCAGGGTTCGGCGTATTCGCCACCAATTCAAGAATAGGACCACCCAAAGAGGCTGGATCCGGAGGGACTCTAAGAGCTTTAGAAGGAGCCACTTCCGTATTAACCTTAATTCCTTCACCAGTTTCACTTTCATTATCCGAGCTTTCCAAAATGGTCGCCACATCTTTATCCAAATTCCTAGCAACAGCTTCAGTTGGAACCTTAGGAACAAAGATAGGTTTAACCTTGGAATTGATTTGATATTTGGAGTTCAACTGCTTGCAGTCCTTCACTTCATGTCCTGTTCTCTTACAATGGGAGCAAAACACGCGCAGAAGGGTTGAAATCCTTAGACTAAGCGAACAGCTTTAAAGAACCTGAGTTTAGATTAATGGTACCAGTAGCACGAACTCTACTCATGTATTCAGCAGATGAGAAATTAAATTCTTAGAAACCTTTGCCAAGGGATAACAAACCCCAATTTTTGATTTCCAGCCAAAGCTTCGAGAGCTTACCTTTGAGTGCCGCAACATTAAGAGGAGTAGAACCTTTGGGCCAAAGAACTCTACCATGAAGATTGTTCCTACAGTTTGAGAGTCCTGCCTTGTATTCATCTTCCGGAATGGTAATGGAGGGACGGTCACCTTTAATCACCGGTTGGGGAAGCTGAGACATAGGAATGTCACAAACTCCATTCAGCGCTTGGGCAAATGACCTTTGAGGAGGAATCTATTCAATCTTCGAACCAGGAATTGCAACAGGGACTTGGGGAGAGATGGAAGAACTAACAGGAAGGTGAGTTTCAGGAAACAAGAATGCACAATCCATGGAACCCAGGCCGCGAAAGAGAGCAAGAGTGAAACAGCGGCGGCGACGGAAGGAAATTAGAAAAGGGTTTGCGGCGGAAAGGGGTTAGGGTTATCCATCGCTGATGTCGGGATTTTTAGTGATTTGACTTTTATAAAAAATTTCGAATTTGAATTTGTTGAGCCTAAAAAATTTCATTTTAAACAACTGAATTCGACAGGTCTATCTAAAATTCGATTTAGATCTTATTTGACTCTTAATTGATAGATTATGAGTCTAAAGTTGTATGTATAATTCAAAAGATCAATTATAACATGCATGTATTTCAAATATATTACAAGATAGCAATTAAAAGGAAAACAGTCAAATTTAGTAAAGGAAAGTGAAAATCTAAAAGGGAGAATAATTTGATTGTGGTTATATTGAATCGCAAGATGAAAGCTTGAATATTTTCTATTGATAAATTTCATCACTTACAACGTGAAATTTTTTACGAACATTTATTTACATAGCAGAGATTGTGACACAACATAATATCATTTATAAGTGTAACAACTTTTTTTATATGAAGAGCTATTAAATTTTATAACAAATATTAAAAATAAAAAATTGTAAATTTAAGTCATTTTACAGCCAATAAAATGGAATAATATATTCTTTCTTTCCTAGTAACATATAAATAAAAGCTTTTTTTATTTATTCAATGAACATGCTATAACCATGAATAGCTTCTACACCACACAAAGTAGCGTCATGATTTCGCCAAACTCGCTATCAATCCAAACATACAGTTAATAATTTCTAAACAAGACACCTATTACTAGGATGCAAAGTTGAACAAGTATATATGGCTATAGATAAGCATGGCAAACAAACATTGAATTGGACAAAGCAGAAACTTCTTTCAATTGATCCAATTCAAAAAGTGTTTAGTTATTCAATTACTAGTAAAAAACCCGTGCGGACGCACGGGTTATTATTGTTTGGTTTAAAATGAAGTAATATAAAAATATTAAAAAGTAAATAATAATAAATATTAATTAGGTGGAAATTAAATTAACAATGATAAGAGTATTTGAGAAAAAAATAAAATAATTGAAAAACAATAAAAAGTAATATTGTTAGGTAAGGAGATAAAGAGAAGTTGTAAAAGAAATAAAAATAAATAAAGAACAAATGGGACCACGTGATGAAATGTTTGGGTATAAGATGGGGACAAGGACACTAAAAAGGGTCCAATTTAGTACTGTATTTTTTTGTTAGGGTTTAGTTCAAAGTTGGAAACAAAAGGATCGTCCAAGCCGTCGAAGAAAGCAAGGGTTCACATTTGCAAGCTTAGGAATGGAAAAAACAAATAGGTATTGTTATGGTAGTGACCCGTGAGGATTTGAATAAGCATTTGTACTATACAATTGTACTGAAATGCATATGGAAACTAATGAGCCACGAAAGTCCATGTATTCAACGTAGAAAGTCACCAATATTATAAATCCAATATGTCTAACAACTATAAATATTCATAAATATCATTAATAATTATAAATATTTATAAATATTTAGTTGATTAAAAAAAAGTATTGTGGTGATAGTGACCCATGAAAATAGTGAGTATTAGTGATAAAATTCACAGAACATGGTAAACTTTACGAATATAACATTGAAAGTACAATAATAAATTGATAGTTTGAATGATAAATTTATTAATTTATAGTATATTGAAAGTAATATTTATACAGTGAGATCTAATTGGTTGTGTCTCGTGCCACAATAATATTAATTCAATCTTATTTCCAACATTACTCCCAAGTATAAATGAGAGTTAGTCCAGCGCGTATAAAATAACAATAAATTTTCTTTAGAGGGAGAATGAGTAGGTTCTTCAACTATATTACACTGAAAAGATTGAATTATATAATAATCATAAAATTCAATTGTATTAAAAAATCATACAAAATGAAAAGAAATAAGGGACCAGTAATCGTGTAATCGTGTATAAATGTAATATTAACCATTTATATAAATGTAATATATCATAGTGGATTTCAAATCTAAGTAATCGTGTTTTCTTAGGTCTCTGTAATTTGATCCATCACAGATGAGGAAAGCTATATATGTAGTTTTTGACAAAAAAATCCATGAATTTTAAAGTCAAGAATTGGACAAATGAACTAAATTAATGGATGGCATATGAACTAAATCAATAAACTTCAAAACGTTGTAGAACAATGACAGATTAAAGGGCATATGCTAATTAAGTTGAGAATCTCATATAAACTAAATTTACATGTTGATGATTGATAATAACTATGTTACACTTCTATCAATCCGAAATTCAGACATTAAAGTGCATTAGCATTAGTATTAGTTGGCAATATTATGAGTTGATATACTTTAGTTAAAGCCTAATAGGAAATTACATTGGTTCAGATGGATACAAGATATTTTATACTTACTTATAAGCTAGCAATAGGATAGTAATGATAAAAAAGACATGGCCCTAGTTATAATTTAGAAATTATAACAGAACTCATTTCTAATTTAACTAGAACTCATAGTTGTGACCCTCGAGTAGCAAGGCTCCTATAGACAATTTTTCTGCTAGCTGGCTACTGAAACAACTGAGATGAATTGCATGTGAATATAATATAATATGAACTACAAAAACCAAGTTGATAAACAATGTGAGCATAATTAGTTAAATGAAAAGCGAAAGATCACGCCGACTTGATTTAAACCGTAGAACCAGCAAAATAACTTTTAGCCTCTTACACCAAACTCTTTGTGCCTGTTTTAACTTTTAAGCCATTTCTAATTATCACTGCAATGATAACAGTAAATGTAACCGTCATAAACATCACAATTTATTTCTAATTTGTTCTGCATAGCTTTGCAACAGTAAAATTTGAAAAGTATACAAACCAAAAATCAAATAGAAAGCATTCATGAACCATAGGTTTATCACAACTTTTTCAACTAAATACCTCTAATATAACAGCAGTTTGAGCTAAAAGCATGGGTTTATCGCAAGTAAATGCTTCACCGCATCTTTAGGATACCTGAAATTCATCGGATCATAGTTAAAACCTTGAACATTGTGACCGCAATCGCACAAGATCTTTAATGTAAAACTTTGATTAAGTATTCGATTATATATACTTAAGGATGGAGCTGATCCTTCCTTTTCAGCTGTTGTAGAGCCCATTGCTTCTGAATGAATGAAGTTTCTAAGGCAACCAAACATGTCAAAATCAATTCTACAGATCTAGAATCAATTATACTTGACAACATGCAAACATGTAATGTAATGTTAAGAATTGCAGTGTACCAGCTGTAGAAGCATCAGAAGTTGTGATTTCTTTGATTCAGCAGCCTGCCTTGTCAACGAAGAATCAGCATACGCTTCCTTATCTGGAAATCTGAATGTACAGAATTAGTAAAAGGGTGTCTCCAAAAATATCACGATTTCATCATACCTAGCCTTCGAGTAGTGGCATCCATCTATTCAATACAGAAGATAATGAATAATTACATAAATGAGTTACAAAAACATCGTATGCAAAAGAGACTCAATCTCAATTACCTTGTTACAACAGCAGATCATTGAGGTAACAAACCCACACTAAACTCAATAAACAACATTAAACACAGTCGGCACCATGATTCGGCATAATATTAAAATTTGGGCCACAAGCAACCGTTACCATCACTATCTCGATTCAAAACCAAAGTGGAAGAAGCAGCAATCGACACCACACGAAACCGTACTACCAGGCCTGCTGCTACCATCTGCCATCCCAAGACCAGAACTGTACCAGTCAAACAAGGACTACACAATAAGCACAAGCTTCCAAACAACCCTGCGCAAGCTACAAAACTCCAATAACAGGCCAATACCCTGCCATTTTGAAGCAAACATACTGCTGCAAAACCATCCATAAACCTACAGAATGATAGGCATATTAAAAAGCATATAAACATCATACATTGATAGGATGGTTCCTAAAACAAAATGAAAGGCAGAACAATTAAACGAAACATGATACAATGATAGTATTCAAACTACAGATCAGTAGCATCAGTGTAATGTATTAGCATATCTAATGTATGAATGTTATAGTCATAATTCCATTAGAAATTACACCAGTGTAATGTATCAGCATATATAATGTAACAATGTATCTTGATATGTTAATGAATTATAGTACCTGATTGGATTCTGATTGCATCCATCATCTTGCATTGTCTTTGAATTGGGATAGAAACCTACAAGACAAATATATTAGATGGATTTTAATTGGGATAGAAACTTATAAGACAAATGTATTAGAGGCAATATAATTTAAAAAGCATATAAACATCATACATTGATAGGCTGGTTCCTAAAACAAAATGAAAGGCAGAACAATTAAACGAAACATGATACAATGATAGTATTCAAACTCCATATCAGTAGCATCAGTGTAATGTATTAGCATATCTAATGTAAGAATGTTATAGTCATAATTCCATTAGAAATTACACCAGTGTAATGTATTAGCATATATAATGTAACAATGTATCTTGATATGTTAATAAATTGTAGTACCTGATTGGATTCTGATTGCATCCATCATCTTGCATTGTCTTTGAATTGGGATAGAAACCTACAAGACAAATATATTAGATGGATTTTAATTGGGATAGAAACTTATAATACAAATGTATTAGAGGCAATATAATTTAAAAAGCATATAAACATCATACATTGATAGGCTGGTTCCTAAAACAAAATGAAAGGCAGAACAATTAAACGAAACATGATACAATGATAGTATTCAAACTCCAGATCAGTAGCATCAGTGTAATGTATTAGCATATCTAATGTAAGAATGTTATAGTCATAATTCCATTAGAAATTACACCAGTGTAATGTATCAGCATATATAATGTAACAATGTATCTTGATATGTTAATGAATTGTAGTACCTGATTGGATTCTGATTGCATCCATCATCTTGCATTGTCTTTGAATTGGGATAGAAACCTACAAGACAAATATATTAGATGGATTTTAATTGGGATAGAAACTTATAAGACAAATGTATTAGAGGCAATATAATTTAAAAAGCATATAAACATCATACATTGATAGGCTGGTTCCTAAAACAAAATGAAAGGCAGAACAATTAAACGAAACATCATACAATGATAGTATTCAAACTCCAGATCAGTAGCATCAGTGTAATGTATTAGCATATCTAATGTAAGAATGTTATAGTCATAATTTCATTAGAAATTACACCAGTGTAATGTATCAACATATATAATGTAACAATGTATCTTGATATGTTAATGAATTGTAGTACCTGATTGGATTCTGATTGCATCCATCATGTTGCATTGTCTTTGAATTGGGACAGAAACCTACAAGACAAATATATTAGATGGATTTTAATTGGGATAGAAACTTATAAGACAAATGTATTAGAGGCAATATAATTTAAAAAGCATATAAACATCATACATTGATAGGCTGGTTCCTAAAACAAAATGAAAGGCAGAACAATTAAACGAAACATCATACAATGATAATATTCAAACTCCAGATCAGTAGCATCAGTGTAATGTATTAGCATATCTAATGTAAGAATGTTATAGTCATAATTCCATTAGAAATTACACCAGTGTAATGTATCAGCATATATAATGTAACAATGTATCTTGATATATTAATGAATTGTAGTACCTGATTGGATTCTGATTACATCCATCATCTTGCATTGTCTTTGAATTGGGATAGAAACCTACAAGACAAATATATTAGATGGATTTTAATTGGGATAGAAACTTATAAGACAAATGTATTAGAGGCAATATAATTCAAACTTCTGCGACAAACCACGTGAATTTTCAGCTCTATTCTGAATAGCTCTAGTCTCAAAGGATTCATCAAACAAACTTGTAATTGGATGTATGGCATATCTTAGTGATTGCTAAATAAGTTTAATATGTTAGTGACTTTGAATATTTGACAGCCAGCACACACTTTTAGAGAAAAGAGAGTAAATGCCCTCATCTAAAAATTATCTAGAGAAACAACATTAAAATGAAAAACTTATTTTCCAGCCAAACAAGATATTGCACAACGGCCACACCATCACGAATATGCGCCTTTCTTAACCCATCTAAATCCACTGGGTTCTACAAGTAATAAAGTAATTAACAGTAAGCGAAATTGTATGTGATAAATACACATTAAAATTAGAAAGGAGCATAAGCATACACATTAAAATTATAAAGGAGCATAAGCATAGAACCTTTAAAGCTTTTGAAAGAGCCAAAGGTGATTGTTGCAAGAGAACTGTATCAGGGATCAATTTTGAATACAGAGCATAACAACATGAAGCTGGATCAACCCATATGAGGTTGTTACTCTCTAACTTGTGAGATTGTAGATGCATGTGATTCTAAATATTAAACCATAATATAAAGATTAATACAATGAGAAAATACAAACACAGTAGATGGAATTGGAAAATTGATCACATTGATTATTCACCTTCATCCCAGTACCGCCACTTGCTACAAGACTTCCATCTGATGAAATATCGCAGGTCAAAAGTGTATCACCGCTTTCAAAACCTTATGTTACAAATTAAAATAAACATTATTACAATCAACTAAGTTATTAACTATGTTAGAGTAATTGTATAAATAGGAGAAAACAAAGGTTAGAGATCAACATTTCAAATATTCTAATAATCATCCTTTTCTCTTAAAATATGAAACAGAAAAACGAAATATAATTGAATTTAATGATTGAAAAATAACATAATATAACAGAATAAAAAACGAAAAAAAATCGGCGGAGACCTTTCATCGAACACGTGGTGAGCAAAACGCAGAGGTAACAATCCTTCACCAATTCACAAACCACAATCTAAGCATCAGTCAACAACAACAAATCAACACAACAACGAATCCGTAACAGAAATCAGACAAAAAAAGAAGAAGAAGACTCACCGTAAAAGTTGAACTCGCGGAGAAAAGAATTTTCCACCACCACCTCTGACCGCAATTTTCTTTCTTCCACCACCCTCACGTCACGAGTTTGAATGCGACCATCACTGCAGACCGCGACTCCCTTCGCTAGAATCGCACCTCCCACTGCCGGAATTACGCGCTGCTTATATAGTTTGATTTGCTTTTATGGTTTGAAAACCAGGTTTCTTTCACACCCTAAATGTTTCAGACAAAAAAGGAGAGAGAAATTTTACACGAGAGAGGAGAGACGAATTTGTGGTTTGAAATGTGAGAGAGGGAAATGTAAGCTTTGGTGTGGAAAAGAAAAATTAAGTCACGTGGAAAGAAAGGGAGGTTTAATGGGTTGTAGAATTTAGACTTAGCAAATTACCAAAAAGGGCAAGCAATGTTCATGAAATTAAAAGATGAAAAGGGCAAAGATGGACATGCTTAAGCATGTTCCAATCTTTGGTAGGTAGTTGATTAATGGAAATGTTGGGAATGTTAGGAATGAACTGTTGACACTTACTTGGGAATTCAATTATTCACTATTTATTTTTGTTTGGGAGAGTGAGTTTGAGATGAACTTGAAATTTAACATAACCTACAAAACATTTGCATTTTATTTGTTGGTTTGGTTATAAGAAGAAAATCATTGAAGAAGATAGATAGATTGAAAAGAAAATTAGATGAAAAAAACAGAGTTTTCATTTGTTTGGATAAGGAAATTTAAAAAAAAAACATTATAGTATTTTCAACTCGGTTAAAAAATTCATTTTTATTTAAAAATGTCCATTTGTTTTTATTTTGTATTTGTTTTTAAGGATTAAATAATCTATTGATTCTTGTAAATTAGCGAGTTTTTAAATTGGATCTATTTTTTTGTTTGCATCTATATATCACATTTTTGTATTGGAGTTAGTCCCTCTAATTAAAATTGTGTTTAAAAAATGTGATTAGACTAACAGGGTACACGTGAAAATGACTATTTTGTTTTTGTTTGTAGTTGAACCCGTGACCATTGGGTTCACATGGTAGTACATAACCACTAGATCAACTAACACATTTATTTAAGCCATTGCAACAAATTTATATATTACATTAATGGTTCTAGAATTACCTAAATAGTTTATTAAATAGTTTAATTATTTCATATCATTAAATCGTTTTATTAGTATTTCAATAATTTAATATTTCAATTATTAATATTCTAATTATTTATTTTTTTTACATGAAATAGTTAATTTATTAAATAATTAATTTATTAAATATTTTAATTATTTAATATTTCAAACATTTAATATTTTAATTATAAATATTTCAACTATTTAATATTTCAACTAATATTTTGTTTATTAAATATTTCAACTAATAATAATTTTATTAGAAATATTAATAGTTGAATTAGTTTAAATATTTCAGCTATTAATATTTCAACTACTAATTAAATGAAATAAACTATTTAAAATACTAATTAAACTATTCAAAATAATCAACTATTTGAAATACTAATTAAACTATTTAATATTTCAACTATTAGTTTAAACTAACTTATTTAATTTATTAAACAATTAATTTATTCAATATTTCAACTATTTAAATAAGTATTTGTGACAATATTATTAAATATTAAATATATAGTTAAACTATTAAATAGACTATTTATTTAATAGTCTAAATAAAATATTTATTTAATAAACTAACTAATTAATAGTTGAACTATTTAATAAAAATTTTATTTAATAAGCTAAATAATTAAAATATTAAATAATTGAAATATTTTATAAATTAATTATTTGATAAACTAAAGAGTTTAATGTTAGTGCACTGTCAGTGTAAAAAACAATTACACATACATCCAATCAAAATATTTGAAAGTGCCAAATCATATAAGAAATTTAAGATTTTCAGACCGACTTGGCGCATGGTTGTCATTGGTTGACAGTGTAATAATAATTTACACTATCAATGCACCATCCTTTTTCTCTAAACTAAATATTGAAATATTAATAGTTGAAATATTAAGTAATTGAAATATTTTATAAATTTATTATTTTATAAACTAAATAATATTTAAATTAATAGTCGTAATATTTTATAAACTTATTATTTAATAAACTAAATAATTGAAATATTAATATGTGTTAGTTCTGTTATTGGCTGCAATTTTGGTAAAACAATGTGTTGGTTCAAGATGTCATGTCTGATGTCTTAACATGTGTTGCTAACATTCTGCTTGTGGTGTGTAACTTAGGGTTGCAGTTTTGTGCATGATGTCAAGACTGATGTCTTAACATCTGTTGACAGAACATTGTGTTCAGTCTGTTGTGTTTTAGGGCTGCGCGTTTTTGTTAGGTTTGAGAGATTGCAGGCGAAAATCTTGGAGAAGATCTGTTCTGATGCAATCATTTGTGGAGTATATATTGTTACTATTTTAGGGCGAAAAGATTTGAAGATAAAATCAGTTTTAATTGTGAATCAAATATGAGATTTTCAAGGAGTCCAAGCCCAAGAATAAGTTTCAATTTAAAGCAGTCTCAACCCTACTTGGGAGAGACGAAGACAAGAGATTGTGTACTGAGTGTCAAGTATTAGGGTTTGTGTTTTCGTCTGTGTATTGTGAGCCATTCATTCATCTATTTTGATGTTTGAATTGGATTGTTTTAGTTGAGTTGTATGTTGTCCACTCTAAGCTTTTAAGCACGAGTGTTTGTTCTTGATTGAAGCTTTTAAGCAAGATCAAGGTATTGTCGTTGAAGTGTGTCTTCTACTTTGTTATTTTCTGTTTTCATCACTGCTGTGATTGAGGGGGAGTGAGAGGTGTCTCATATCTAAGAGTCTCTTAGGTAGAAGTGTCATTGGGTAGTGATTAAGTGAGTAGATTATCAACTTGTATGTTGATTGTAGAGTCTATGAATTAATACTACTAATAGTGAATTTCCTCCCTGGCTTGGTAGCCCCCAGACGTAGGTTATTATACCAAACTAGGTGAACAATTCTCTGTGTTTATTTATTGCTTTTAAGTGTTGTTCCTTTATTGTCTTGTTCATATTGCAGATATTGATGTTATGACATCTCACTCGACATCACATATCTGATACCAGAATTTCAATTGGTATCAGAGCAGGTCATCCTGCTCTGTATCTGGGTGAGATCTAGGGTTGTTACTTTCTGGTGCAATGGACAAGGAGAGTGGTGGATTTGTGAATATACCCCCTATTCTAGATGGATCAAATTATTACTATTGGAAACCTTGCATGGTTGCCTTTTTGAAATCTTTAGACAGCAGGGCTTGGAAGGCTGTTCTGACGGAATGGAAACATCCTATCATTGTGGGAAAAGATGGTGTGTCAAAGCTGAAACCTGAGGAGGAGTGGACCAAGGAAGAAGATGAACTCGCTCTTGGGAACTCTAAGGCCTTGAATGCTCTATTTAATGGTATTAACAAGAACATTTTCAGGCTGGTCAACACATGTGAAGTGGCTAAGGAGGCTTGGGATATCCTGAAGACAACTCATGAAGGAACTTCCAAGGTCAAGATGTCAAGACTTCAGCTGCTAACAACAAAGTTTGAAAGTTTTAGGATGAAAGAGGAAGAGACCATTCATGACTTTCACATGAATATACTTGAACTATCTAATGCTTCTAGTGTCCCAGGAGAGAGGATGTCTGATGAGAAGCTGGTAAGAAAAATTCTCAGATCTCTTCTTAAGAGATTTGATATGAAGGTGACTGCTATAGAGGAAGCTCAAGACATCAACCAGATGAGGGTAGATGAATTGATTGGTTCACTTCAGACATTTGAATTAGGGTTGAATGACAGATCTGAAAAGAAGGTCAAAAGCATAGCTTTGGTTTCTAGTACTGAAGATCATGAGAAAGAGTGTGGTCCTAAAACTCAGGAAGAGCTATCCAATGCCATTGTTCTGCTGGGAAAACAATTTAATAGGGTTTTGAAAAGAATGGATAGGAGCTATAAACCTAATGTCAAGAACATCACATCTGACATCAACAGGTCAGGTGATCAGATGAAGAAAACAAGAACTGATGAGAAGCCTAATTATGACAAAGGAATCCAATGTCATGGATGTGAGGGTTATGGTCATATCAGATCTGAATGCCCTACATATCTTAAGAAGCAGAAAAAGGGCTTATCTGTGTCCTGGTCTGATACTGAAAGTGAGGAAGATGAAGAGACTGCCAAGTAGGTTAGGGTATTGACTGGAAGGTGTACATCTGATGATGATTCTAGGGATGAAGAGAGCACATATGATGAGGTTACTGATTCTTATAAAGAGCTATGCATTAACAGTACAGAAGCCTGTCAAGAAGGGGAGAGGCAGAAGAAGATCATTGCTCAACTCAAGGCTGAAAAGACAGAGCATCTGGAAACCATTTCCAAGCTGGAAGATGAAGTATTTGTGCTGAACTCTAAACTTGAATCTATGTCCAAGTCTATCAGCATGCTGAATAGTGGAACTGATGTTCTAGACAAGATTCTTGATGTTGGAAGAACTGCAGGAGACAAAAGTGGGTTGGGATTCAAAAGTGGATCTGCTTCAAATGATGTTATTCCTAGTTCCAAGCCAGTGATGTTGAAACAGGTGTTGAAACATCCTGACAGACTCCCTCTAGGAAGAAAGTCAGGCGCTGGAGATGCCATCATTGTGGGGGCTTTGGGCACATAAAGGCTATCTGTTATAAGTTGCATGGGTATCCTAAGAGTACTTCTAATTGTGCACCCGGACAGGTCATTTATAAAGGTAATCAAGTCATCAAGCAAAAGAAGCAATAGGTCTCCAAAACTAATGTTGTCAGCTTGATAGCCCATACTTCTCTTAGAGTCTCTACTAAAGAAGACTGGTACTTTGACAGTGGTTGTTCAAGACACATGACAGGAGTGAAGAATTTGCTGGTGGATGTTAAACTTCATTCTTCTGGCCATGTGACCTTTGGTGATGGTGTCAAAGGAGAAATCAACGGTGTGGGAAAGCTGAATTGTGAAGGTACACCTAGACTTGATGATGTACTGCTAGTCAAGGGGTTGACAGCAAATTTGATCAGTATTAGTCAACTATGTGATCAAGGACTCATAGTTAATTTTACAAAAACTGAGTGCATTGTCACAAATGAGAAAGGTGAAGTTATCATGAAGGGTGCTAGGTCTAAAGACAACTGTTACTTATGGGTGTCACAAGACTCAAGTCCCTCCACATGTGTTCTTGCTAAAGAAGATGAAGTCAAAGCCTGCCATCAAAAGTTGGGACATTTACATCTGAAGGGAATGAAGAGAATCATATCCACAGAAGCAGTAAGAGGAATCCCTAAGCTCAAAATTGAAGAGGGAAAAGTCTGTGGAGATTGTCAGATAGGGAAACAGACCAAGATGTCACATCCAAAGCTTCAACAATTCACTACTTCTAAAGTTTTGGAACTTCTTCATATGGACTTAATGGGGCCTATGCAGGTGGAAAGTCTAGGTGGGAAGAAATATGCATATGTTGTTGTAGATGACTATTCCAGGTACACTTGGGTGAACTTCATCAAAGACAAAACAGAAGTGTTTGATGTGTTTGAAGATCTATGTCAAAGACTCCAAATAGAAAAGGAGAGCAATGTCATAAGAATAAGGAGTGATCATGGGAGAGAGTTTGAAAATAGCAAGTTTGCTGAGTTTTGTTCTGCTGAAGGCATCAGTCATGGGTTTTCTTCTCCCATTACCCCTCAGCAAAATGGAGTAGTTGAAAGGAAGAACAAAACCATTCAAGAATCTGCTAGGGCGATGATTCATGCTAAAAAGCTTCCTTACCATTTCTGGGCTGAAGCTATGAATACTGTCTGTTACATTCACAACAGAGTGACTTTGAGAAGAGGTACTTCAGCTACCTTGTATGAACTATGGAATGCAAGAAAACCAAGTGTGAAGTACTTTCGTGTATTTGGTAGTAAGTGTTATATCCTGACAGATCGTGAACAAAGGAGAAAAATGGATCCAAAAAGTGATGAGGGAATCTTTTTGGGATACTCTACAAACAGCAGAGCTTATAGGGTATTCAATTCCAGAACCAAAGTCATGATGGAATCTATAAATGTGGTTGTTGATGACAATGGAATAAAGGAAGATGTTGATGTCCTAGATGATGTTGGAACATTTTTTTATGATGTATCAACAGAAGCTGAAGACAGAAGTGTAAATCCCAATCCTGTTGCTGCTGAACCTGATCCTGAACAGCCTAACAAGGAACCATCTATCAGAGTGCATAAGGACCATCCAAAAGAGCTTATCATAGGTGATCCAAACTCAGGAGTTACCACTAGGTCAAGAGAAGTTGTGTCAAATTCCTTCTTTGTATCCAAAATTGAGCCCAAAAATGTGAAAGAAGCCTTGAAAGATGAATTTTGGATTAATGCCATGCAAGAAGAGCTGGGGCAATTCAAGAGGAATGAAGTGTGGGAGCTTGTACCAAGGCCTGATGGAATAAATGTGATTGGCACCAAGTGGGTTTACAAGAATAAATCTGATGAACAAGGAGTGGTCACCAGAAATAAGGCTAGACTGGTTGCCTAAGGTTACACTCAGGTAGAAGGAATTGATTTTGATGAGACTTTTTCTCCTGTGGCCAGACTGGAATCTATCAGGTTGCTCTTAGGCGTGGCTTGTAATGTCAAGTTTAAGCTATTTCAGATGGATGTGAAGAGTGCTTTCTTGAATGGGTACTTAAATGAAGAAGTTTATGTAGATCAACCAAAAGGGTTTGTTGATCCAACATTTCCTAACCATGTCTACAAACTAAGGAAAGATCTCTATGGTTTGAAGCAAGCACCAAGAGCTTGGTATGACAGACTTACTGAATTCTTGGCTGTGAATGGTTACAGAAAAGGGGGAATTGACAAGACCTTGTTTGTCAAAGAGGAAGGAGGAAAACTGATGATAGCTCAAATATATGTTGATGACATAGTATTTAGTGGGATGTCAGATGCTATGGTTAAACATTTTGTGAAGCAGATGCAGTTTGAGTTTGAAATGAGTCTTGTTGGTGAGCTCAGCTATTTTCTGGGTCTACAAGTCAGACAAATGGAAGACTCAATATTTATCTCTCAGAGTAAGTATGCAAAGAACATTGTCAAGAAGTTTGGTGTAGAGAATGCTAATCACAAGAGGGCACCTGCTCCTACTCACCTCAAGCTGTCCAAGGATGAACATGGTGTGAGTGTGGATCAAAGCCTATACAGAAGCATGATTAGCAGCTTACTGTATCTCACAGCCAGCAGATATCAATCTGAACCTAAGGTTAGCCACATGAATCAAGTGAAGAGAATTCTGAAATATGTGAATGGTACTAGTGACTATGGTATTGTCATACCCCAAATTTGTCCTACCTGTTTCATTTTCCAATACCAAGATTTTGTGTTGTTTCACGATCTTTCTTTAGATGATCACTTGGCCTTTGGGATACAATCTTCTAAAATTTAGGTCATGATAACCTTGTGTGTATTTTTGGTGTGCGAACTCCTGCCATGTTGATTGAATTCCAAATAGAGACAAAGGAAAGACGTTTACTTCATGTTCTAGGGTATGGTCGTGTCCCAAGAGGATCTCAGGCTATGTTCCAAGGTTATTTTCAGTGTTTCAAGTAGTTCAAATTTAGGTCTTGGGGAACTTGTGTGTACCTATTGTGATAGCAGGTTATTGCAAAGATGCTTGGGTTTCAAAAGAATATGCGGGATAAATGTGCCCTCTTTGTTATGGTCATATAGTTATGACATGATTCATGGTCAAAGTTACATGATTTGGTCAAGAAAGGACTATTCAAGCTCCCTCCTTAGGTCATGTTTGTTCAAATTTGTGGATAATTCAAGAAGTTCATGATATAGTCAACTTGTGCTCTCAATAAGTATTCAAAATTGTGTAAAACTTGGATAGTATTCAAGACAAGACAAGTCAATGTGGAATTTACAAGTGGTGTGAAGATAATAAAAAGGGCGTAATAGGAAAAATGAGTGCCTTTGGCTTCTTTTTATCAAGGAAATAGTGTGGCATGGTTTAAAAATGAATACAGAGTTCATAACACTTTGAGTTACTCTAGTTGTTTTCATAAAAAACTAGGATATATGACAAGATTCAAAGATGAGTACAAAGGATTTGGAGTTGCACGTAAAAGAACAATTTTCATTATTCAAAGCCAAAAGTTCAAAATGTGAATGGAGAAGTGCCAAAAACAATTGAATTCTAAGGATACAAAGTTACAAAAGACCTAAATTGCAATAAACTTCAAAATGACTTCAAGTTTAGTGCAAGAACCAAGGTTATGGAAGATGGCAATTTCAAATTATTTGCTACAAAATTGTTTGCTACATGGTCTAAATTACAAAAATTTAACTTGATTCAAAGATTACACGCAAATGTCAATTGATACAAGAATTCAAGATACTCTTAAACCAAGCTGTCAAAGCTGTGTTTCCTTTTTATTCCTCTCCCTCCAACTTGTGCTACCATGCCACGGTTGCCTCAAGAGTCATCAAGGTGCCACGGCTCATCCAAGTACCTCACCATCATGGCATACATAAAAAAAAAAAAGAGAACGCATCAGCAGGTACAAGACGCATACAATGTGGATGATTCAAAAACAAAATCAAAAGATGGGAAGCCATTCCAAATAGCTAACAGTAGCAATACCAGTTTGTTTCCCACAGAACAACGTACACACACCATCAATTTTCTGGCCCCACCTTTCAAATAATAACACTTCCCATGCATGCAAAAACCACGCCAGACCATAAAGCACAAAACTTGCTACAAATTGGTATAACCTGTATAACAAGACAAATTCAAAATTGTACCCGAAACTTAGTAGATAAGTTTTTTGGTTTCAAATAAGAAGGTAAGAAGGAAAGCATAGGGGGGGGGGGAGAAAATGGATAAGGGAGGAACATAAACCTGAAGATGAGAACAAAGCCCTCATTCTTCCTTTGTTTGGAAATGGCCGAGAAATCCAAGCCATAAACAAGGACCTCCACTATTAAAACTTCACGACACATAGATCACTGAACCACCATCCTTTCATCCACAACAATAGCCTTGGATAAAAAAAACAACAATGAAACGCCATACGAACTCTACTACCTTTAACCCTTTTTCTCAGCCTTCATCTCTTCCGCCAATTTCTTCACACCAACATATTCCTCAACCAACGTAACAGCACTCCCCCTATGCATTTCATACACCCTCTATTACTTCATCTTAATAACCTCACCATCTAAAAACAAAACAGCAACTTTGGTCCACACCATCAACCTTTGAAAACCACTGTAACTTCCACCATTCTTTAACCGCAACTCTGCTTCTCACCAAACAAAACTCACCCGCAAAAAAAAGTTCAAACAAATAACAACAAAAACTCACAAGTCTTTATAGCTCAACTCATATCCGACGAAGTTTCTCCTCTGTTGCTCCACACCTTGCCGTTTCAATCGTGATTCACATCCAACTAACTCACTCACCGTTACTCACCATCACCTTCAACTACCGCGCCTTGCCGTAACCGCGGAAATCACACGAGACAGAGATGATTTGATTGAAATCAGTAGAAAACTAAGAAGGAGGTAGAAGAAGAAAGATTAAGGTCTAGAAAGGAGAAAGGTGAAGATTTCCCGGGTGTGTTCCAAGTCTCTTTTTGAAGGACTCTTCAAGGAGGTACTCTTTTGAACTCTGTTTCCTCTGATCTGAGTTATCCTTGGTGGATTGTATGTTGTGTGATATCTCTGAATAACTTGCGTTGTCCTTCTTGCTCCGTTTTGCTTTATTCTGGATCTATTTTGAAATTAGGGTTTAGATTTGGAAACTTTCGATTTGTTGGATTGGTTAGTTTTTTTAGAAGAAACTAGGTCCAGATTCGTGTAAAGGAGAGAAAATTAGTTAGGGTTTGTGTTGATTGTTTGAGGTTTTGGGGTGGCGTTGCCGGAGAAGACGGTGGCGGCCGCCACGCGCCGCCGCTCCTCCGGCAGTGATGTAGGTTTCTGGCGAGGGTCATAAGGTGAGTGAGGGGAGAGTTGGTGAGAGAGAGGATCTGATTGAATGATTTGAGTTTATCTCCTTTTTCCCCTTATTTCTTCCTCCCACGCTTGCATGATAGTGTGATGTTGGCCATTTCCACCGGTGACAAGTGACACCGGTCATTCCCTTTCCTTGATTCCACCCGCACGCCCTGCATCCCCACCGTATGAACGCATGCTTTCTGGCCGTTTGATCTAGGGACCTTATTGACCCATTGATGGATCAATGATCCAGAGCTGCTAGGAGGTCAAAGGTTGACCAGAGGGTCTACGATGGACCCTCCCCTAGCGTGGGCTGCCAAACCATTGGGCCTGGGGAATTTCTGAACGCACCCCTCAATTCCTGACTTGGATTTTGGCCCATTTCCTTTTTTATTTTGTTTTTTTTTTAGTTTTAATATTTCTTTTTTTTAATAAAAAAATCTAAAAAAAACAATTTATTTCTTTTCTTAAAAAAAACCTAGAGATTTGTTTCCTAATTAATTAATTTTATTAAAATTATTTATTAAATACTAACTAATTATTTTCATAATTAGTTTTATTAAATATTTGATTTTAACTTAATTAATTGTGTTAGTCTTATTTCTCTAACCCTAAAAATCCAAAACCTTGCTAATAAGTTAAATTGATGATTAATTGTATTAAACCATTTTATTTAATACTAATTAACTTTAATAGTTAATTTTATTAAATATTTTAGTTTAATTTGATTAATTATTTGATTTTCAACATTTTCTCTAAAAAATCTAAAAAACATATTAATTTGAGTTGAGAATTTCTCCTTTAATCTAACCTTAGGAATTTAGGATTTTAGTTATAGTAACATGTTTGATCTTATTTCTCCCTCATTTTATTTGATTTATAATCTTTATGTGGCATACTTTTCTCATATGGATTTTCATGCCTTGACTATATGTATGTCATTCATAATATGCTTGTCCAAACCAAAAAACTCTTTTCAAACTAATACCTTGACTTAATGTCAAGCCCTTTTAATACCTTGTAAGTCGATTGTTTTCACGATCGCAATCAACCTCACATAGCCTCCTCTTGGGCTTTATACAACGATACTTGTTGCACATTTCACTTTGGTTTGTATGCGTATGTGTGATTGACTCACTTTAATTTTGACTCGATTATTCCCACTTGAGTAATTGTATCCCTCTCCCATAAGATTAAAATCAACCATTTTCAAAAGAATAAACAAGCTTGATCCAACGTCAAGCATTTTCCAAAACAAATTCAATTAACCACCAATTCATCTCCAAGCATTCACTTGATCCATATATCAAGTCCCTTTACCCCTCTTGTAAGTCGAGCGCTTTTGCCTCGCAATCGACCTTACCTTGAACCATTAGGACCTTCTTTACATTAGTCCTCAACCTTTTTGCACGCAAATTCAAACCTCGATCAACATCGAGTATTTTTCAAATCAAACCAATATATTTAAACCATACTTAAACATCATTTCTTAAAAGGTGAAAAGGAGGAGGATGGAGTCTTCGATCTTTCTCTTCAATTGTTTGGGTGCGAGTTCTCTTACTCGTGTGTGGACAATCGACGCCTCTAAAACACTTGTAACTCGACTACATACATACTTTTTTTCCAAGCAATTATTAAAACACTTAATCCCTATTTAAACACATTTTACTAAAGGTGAAGTGAGGGTGGTCGAGTCTTTGGCCCTTCTCCTCAATTGTTTGGGTGCGAGTTCTCTTACTCGTGTGTGAACAATTGTCACCTCTAAAATCTCTAAAACTTCTTTTCTCGCCCCCATACGATCGAAACCCTAAAACACATACAAATCAAATCCTCTTTTTCTTAATCAAACTCTTTAATACACTTAATCATATATTCAAGTACAATTTCCTAAAAGGTGATGTGAGGGGGGCCAAGTCTTTGACCTTTCTCCTCAATTATTTGGGTGTGAGTTCTCTTACTCGTGTATGGATAATTGGCGCCTACATAAAAAACACAAACCAAACAACCGTAGTCCCATGAACCACGAATGCTCTGACTTTCCCATTGCACGAGGGAATACGTAGGCACAAGGGTTCTCAATCCTTGCCGAGCACCCTAATAAAAAACCACCCCATTCACCCTAATAATAAAACACCCATTTTCCCCTTAGAAAACAATATCTACCTTAGAAGATAAACAAACAAACCTAGCTAACTTTCTCACGAATCGAATCAAGAGGTTCCCGTTGAGTACAACAGACGTAGAGGGTGCTAATACCTTCCCTCTTGCTTAACCGACTCCCGAACCCAAATTTGGTTGCGATGACCATTTTCTTATCCCTTAAAGGTTTTATCGATATTTTCCTTTCCCTCCTTGGAATGAATAAAGTTCGGTGGCGACTCTGTTTCGAACAGTTTTTTCCGCGTCCATCGCGAGGATCGTATTTTTCGAGGTACGACAGATGGAGACTCTGCTGGGGATATCGTTAGCATTGCCCTATGCTAGAGAGAGTCAAGCCTAATTTGACTCGATTCGTGAGTGTTAGATCTGCTTGTTTGTTTATCTTCTCTTGCTTGTTGGCTTGCTTGTCTGATTATATGTTATGTACTTGAATGCTCATTATTATTATATCCTATTATTGTTTCTTGTGACACTGAGGGGGTTCTCTGATCATTGGTGCTCTGTGAGATGGCTCTATACCCGAGTCCAAGTATAACCCTAGGTTTAGGATAGTGGTTGTGTAGTGGAGGCTTGCGTGGTCTCTTTTGCGTGAGCCAAAGCAAAGACCCCGCTTGGAGTAGATTCCCTTGGAAATGTTATCGTTTTGACGTTACTTCGTCATGATGATAATGTTTTCGAGCCTGAATCGTTGATCCCAAGGACCATTAACCCATTTATCCATGGTGGTTGGTAGTGTTAACTTTTTGTGGGTTAATGAGAATGCCACAATCAGATGAGATCCCTCGAACGTATTACTTCCTGACAGTAATATTTTCGACCTCGATCTAGGATTCTGAGAACCCTACTTAGAACCCGTGTGTCGATGGTTGTGTAGTGGGCGCCTTCGAGGAGTCTTTCTCGTGGGGAAGAAACAAAGACCTCACTTAGATGAGATCTTTTCAAGGATATTATCGCCTGATGTTCCTTCGTCATGGCTATAATGTCTTTGAAAGACATCCATAACTCTAGGCACCTACCCGTTTAGAGCCTACCTATGAGGGGTCCTGTAATCAGAGATATCCTATGTCTAACTCCTTCCTCAGAATCAGATGTTGTTTTGATCCTGGAACCCTGCATTGCATACTCATGATATTAACATATCATTTTCCAACAAACTCATCTGATCCTCTGTCCATTTCCTGCCAGCTGATTCCCCGACGCTCATATTGAACCTGTGGTAATCGCAAAACATTTAAAGCAAGTTCAAGCGGAGATAAGAGGAGCATATACAATTTGAAAGTTGTGATGGCTATGTCAGAGGATAGCTTTCAACATGTTGGGATGAAGGATTTTGACCCCCCATCAGGTTTTGCGGTGTCGACTAACCCACTGTATGATCGTCTACCTAGTGATCATCCTCCACAAGTGAACATCCCTGCCCAGTCTCAGATGATGTCGCTGACTGATTCCATGGAGAAAAGGTTTTGTGCCCTCGAAGAGAAAGTTCAAGCTATGAAAGCACGCGATATTTTTGGGCTCGATGCTGTTGATATATGCCTAGTGCCAGACTTGGTAATTCCTCCAAAATTCAAAGTACCCAACTTCGAGAAGTACGCTGGTATTAGTTGTCCAAAACGTCATTTGATGATGTTCTGCCGAAAGATGACTTCTCATGTCCGCGACGACAAGTTGATGATTTACTGTTTCCAAGACAGTTTAAGTGGTGCATCTTTGAATTGGTACATGGATTTAGAAAGAAGCTGTATCCAGTCATGGAAAGACTTATCCAATGCTTTCCTAAAGCAATATGAGTACAATTTGGACATGGCTCCTAATCGTACGCAGCTGCAAAGTCTATCTCAGAAGAGCGGTGAATCCATTAAGGATTATGCACAATAGTGGAGAGAGTTGGCAGCTAGGGTACAACCACCACTCTTGGACAAAAAATTGATTGACATGTTCTTGGACAGTCTGCATGCCACCTACCTTGAAAGAATGACTGAAAGTTCATTCTCAAGCTTCTCTGACCTTATAATAGTAGGAGAACGCATCGAGAGTTACCTCAAAGTTAAACAAGTCCAAGACGTCACGAGTAATCAAGCTGGTGAGACTGAATCCTTCAGCAATCCCCAAGCGGAAGAGGATAATGAAATTGATGTAGTCCTAGCAAATGTTGAGTATCCTCAGGGTACACCAGCAAGACTTTATGGCCCTTCAGCTTCTCGGCAGTTATCATTGTCAGCGTCATATCATCCTTATGGGCAACCTGTCAAACCTAGGGCGTCATACCAGAAACCCATGATTTCTCCTCGTGCAAATCAGCGAGACCGTGGTCGAGGATATCAGAATCATCATCAGAATCAGCATAGGCCTCGAAACAACTTGGAAAGAAGGACTTCTCCTCTTCACCTAGTTCCTATGTCGTACAGTCAACTCTTGCCGCATCTGGTCCGAAACTCACTGGTAGAGCCCAAAGCTATCAAGCCATTGCCAAAACCATACCCGCCTGGATACGATCCCAATGCACATTGTGGATATCATGCTGGATCCATGGGGCATTCAACTGAAGATTGTAAAGCTTTTCAAGCCAAGGTGCAACGGTTGATTGACAAAAAGCACATATCATTTCCAGAAGGAAGCTTGGTTATACACATCAGTTTCTCGCCCAAATGAGTTCCAAGACTTCAAGAGGCATCCCCTAAAGCTAATGGTTCAGACAGGAAGACTTCCTCAGATACTGGCAACCATTGGACATTTATCATTTTCATTTGTAATTTCGTTATGTTAAATGCTACTTGTTTTTTAATATTGTTGTTTTGAATGGTAATATTAATGATGTGATCATGCATTTTCTGAATTAATCATGTCGCATTCGCTCATTTTTCTTTACTTATATATAAAAAATAAAAAAAATAAAAAAAAATACAAAACAAAAACAACAAAATTCTTCCATATTCTTCGTGTCCACTCTCTTTATCAAACTTTTGTTTAGCAAAGATTGGAGGGAGGATGACGAAGATGAAGTACCCATAATTGCTGATGGTATGCCTTTGGATAGAATCCTGCCAAGGATGTACAAGCATTGTTTCAATCCCCCAAACACTGGAGAGACAAGGAGTTAATCCGTAGTAAACCACTTTGAGCCTAAAAGTAGCAGATTCCTTCGGATATTCAAACCCTTACACTCAACCTGGGGCAGGGTAGTGTTCAATTAATCTGATTACGCACTTAGTTCACAAAAGCAAAATCCAAAAACATGATGGTTGTTCATCAATTACCCATGACTTGGCAGTCACAATCCTCTGACAAAGTAAAAAAAAAAAGCCTGCTAAGTCGAACACCTCAAAAGGAGACTTAGGCAAAAATCAAGGCAATCCTGATGGACTTGAAACAACAAAATTAGTCCAGGCAAAAGTTAGGGATCAAAATAAAAATAAAAAAGGCAAAAGAGGTCTTCAAATCCTCAGGCGAAGCAAAATAAGATTCAGTGAGCACCATATCAAGAATCAAAAGGGTTGCTGACATCATGACAAAAGCAAAATAATGTGATTGCCATTTCAAGGAAATCTTGAATCCTCATCTTCACTCTCACACTGTTGAATTCTCTTTGAAGATGAATGTGTGTCAATTTAACTGAAGATCATCATAGAGAAGGGGTGGGTACAAATCAAGTTTTGAGCCTTATACCCTTTGTTTCAAATAAACCATGAACCAGACCACGTTATAACCCTCAAAAGACCTAATTGAGGCAGGGTTTATTCTGAAAGCATACTACAGCAAGGTTGCGTAAACTGACTCCTGCAAATTTGCTAATCACTTGTTTTGGTGTCATATTCTTGCTATATCTTTCATACATTAGCTAAATCGACACTACGCCTGGACTAATGGTCCATTCATCACACACTACCACATCATTCCAACAAAGATCGATTTTTCAAAACTTGCATGAGCATCGCATTAAAATTACCATTTGTGAACGAACAATTTTGACTGCAAGTCAGTGTTTGACATCAAGGAAATTCCAACAAGGAGCAATCAAAGAGAGCTAGATTATTCAACAAAGTTGACTTGAGCCAAGATCATCTCAGGGGCATTGACATCCAATGATTATGGAATTAGTCAGTTTAAACCAAGTCCTCGAAACATTAGTTAATTATGGGGCAAATCATTCAGGAATCAGGTTGAACATGGTGAATCATCTCAAGACTCTACCATCCAGGGGCAGGTCACCCAGAGGTTCTTTTGATTAAAGGAAAACCCCTCCAATGTTCAATCAACATAAGTTAAGTCGCTCCAACGCTCATTCTGGGGCAAGCTACCTCAAGGGTACTTCGAAGCCAAATACTTCAAGAGTCATTCAATGAAGGAAGAATCCTTTCATGACTTGGAATTCTGGGGCAACCCATCTCAAGTTCATCTCATGGTACATCTGCTTCTGAATTTTCCTTTCAAGGACAAATCCTTTCACGACTTGGAATTCTGGGGCAAGCCATCTCGAGTTCATCTCATGGTACATCTGCTTCTGAATTTTCCTTTCAAGGACAAATCCTTTCACGCTTGGAATTCTGGGGCAAGCCATCTCGAGTTCATCTCATGGTACAGTTGTTTCCAATTTCCTGTCAAGGAGAAATTCTTTATAGACCCAGACTGGGGCAGGATGAGCCACACAGGGGCAAATCTCTCTGTTGCTTTCAATCTGCTCAAGCGAACATCATCAAGTGACCTTTGAGTTCAAAACGAGTGTCGGGGAATCATGCTATCACCCCACCAAATAACCTTTTTGCCTTCCTTCTGACAAGGGACCTTGCTGCATAGGAACCTATTCATCCATTATCCTCTACTAAGGTATCTTTGGAACTTTCATACCATTGCATAAAATCACTCATATGCATTGGTTATGTAGCTTCTCTCATTGCATAGACATGCGTATCATACCTCAAGCCTAACCTTCCAACAAGATTTGACATCTTAAAGCCTGGTATCGCAAGACTTGACACAAAAGTCCAACTTAGCTTGGCAACCCAAAAGTCCAACTTAGCTTGGCAACCCAAAATTCCAACTTAGCTTGGCAATCCAAGGTCCAGTTCTCGTCTGGCAAACATTTTAAGGTCCAGTTCCCGTCTGGCAAATCACTTTAAGGCCCAGTTCTCGTCTGGCAAACCAATTCAAGGTCCAGTTCTCGTCTGGAAAATATTTTAAGGTGTAGTTCCCGTCTGGCAAACCAATTCAAGGTCCAATTCTCGTCTGGCGAATCACTTTAAGGCCCAGTTCTCGTCTGGCAAACCAATTCAAGGTCCAGTTCTCGTCTGGAAAATATTTTAAGGCCCAGTTCTCGTTTGGCAAACCAATTCAAGGTCCAGTTCTCGTCTGGAAAATATTTTAAGGCCCAATTCTCATCTGGTGAATACCCTTTTCTCACCAATTCTCGTCTGGTAGACTATCCAAAAGTCAGTTCTCGTCTGACAAACAAAATTTTAAACACCAGTTCTCGTCTGGTATTCTATCCTCCAATCCAGTTTTAGTCTGGAAGTTTGACCCAAAGTCCAGTCTTCATTGGCAACCACTAAGATTCCACCGTTGTTGGCATCCCCAAAATAACCAAAGTCCAATTTCACTTGGCAATTACCAGATTCAATCCCTGGTGATACCCACGACAAGGAAACTTATCCCCAGTGCGCCCGATCATTTGTATCGTCATATGCATAGCATGCTAGCATAACATTACATAATCATATCAAGCACTATCATATCATATGTGCATTAGATTCCCCAGCAGTGGCATCTTAGCATATGTTTCAGTGCATTTTGCAATGCATGGCATATTCATCCCCAACATCATATCATAACAGGATCCAGGGTTGATTCGCAAGCATCTTGGCCAGTCCTCCATCAAAGTCGGTAGTATTCTTCTAAAAAGAGTTGATACCCCGCAAGTGCTCATGGAATCCTATTCCCCAGCAAGTCATGCTTCTGCCATGCAGTTGATATTGACAATCCCCAGCAGCTGTTGCTATTCTTACTCCCCAAGCAGAGGATACCATAGAAAGTTTCTTGTGAGCTTTCCCCTGCAAAGCTAGCACATTTCCTCCGACAGGAATCTTGCTCAACTATTCCCTCAACAAATTTACCGCAGAGATACTGCTTTGGTATCATCGAAGAACCTTAACGGATAAGGGACTGCTTCGACGACCCAGAGAATCGTCTGCCTTCAGAGATACTGCTTTGGTATCATCGAAGAACCTTAATGGATAAGGGACTGCTTCGATGACCCAGAGAATCGTCTGCCTTCAGAGATACTTCTTTGGTATCATCGAAGAACCTTAATGGATAAGGGACTGCTTCGACGACCCAGAGAATCGTCGGCCTTCAGAGATACTGCTTTGGTATCATCGAGGAACCTTAATGGATAAGGGACTGCTTCGACGACCCAGAGAATCGTCGGCCTTCAGAGATACTGCTTTGGTATCATCGAGGAACCTTAATGGATAAGGGACTGCTTCGACGACCCAGAGAATCGTCGGCCTTCAGAGATACTGCTTTGGTATCATCGAGGAACCTTAATGGATAAGGGACTGCTTCGACCACCCAAAGAACCTCAATTTATTCTGTTTATTTTGTACCTCGCTACCTCATTCTACCAGTTCTTACTCTATATTACAATACCTTTTGACAGATAAATTTTGGGGTCTTCTTATATCTAATTGACTTCTACCTTAAAAATGAACGCCGTAGCAGTTCATCTTACTAGGTTCAAGCCAATTAGATAGGGGCATCTGTCATACCCCAAATTTGTCCTACCTGTTTCATTTTCCAATACCAAGATTTTGTGTTGTTTCACGATCTTTCTTTAGATAATCACTTGGCCTTTGGGCTACAATCTTCTAAAATTTAGGTCATGATAACCTTGTGTGTATTTTTGGTGTGCGAGATCCTGCCATGTTGATTCAATTCCAAATGGAGACAAAGGAAAGATTATTACTTCATGTTCTAGGGTATGGTCGTGTCCCAAGAGGATCTCAGGCTATGTTCCAAGGTTATTTTCAGTGTTTCAAGTAGTTCAAATTTAGGTCTTGGGGGTCTTGTGTGTACCTATTGTGATTGCAGGTTATTGCAAAGATGCTTTGGTTTCAAAAGAAGATGCGGGATAAATGTGCCCTCTTTGTTATGGTCATATAGTTATGACATGATCCATGGTCAAAGTTACATGATTTGGTCAAGAAAGGACTATTCAAGCTCCCTCCTTAGGTCATGTTTGTTCAAATTTGCGGATAATTCAAGAAGTTCATGATATAGTCAACTTGTGCTCTCAATAAGTATTCAAAATTGTGTAAAACTTGGATAGTATTCAAGACAAGACAAGTCAATGTGGAATTTACAAGTGGTGTGAAGATAATAAAAAGGGTGTAATAGGAAAAATGAGTGCCTTTGGCTTCTTTTTATCAAGGAAATAGTGTGGCATGGTTTAAAAATGAATACAAAGTTCATAACACTTTGAGTTACTCTAGTTGTTTTCATAAAAAAACTAGGATATATGACAAGATTCAAAGATGAGTACAAAGGATTTGGAATTGCACGTAAAAGAACAATATTCATTATTCAAAGCGAAAAGTTCAAAATGTGAATGGTGAAGTGCCAAAAACAATTGAATTCCAAGGATACAAAGTTACAAAAGACCTAAATTGCAATAAAATTCAAAATGACTTCAAGTTTAGTGCAAGAAACAAGGTTATGGAAGATGGCAATTTCAAATTATTTGCTACAAAATTGTTTGCTACAACGTCTAAATTACAAAAATTTAACTTGATTCAAAGATTACACGCAAATGTCAATTGACACAAGAATTCAAGATACTCTTAAACCAAGCTGTCAAAGCTGTGTTTCCCTTTTATTCCTCTCCCTCCAACTTGTGCTACCATGCCACGGTTTCCTCAAGAGTCATCAAGTTGCCACGGCTCATCTAAGTACCTCACCATCATGGCATACATAAAAAAAAGAGAACGCATCAGCAGGTACAAGACGCATAAAATGTGGAGGATTCAAAAACAAAATCAAAAGATGGGAAGCCATTTAAAATAGCTAACAGTAGCAATACCAGTTTGTTTCCCACAGCACAACGTACACACACCATCAATTTTCTGGCCCCACCTTTCAAATAATAACACTTCCCATGCATCCAAAAACCACGCCAGACCATAAAGCACAAAACTTGCTACAAATTGGCACAACCTGTATAACAAGACAAATTCAAAATTGTACCCGAAACTTAGTAGAGAAGTTTTTTGGTTTCAAATAAGAAGGTAAGAAGGAAAGCAGAGGGGGGGGGGGGGGGGAGAAAATGGATAAGGGAGGAACATAAACCTGAAGATGAGAACAAAGCCCTCATTCTCCCTTTGTTTGGAAATGGCCGAGAAGTCCAATCCATAAACAAGGACCTCCATCATTAAAGCTTCACAACACATAGATCACTGAACCACCATCCTTTCATCCACAACAATAGCCTTGGATAAAAAAAACAACAACAACAACGAAACACCATACGAACTCTACTTCCTTCAACCCTTTTTCTCAATCTTCATCTCTTCCGCTAATTTCTTCACACCAACATATTCCTCAACCAATGTAACTGCACTCCCCCTATGCATTTCATACACCCTCTATTACTTCATCTTAATAACCTCACCATCTAACAACAAAACAGCAACTTTGGTCCACACCATCAACCTTTGAAAACCACTGCAACTTCCACCATTCTTTAACTGCAACTCTGCTTCTCACCAAACAAAACTCACCCGCAAAAACAAGTTCAAAAAAATAACAACAAAAACTCACAAGTCTTTATAGCTCAACTCATATCCGACGAAGTTTCTCCTCTGTTGCTCCACACCTTGTCGTTTCAATCGTGATTCACATCCAACTAACTCACTCACCGTTACTCACCATCACCTTCAACTACCGCGCCTTGCCGTAACCGCGGAAATCACACGAGACAGAGATGATTTGATTGAAATCAGTAGAAAACTAAGAAGGAGGTAGAAGAAGAAAGATTAAGGTCTAGAAAGGAGAAAGGTGAAGATTACCCGGGTGTGTTCCAAGTCTCTTTTTGAAGGACTCTTCAAGGAGGTACTCTTTTGAACTCTGTTTCCTCTTATCTGAGTTATCCTTGGTGGATTGTATGTTGTGTGATATCTCTGAATAACTTGCGTCGTCCTTCTTGCTCCGTTTTGCTTGATTCTGAATCTATTTTGAAATTAGGGTTTAGATTTGGAAACTTTTGATTTGTTCGATTCGTTAGTTTTTTTAGAAGAAACTGGGTCCGGAATCGTGTGGAGGAGAGAAAATTAGTTAGGGTTTGTGTTGATTGTTTGAGGTTTTGGGGTGGCGTCGCCGGAGAAGACAGTGGCGGCCGCCGCGCGCCGTCACTCCTCCGGCAGTGATGTAGGTCTCCGGCAGTGATGTAGGTTTCCGGGGAGGGTCATAAGGTGAGTGAGGGGAGGGTTGGTGAGAGAGAGGATCTGATTGAGTGATTTGAGTTTATCTCCTTTTTCCTCTTATTTCTTCCTGCCACGCTTGCATGATAGTTTGATGTTGGCCATTTCCACCGGTGACAAGTGTCACTGGTTATTCCCTTTCCTTGATTCCACCTGCACGCCCTGCATCCCCACCATATGAACGCATGCTTTCTAGCCGTTTGATCTAGGGACCTTGTTGACCTATTGATGGATCAATGATCCAGAGCTGCTAGGAGGTCAAAGGTTGACCAGAGGGTCTATGATGGCCCTTCCCCTAGCGTGGGCTGCCAAACCATTGGGCCTGGGGAATTTCTGAACGCACCCCTCAATTCCTGACTTGGATTTTGGCCCATTTCCTTTTTTATTTTGTTTTTTTTAGTTTTAATATTTCTTTTTTTTAATAAGAAAATCTAAAAAAAACAATTTATTTCTTTTCTTAAAAAAACCTAGAGATTTGTTTCCTAATTAATTTTATTAAAATTATTTATTTAATACTAACTAATTATTTTCATAATTAGTTTTATTAAATATTTGATTTTAACTTAATTAATTGTGTTAGTTCTATTTCTCTAACCCTAAAAATCCAAAACCTTGCTAATAAGTTAAATTGATGATTAATTGTATTAAACCATTTTATTTAATACTAATTAACTTTAATAGTTAATTTTATTAAATATTTTAGTTTAAGTTGATTAATTATTTGATTTTCACCATTTTCTCTAAAAAATTTAAAAAACATATTAATTTGAGTTGAGAATTTCTCCTTTAATCTAACCTTAGGAATTTAGGATTTTAGTTATACTAACATGTTTGATATTATTTCTCCCTCATTTTATTTGATTTATAATCTTTATGTGGCATACTTTTCTCATATGGATTTTCATGCCTTGATTATATGTATGTCATTCATAATACGCTTGTCCAAACCAAAAAACTCTTTTCAAACTAATACCTTGACTTAATGTCAAGCCCTTTTAATACCTTGTAAGTCAATTGTTTTCACGATCGTAATCAACCTCACATAGCCTCCTCTTGGGCTTTATACAACGATACTTGTTGCACATTTTACTTTGGTTTGTATGCGTATGTGTGATTGACTCACTTTAATTTTGACTCGATTATTCCCACTTGAGTAATTGTATCCCTCTCCCATAAGATTAAAATCAACCATTTTCAAAATAATAAACAAGCTTAATCCAACGTCAAGCATTTTCCAAAACAAATTCAATTAACCACCAATTCATCTCCAAGCATTCACTTGATCCATATATCAAGTTCCTTTACCCCTCTTGTATGTCGAGCGCTTTTGCCTCGCAATCGACCTTACCTTGAACCATTAGGACCTCCTTTCCATTAGTCCTCAACCTTTTTGCACGCAAATTCAAACCTCTATCAACTCGAGTATTTTTCAAATCAAACCAATATATTTAAACCATACTTAAACATCATTTCTTAAAAGGTGAAAAGGAGGAGGATGGAGTCTTCGATCTTTCTCTTCAATTATTTGGGTGCGAGTTCTCTTACTCGTGGACAATCGACGCCTCTAAAACACTTGTAACTCGACTACATACAGACTTTTTTTCCAAGCAATTATTAAAACAGTTAATCCCTATTTAAACACATTTTACTAAAGGTGAAGTGAGGGTGGTCGAGTCTTTGGCCCTTCTCCTCAATTGTTTGGGTGCGAGTTCTCTTACTCGTGTGTGAACAATTGTCACCTCTAAAATCTCTAAAACTCCTTTTCTCGCCCCCCGTACGATCGAAACCCTAAAACACATACAAATCAAATCCTCTTTTTCTTAATCAAACTCTTTAATACACTTAATTATATATTCAAGTACAATTTCCTAAAAGGTGATGTGAGGGGGGCCAAGTCTTTGACCTTTTTCCTCAATTGTTTGGGTGCGAGTTCTCTTACTCGTGTGTGGACAATTGGCGCCTACATAAAAAACACAAACCAAACAACTGTAGTCCCACGAACCACGAATGCTCTGACTTTCCCATTGCACGAGGGAATACGTAGGCACAAGGGTTCTCAATCCTTGCCGAGCACCCTAATAAAAAACCACCCCATTCACCCTAATAATAAAACACCCATTTTCCCCTTAGGTAACAATATCTACCTTAGAAGATAAACAAACAGACCTAGCTAACTTTCTCACGAATCGAATCAAGAGGTTCCCGTTGAGTACAACGGACGTAGAGGGTGCTAATACCTTCCCTCTTGCGTAACCGACTCCCAAACCCGAATTTGGTTGCGATGACCATTTTATTATACCTTAAAGGTTTTATCGATATTTTCCTTTCCCTCCTTGGAATGAATAAAGTTCGGTGGCGACTCTGTTTCGAACAGTTTTTTCCGTGTCCATCGCGAGGATCGTATTTTTCGAGGTACGACAGGTATACTATATAGTTATGGATCAGGTACTGAACTGAGTGGATATTGTGATGTTGACTGGGCAGGGAGTGCTGATGATAGAAAAGTACTCCTGAAGGATGCTTCTTCTTAAGGAACAATCTTATCTCGTGGTTTAGCAAAAAGCAAAACTGTGTGTCTCTCTACTGCTGAGGCCGAGTACATAGCAGCAGGAAGTAATTGTTCACAACTGGTTTGGATGAAGCAAATGTTAACTGAATACAATGTCAAGCAAGATGTCATGACATTGTATTGTGATAATCTGAGTGCTATCAATATCACCAAGAACCCAATTCAACATAGCAGGACTAAGCATATTAATATCCGTCATCACTTTATAAGAGATCTGGTTGAAGACAAAGTGGTTGTTTTGGAACATGTTGCTACTGAAATGCAGTTAGCTGATATTTTTACAAAGGCTTTAGATGCAAATCAATCTGAAAATTTGAGAAGCAAACTAGGGATTTGCATATATGAGGATTAGTTTTATTTTGGTTGCAGGAAGGTGGTTTGTGGTGCAATTGTCTTATGTGTGTGAGCTTATCTAGTTGGTGAAAGTGACAAAATAAGAATGTTTGGAAACAAATAAGAACATTTTTATTGCTGGAAGTACTCAACATTACATTTTTTTAAACAGAAACTACAAGCAAAGCGGTTTATTGTTTGGATTCAGCTACTCATTCCAACCACCTGAGTTAATGAAATTAACTCAGTCTTCATCTGCTTCATCATCAGAAGCATGTAGTAGCACTTGAGGTTTCTTGATGGTCTTCAGTCTTGTTTCTGTCTTTCTGCCTATTCTTGTTGCTCCTGTAGAAGATCCTGCTATTGTCAATTCTTTGGACTTCATCTCATTTGGTTTGGTGGTCTTGTTTTTCTGGTCGTGCTTCAACTGACCCTTATGTGCATCATCCTTTTTGTAGGACTGACTCATGATTCTATCCTAGTTCAGTTGTTGTTAAGGACGGCTTGGTTTTATAATACAATAGGAGGACATTGTTTGTATTGCCTGACCAGTCAAAGTTTTTGGTTTTGGAACTTGTTTCTTTGGGAAGCTAGTTGTTTGACCTTGACTCTTGGATGTCAGAACCTTGTGCTTGTTGCTGTTGGTAGGTTCAGAGTTTGTCCAATTGTGGCTAAAAAGGGGGAGAGATAAGCCTAGTTGAGTGTGGTTGTGTTGTGGTTTTCTGAGAGATAAGCCTAGTTGAGTGTGGTTGTGCTGTGGTTTTCAGAGTTTCTGGGAGAGTTTCTGCTGGTTATGTATGGTTCTTTGCTTGAGGGTGTAGCGAGCGATTTTGGACGCGGTTCTTAAGCGCTGGTCGCTCTCTGCGGTTGAGCTTAAAACTACAGGTCGATTTATTTTTTATCCTATTGTGAGCTGAATAAGGAAGGGAAATAGATGTCTCTAATTAACCCTGCTTGCATACTGAGTTTAAACAGCGGTCTGTTAGGTTACGGATGCTATCAATGTGGGGGGCCTTTGTACTGGTTATTCGTATTTCGCCAATACGGTTCTTCCTTTCTTTTTTCTAGGCAAAGGGTTTCTGGCGGGATATAAGGATTAGGATGTTAGGACTGATGCTTTTGAATTACTGCTTTTAATTGATGGAGATATGGGATTTGGGTTTTTTTGTTGATTGCGCTCGCTAAGATCTTTTCTTTCGATCTTATGCCTACGTATTCCCGTTTACCGAAACAGGGAAATCAGAGCGTTCGTAGTTCCTCCTATTCTATGGGAGGAAATTGGTTTTTGGTGTCTTGTTCAAAGCCCAAGACGTGAAGCGAAAGGTGATTTGTATCTTGTTCAAAGCCCAAGATGTGAAGCTGAAAGGTCTATTTGTGTCTTGTTCAAAGCCCAAGACGTGAAGCTAGAAGACCTCGACTTTAGAGAGAATTTGTCATCTCTAAAGAGGGGAGAAGGAGAATTACTTTAACTGGGATACGCGGATCCGAGCAATGCCATAATTTCCGAAGAAAGGGTTTTAACCTGAAGGAGAAGACCTTAACTCAGTGTAGAGCAATGCCATCTTTCCTTAGGAATTTCTCATGCTAAAAGAGGGACAGTGGCATGGATGTAGATGATCCAGAGGCTTGCCGCTTACAGCGATTAGATGAAGGGAAATGAGTTGTTGATGTTTGTGTACTGTGAACGAGGCACAGCTTTGATGCTAAAAGGTCGATTGGATCAACCAGTGGTTTTCTTATACAAAGCCTAAGAGGAGGCTAATTTCCGCTAGGAAAATCATTATACAAAGCCTAAGAGGAGGCTATTTTGTGTCTCGTACAAAGCCCGAGAGAGAGGCTAAAGGTTTTTGACCCAGTGGGGCATATCGTTATACAAAGCCTAAGAGGAGGCTAGCAAAGAGTTTGACTCTTGCTTAAGGGATTTATATCTCGTACGAGGCCCGAGATGGAGGCAATTGTAACTGTTTCAGTTGAGTGACAGATCCAATATACTGATTTAAAAGAGAAAATCAGTTCTTATATGAGTAACACTGTACACAGGGATTTAATTTGAGGATCAGGGATATTTCCTTTTCTTTGAGGAAACGGGAAATCCAAAGGGTATTGAGACTATCCGAGTCTGCGGGTTTCCTTCCTATTTAACGAAGGGTGCTTAAGAATGTCTTTGAGACTCAAGGAAGTTAGACTGTCCAAGTCTAGAGTTTTATCTTTTGTACTATGCTTCGAGAAACAGTAGTAGACTCTATGAAAGGACTGTTCTATGAGGATGACTAGGTTCTGTTCCTATACCTCTAGGAGATCGTCGGGACAATTTGTACGAAGCCCAAGAGGAGGCTGGAATCTTTTAAGAAGCCGAAGGGTCCTTGTACGAAGCCCAAGAGGAGGCTATCATTCCCGGAGGAAGATATCATTATACGAAGCCTAAGAGGAGGCTCTAAATACTTCTAAGAAGCCGTAGGGTCCTTGAATAATGCCCAAGAGGAGGCCGGGTTGCTTATAGGAAGCCTGTGGGTCCTTGTACGATGCCCAAGAGGAGGCCGATGCTTTTAAGAAGCCCGTGGGTCCCAAACCAAAGAAAAGTTCAAGAAAACTCTTTTAAAGATAAAAGCACTGGTAAACGTGCGAGGTTTACTATCCAGCAACTTTTATCTTTTCAAGAGAGTTTGAACAGTTCGGAGGTTTGAAGAAATTCAAGAGAAGTTTCACCGAGAATAATTCATCTCTGGGGAATAGAATTTCTTGACGATTCATAAGGAGGACAGCCGAAGAGAAGACTGTATCTGGTGCTCCTATTGGGGATCTAGGCGTCTATTTCTACGAATAAGTGAAACGGCGTCACCTAGTTCTAGACGTAGTAGCCGGGGAAACTCGAAATATCTATACTATTATTACACAGTAGATATGAGTTTATGAAAGGAGACTTACAGTGAGCAGCCCCACAATACAGTTTATAATATGAAAGCAGTAAATGAAAGCGATAACCACTTACTCGGTTGTAGTGCTTCCATGCTATTTGGTTAGTTGTTCAACAAAGAAAGATAAAAACAACAGTATATTCAAAATCAAAGGAGAAAGTGCTTTGAAAAAGAAAGATTTAGGGCTTACAGCTCAAGGAGAGGCCCAGGGTTTTATCAGTGAGCGCACTGTTTGACTTTGTACAGCGGGACTTATACAAGTGACTGGGGCCCAAAAAGGTTTTCTGTACAAAGGGATGGGTCTTACACTCTCTCAGGAGTCCCAAAAAGGTTTAAAGAAAAGAGAGGGGCTTATAACACGAGGGTAGGCCCAGATGGTTTTTAATTTTAAACGGGCGACGATCGCGCCGTTTACTTGTACAGAGGGACTTATACATTGAGTGAGGCCCAAAAAGTTTTTTGTACAAGGGGGGATGGGTCTTACACTCTCTCCAGAGGCCCAAAAAGGTCTAAAGAAAAATAAATGGGTCTTACTACTCGAGGGTAGGCCCAGATGATTTTTGAAAAGGCGACGATCGCGCCGTTTGTTTTTTGACGGTATTGGGACTTATACAATAAGTGAGGCCCAAAGATGATTTGGTCAAAAAAAGGATTGGGTCTTACACTCTAATAGAGACCCAAAGTGTTTTGAAAATGATTTATGAGGGTTGAATTAATCCAAAACCCTAATTTGTTTTCAAAAATGTATTTAATTGAATAAAAATTCAATTAAAATGATCAAAAATTGTTTAACACATGGAAAACAAATTGTGATCTTGGATTAATGCTTCAAAAATTAAGTATTGACATACAAAATAATTAGAAAGCATTAAAAGTTGCAAAATCAATGTAGAAAAAATATTTAAAATGCCAAAAACAATCAAAATATTAATTCTTTACAAAAATATCAATTATATGAAATAAATAATATTTTTGGGATTTTTTGTGAAAATAAAATATTTTAACATTTTTGTGAATTATTAAAAAAAGAATCAACTCAAAATCATTAAAACTCAGAGAGAAGTTAATTTTTGAATCAATTAAACAAAATCACAAAATTCAAATATTCAAATATATGAAAATGGCGCCAAGAACAACACCAAGAACACGCGCGTTTTTCAGTTTGCCCAGATTTGCATTTTCTATCCAATCTCCATGAATACGTAACCATATCATGCAATCCACATATCATTATGCTCGCCTCAACCTCACGATCATGTCTATGTACTTTAATTTCATTTAAATTAAACATACAACAAGAAATCACGAAGAGACCTCAAGAACCCTAATTTCTGCATGAAGGCTAGGATTTTTGATACACGATTCAAACAATGCAATTAATTGAGGGAAAACATTCCATGCATGATTATGAACATATGGCCAAATTATTGTGCGAGGAAATATGCATAGATTGAGAGATGACCAAGTTTAGGCTTACCTCCAAGTCGTGACAGCAAGAGCAAATCAAATTCTGGGTTGGAGGTGTTACAAATGAGTTGTGATGATCTGAACAGCTTCCCTACACCATATGGAGTGTGTTTGAACACTTGGATTGAATTGAAATGGACTGGATCAGTTTATGGCATCTCAGCTGCAACTTCACTTCAAACTTGTGTGGATGGCAAGTGATTTTGAGATTTTGATGTTCCAGATGTAATGTGAGTGTTTGATCAGCTCATATGTGATGTATGTGAGGTGTGTGAGTGATTGGTTTGTGCAGAATTGCTCTCAAACTCAAAACCCGATAGCTACCTTGCTAAGAAAGGCATTTTTGCCAAGAGAAAGAGATTTTGAGGAAATCATCTGTTAGATGGCTTTGGTGTACTTAAACTGACCACAATTGAGCTCTATTTATAGTAGAGCAAGTTTGTTTTGCAAGGAATAGTGCATGGCAGCTGGTAAGTAGGTTTCCTCAATGTTGGCCAATGGAAATGAAAGTCTCCTCTAGCCATTGACTAGAGGTTAGGGCACAGAGCTTTGGTCCCCTTGGTCTTGGATAAGTCTTGACTGATTTCAGATGAGAATGGCTCAGTCCATGCCACCTTGATGGTTCCATTGAATGCCTCATTCCAAATTTGAAGTCTTGTCCCTATTTTGGCAACTCTAGGTTCAACATGCTATTCCTTGTTCCTTGGACCTTGGAGGCTTGGCTCAGTGATTGTCCCCTTTGGATTCAATCCTCTGAGGTGTCCAAGTGGATTGGAGCAATTGCAATTGGCTGATTTTGGCAAATCGAGCCAAAATGCAAATTCTGCCTTGCCTTGACAGATTTCAGCAAGGCAACTTGCCAATGTTGTATCTCATGATGTAGGTTGAATTTGGCAATGTTCTTGGCAATTTTGGAAAGCTATTACATGATACAACAACTGTTTGAACAAGTTTGGTTTTGATCTCTTTTGATTCCAAGTGAAAAATCCCCCTACATTTGGCAAAAAGTGAAGCAGAATTCTGACTTAGTGAAAATTTCACTAAGTGTTGGAAAAGGTGACTTTTTCACTTTTCAGCCACTTTGATCACTCCATAACTCAAAATCCTTAATGAATTGGAATGACTTGTAGTTGAAGTTTTTGTAGGTGATAATGAGGGCTACAAATCCATCTTTGGATGATAAAAAATGGCCTTGTGGTTTAGGAGTTATGGTCCTCCAAAGTTGGTACCTTTGCCACTTTATTTTTAACTTAGAAAAATTTCTAAGTTTTATGGTTACCCCTTTTACAAGTTATCTCACTTTTCTTGATTTTTCTTGATGAATGATGATTCAAATCATACATTAACATCATTTTAGGGTTAAAAATCCATTTTGGTGAAAAATCTCAAAAAGTCAAAGTTGACTTTTGTGCACAGTTGACTTTTTATCAGATGAATTCCAAACTGTGCAATTCTTCAGGAAATCATGTCCTTGACCTAAATCAAACTTGATGGACATGTTCCATGGGTGTCATAGGGTATATTCAATCATGTATTAGGGTTTGGGAGCATGCCTTGGTCAAAAGTCAAAGTTACAGTTGACTTTTCCCTTAAAACCCTAATTGTGGTGCAGATGAAAATGAGACTTGTTGCTCAAGCTTCCTGGATCAATCCATTGTTCCAAATGGATCAACATGGTGTATTAGAGACCCTCAAATCATGTCTTGAGGTCTTGGTGTAATACCCCAAATTTTGACCATTTAGATTTCCCATCATTGTGAAAATCATCATCACAATATGGATGAACCATCATGCTTCATCAGTCTCCCCAAAGATGGGTGAGCATCCAATACAATCAAAATTAGGGTTTCAAGCCCTCTCTGAGCTTTAGACAAAGGATCAATCAAGAAATGACGTGATCTTCAACTTGTCTAATCTCTCAAACATCCACAATGGATAAAAAAGGACTCCCACTTCAAGGATTAAGCACAAGGCTGCTCCCTTCTAGGTGGATCAAGTCTCAAGATCGATAGTGTCACCAAATTAGGGTTTTGGTCGACCAGGGCCTCCAGATGGAAATTTTCATCTGGGCACAAGGCAATGATCCAAAACATGACCTAATATGCTTCATGGAACCTCATGAACCCATGCATCAAGTCAATTTTGCCTCAGGGGATGCATTCATCAAAAATCAGGAATTAGGGTTTCTTGACCTAATTCACCCCTAAGTTGACTTTTGGGACAAACCATGAGCCAAGACCTCAAGAGATTATTTGAGGGTCTCTAATACACCATATTGATCCATTTGGAACAATGGATTGATCCATTTGGAACAATGGATTGATCCAAGAAGCTTGAGCAACAAGTTTCATTTTCATCTGCACCACAATTAGGGTTTTAAGGGAAAAGTCAACTATAACTTCGACTTTTGACCAAGACATGCTCCCAAACCCTAATACATGATTGAATATACCCTATGGCACCCATGGAACATGTCCATCAAGTTTGATTTAGGTCAAGGACATGATTTCCTGAAGAATTGCACAGTTTGGAATTCATCTGATAAAAAGTCAACTGTGCACAAAAGTCAACTTTGACTTTTTGAGATTTTTCACCAAAATGGATTTTTAACCCTAAAATGATGTTAATGTATGATTTGAATCATCATTCATCAAGAAAAATCAAGAAAAGTGAGATAACTTGTAAAAGGGGTAACCATAAAACTTAGAAATTTTTCTAAGTTAAAAATAAAGTGGCAAAGGTACCAACTTTGGAGGACCATAACTCCTAAACCACAAGGCCATTTTTTCTCATCCAAAGATGGATTTGTAGCCCTCATTATCACCTACAAAAACTTCAACTACAAGTCATTCCAATTCATTAAGGATTTTGAGTTATGCAGTGATCAAAGTGGCTGAAAAGTGAAAATGTCACTTTTTCCAACACTTAGTGAAATTTTCACTAAGTCAGAATTCTGCTTCACTTTTTGCCAAATGTAGGGGGATTTTTCACTTGGAATCAAAAGAGATCAAAACCAAACTTGTTCAAACAGTTGTTGTATCATGTAAGAGCTTTCCAAAATGGCCAAGAACATTGCCAAATTCAACCTACACCATGAGATACAACATTGGCAATTTGCCTTGCTGAAATCTGTCAAAGCAAGGCAGAATTTGCATTTTGGCTCGATTTGCCAAAATCAGCCAATTGCAATTGCTCCAATCCACTTGGACACCTCAGAGGATTGAATCCAAAGGGGACAATCACTGAGCCAAGCCTCCAAGGTCCAAGGAACAAGGAATAGCATGTTGAACCTAGAGTTGCCAAAGTAGGGACAAGACTTCAAATTTGGAATGAGGCATTCAATGGAACCATCAAGGTGGCATGGACTGAGCCATTCTCATCTGAAATCAGTCAAGACTTATCCAAGACCAAGGGGACCAAAGCTCTGTGGCCTAACCTCTAGTCAATGGCTAGAGGAGACTTTCATTTCCATTGGCCAACATTGAGGAAACCTACTTACCAGCTGCCATGCACTATTCCTTGCAAAACAAACTTGCTCTACTATAAATAGAGCTCAATTGTTGTCAGTTTGAGTACACCAAAGCCATCTAACCGATGCTTTCCTCAAAATCTCTTTCTCTTGGCAAAAATGCATTTCTTAGCAAGGTAGCTATCGGGTTTTGAGTTTGAGAGCAATTCTGCACAAACCAATCACTCACACACCTCACATACATCACATATGAGCTGATCAAACACTCACATAACATCTAAAACATCAATTTCACAAAATCACTTGCCATCCACACAAGTTTGAAGTGAAGTTGCAGCTGAGATGCCATAAACTGATCCAGTCCATTTCAATTCAATCCAAGTGTTCAAACACACTCCATATGGTGTAGGGAAGCTGTTCAGATCATCACAACTCATCTGTAACACCTCCAACCCAGAATTTGATTTGCTCTTGCTGTCACGACTTGGAGGTAAGCCTAAACTTGGTCATCTCTCAATCTATGCATATTTCCTCGCACAATAATTTGGCCATATGTTCATAATCATGCATGGAATGTTTTCCCTCAATTAATTGCATTGTTTGAATCGTGTATCAAAAATCCTAGCCTTCATGCAGAAATTAGGGTTCTTGAGGTTTCTTCGTGATTTCTTGTTGTATGTTTAATTTAAATGAAATTAAAGTACATAGACATGATCGTGAGGTTGAGGCGAGCATAATGATATGTGGATTGCATGTTATAATTACGTATTCAGTGAGATTGGATGGAAAATGCAAATCTGGGCAAACTGAAAAACGCGCGTGTTCTTGGTGTTGTTCTTGGCGCCATTTTCATATATTTGAATATTTGAATTTTGTGATTTTGTTTAATTGATTCAAAAATTAATTTCTCTCTGAGTTTTAATGATTTTGAGTTGATTCTTTTTTTAATAATTCACAAAAATGTTAAAATATTTTATTTTATCAAAAAATCCCAAAAATATTATTTATTTCATATAATTGATATTTTTGCAAAGAATTAATATTTTAATTGTTTTTGGCATTTTAAATATTTTTTCTACATTGATTTTGCAACTTTTAATGCTTTCTAATTATTTTGTAGGTCAATACTTAATTTTTGAAGCATTAATCCAAGATCACAATTTGTTTTCCATGTGTTAAACAATTTTTTATCATTTTAAATGAATTTTTATTCAATTAAATACATTTTGAAAACAAATTAGGGTTTTGGATTAATTCAACCCTCATAAATCATTTTCAAAACACTTTGGGCCTCTATTAGAGTGTAAGACCCAACCCCCTTTTTTTTTACCAAATCATCTTTGAGCCTCACTTATTGTATAAGTCCCGATACCGTCAAAAAACAAACGGCGCGATCGTCGCCTTTTCAAAAATCATCTGGGCCTACCCTCGAGTAGTAAGACCCATTTCTTTTTCTTTAAAACACTTTGGGCCTCTTGAGAGAGTGTAAGACCCATCCCTTTATACAGAAAACCTTTTTGGGCCACAGTCACTTGTATAAGTCCCTCTGTACAAATTCAAACAGTGCGCTCACTGATAAAACCCTGGGCCTCTCCTTGAGCTGTAAGCCCCAAATCTTTCTTTTTCAAAGCACTTTCTCCTTTGATTTTGAATATACTGTTGTTTTTAATCTTTCTTTGTTGAACAACTAACCAAACAGCATGGAAGCTCTACAACCGAGTAAGTGGTTATCGCTTTCATTTATTGCTTTCATATTATAAACTGTATTGTAGGGCTGCTCACTGTAAGTCTCCTTTCATAAACTCATATCTATTGTGTAATAATAGTATAGATATTTCGAGTTTCCCCGGCTACTACGTCTAGAACTAAGTGACGCCGTTTCATTTATTCGTAGAAATAGACGCCTAGATCCCCAATAGGAGCACCAGATACAGTCTTCTCTTCGGCTGTCCTCCTTAGGAATCGTCAAGAAATTCTATCCCCCAGAGATGAATTATTCTCGGTGAAACTTCTCTTGAATTTCTTCAAACCGCCGAACGGTTCAGACTCTCTCTAAAAGTTAAAGTCACTGGATAGTAAACCTCGCACGTTTACCAGTGGTTTTAACTCTAAAAGAGTTTTCCTGAACTTTTCTTTGGTTTGGGACCCTCGGGCTTCTTAAAAGAATCGGCCTCCTCTTGGGCATCATACAAGGACCCACAGGCTTCCTAAAAGCAACCCCGCCTCCTCTTGGGCATTATTCAAGGACCCTACGGCTTCTTGGAAGTATTCACAGCCTCCTCTTAGGCTTCGTATAATGATCTCTTCCTCCGGGAATGATAGCTTCCTCTTGGGCTTCGTACAAGGACCCGTCAGCTTCTTAAAAGTATCCAACCTCCTCTTGGGCTTCGTACAAATTGTCCCGACGACCTCCTAGAGGTATAGGAACAGAACCTAGTTATCCTCATAGAACAGTCCTTTCATAGAGTCTACTACTGTTTCTCGTAGCATAGTACAAAAGATAAAACTCTAGACTTGGACAGTCTAACTTCCTTGAGTCTCAAAGACATTCTCAAGCACCCTTCGTTAAATAGGAAGGAAACCCGCAGACTCGGACAGTCTCAATACCCTTTGGATTTCCCGTTTCCTCAAAGAAAAGGAAATATCCCTGATCCTCAAATTAAATCCCTGAGTATAGTGTTACTCATATAAGAACTGATTTTCTCTTTTAAATCAGTATATTGGATCTGTCACTCAACTGAAACAGTTACAATAGCCTCCATCTCGGGCTTCGTACGAGATACCAAAATTCTCCCTAGTGGAGTCAAAACAACCTTTTAGCCTATCTCTCAGGCTTTGTATGAGACACAAAAGATTCCCTCGTTGAGTCAATCACCCCTTTTTTTGCCTCCATCTCGGGCCTCGTACGAGATATAAATCCCTTCAGCAAAAGTCGAACTCTTTGCTAGCCTCCTCTTAGGCTTTGTATAACGATATGCCCCACTGGGTCAAAAACTTTTAGCCTCTCTCTCGGGCTTTGTACGAGACACAAAATAGCCTCCTCTTAGGCTTTGTATAATGATTTTCCTAGCGGAAATTAGCCTCCTCTTAGGCTTTGTGTAAGAAAACCACTGGTTGATCCAATCGACCTTTTAGCATCAAAGCTGTGCCTCGTTCACAGTACACAAACATCAACAACTCCTTTTCCCTTCATCTAATCGCTGTAAGCGGCAAGCCTCTAGATCATCTATATCCATGCCACTGTCCCTCTTTTAGCATGAGAAATTCCTAAGGAAAGATGGCATTGCTCTACACTGAGTTAAAGTCTTCTCCTTCAGGTTAAAACCCTTTCTTCGGAAATTATGGCATTGCTCGGATCCGCGTATCCCAGTTAAAGTAATTCTCCTTCCCCCTCTTTAGAGATGACAAATTCTCTCTAAAGTCGAGGTCTTTCAGCTTCACGTCTTGGGCTTTGAACAAGACACAAATAGACCTTTTAGCTTCACATCTTGGGCTTTGAACAAGATACAAACCACCTTTCGCTTCACGTCTTGGGCTTTGAACAAGACACCAAAAACCAATTTCCTCCCATAGAATAGGAGGAACTACGAACGCTCTGATTTCCCTGTTTCGGTAAACGGGAATATGTAGGCATAAGATCGAAAGAAAAGATATTAGCGAGCGCAATCAACAAAAAACCTAAATCCCATATCTCCATCAATTAAAAGCAGTAATTCAAAAGCATCAGTCCTAACATCCTAATCCTTATTCCCCGCCAGAAACCCTTTGCCTAGAAAAAAGAAAGAAAGAACCGTATTGGCGAAATACGAATAACCAGTACAAAGGCCCCCCACATTGATAGCATCCGTAACCTAACAGACCGCTGTTTAAACTCAGTATGCAAGCAGGGTTAATTAGAGACATCTATTTCCCTTCCTTATTCAGCTCACAATAGGATAAAAAATGAATCGACCTGTAGTTTTAAGCTTAACCGCAGAGAGCGACCAGCGCTTAAGAACCGCGTCCAAAATCGCTTGCTACAGAAAAGTGGCGCCCACCGTGGGGCCTGTCTCTTTCTTTCTACTTCTCTTGTGTGAAAAATTACACAAATGGCGGCTCTGCTGAGGAATCTCCTTTTCTGCCTTACGGCGTCATCCCCGTTTTCTACGGAAAATGGGAACTCTACCGAAGAGAAAGATTGACCTATGCTGGTCCATCTCTTAGGCAGGGAACCACAGATTGGGGCTTCCGTCGGGGAACCCATTTCTGTCAGGAACTTAAGATTCATAGCTTTATAAGTCTAGGATGATTAGGACAAATATATATACTGCTTTTCCTAATTGCTATACGGGTTTATTTTTCTGCTACTGGGAATGCGTGTGATGCCGCATGTGGTGAGATTGAGTATACACTTAAGAAAAGCCAACCTTTTTCGTAGTGCGGAAGCTATCGGAAATAGCTGTTACGCGATACTACCCTCATTTGAGGCTGGTGATCTATTCTCGGTGAATGGCACTTACTCTAAGATTGCACACAACTCGCTGGCGATCCGCTTGTTGTTTTGCTTTCCTGGGAGGAGCTGATGATAATGAGTACAGGTACAAAAATCACCCTAGTATAAACCTTTGGGGATGGGTAGAGCCTTGACTTCATGACAACGACCCTCTGACCCCATGTTTTTTCTATGTTTTTGTGTGCTGCATTCATGCATTCATTTAATAAAACATTAAAACATTCAAAAAACCTTCTCTTCTAGTCTCTCTGTTTTTCAAATTAAACTAAAACTGTGATTGCAAATATCAGAGAAAAAGATTACGCTAATGGATTTCGGTAGAAGGAAAACTCACCAGTATACCTTCAAGGTTCCAAAACTAGGGGATTTGAGAAAGTTAGAGAAAATGATCGTTAACCCAGAGGCTTTCAGAGCCAAGCACGGTGGTTTGCTACCACTGTTAAGAGTCCATGTGATTAAGGGGATCATGGACGCGCTCATTCAGTTCTACGATCCAGTTTATCATTGTTTCACATTCCCGGATTACCAGCTGGCACCAACGCTGGAGGAGTATTCTCATCTGACTTATTTACACATTACGGATCGAGCTCCATTTTCTGGACTGGAAGAAATTCCAAAGAATCAGATCATTGCAAGAGCAATTCATTTGGACGAGTCTGAGGTCAGGACTCACATGACCACTAAGGGTGGCATCCAAGGTTTGCCAGCCCAGTTCTTAATAAAGAAAGCTCTGTACTTCGCTAGTATAGGGAACGGGACTGCTTTTGAAAGCATCTTTGTTTTGCTCACCTACGGATTATTTTTGTTTCCCAACATCAATAACTTCGTCGATATCAACGCTATTAAGGTTTTTCTCATTGGAAACCCTGTGCCGACTTTGTTCGCAGATGCGTATCATTCTGTACACTTAGGAAATTTGTACAGCGGAGGGGAGATCACATGTTGTGTACCTTTGCTTTACAAATGGTTTATCTCTCACTTGCCCAAGTCTGCTGCGTTTTGGGATTGCAAGAGTATCTTACGCTGGTCGCAGAAGATCATGTCTCTCACCAACTCTGATATAGATTGGTGTAATAGGATTTATGAGGGAATCAGAATCATTGACCGTTGTGGAAACTTCCCCAGCATACCCCTCATAGGAACTAAAGGAGGAATAAACTATCATCCGATATTAGTTCTTCGTCAATTTGGATACCCGATGAGACACATCCCACTGGGTGTTCATCTGGAAGGTCTTTTCTTCAAAGAAGGAGAAAACGACAGAGCACTAAAGATAGAAATAGTGCAAGCTTGGAAACATGTTCATAAGAAAGGATGAGAGTCTCTGGGAAAACTAGACTGTGTCTCGGTGGAGCCTTATCTCCATTGGGTACAAACTAGAGCTCTCAAGCTAAAGATGCCTTATCCTCGTTACGGAATTCTTCCGCCGAGGGAAATTGTCATGTACTTCATGACGGAAACTGAAAGGCTTCAGGTTACTCTCAACAAAGTTCAAAGGGAAAGAAGGTCTTGGAAGAACAAGTACCGCACCCTCGACGTAGAGTGTATCCAAATACAGCAATTACTGAAAGAGAAAGATGCTCTGATTGAAATTTTGGAGCAGCATGCTGTAGAGAATCAAGATGACCAAAGGAATTTGCTCACTCCTTTCACTTGGAAAAGGAATGACAACCCGACAACGGCCCAAGAGCCCCGGTCAAAGAAAAGGAAGATACCAGAATCAGCACCCGATTTCTCTTCAGAGAGGACTCGGGACCCATTAGTTTAGGTTTCTGTTTCTGCACTTTGTAATCTACTGTATTTCCATTTCTGTAATCCTTTGAATTTCAATAAAAAGGGGTTTCCCCACTGTTTGATATTTGCAATCTAATTGTCGAAGTTTATTTTGATTAAACAAAAAAAAACAATTAATATAATCATTGCATTCATCATTCTCACATCGCGTATTCTCGTTACCTACGAATCTCACGTTTATGTCTCGATTCTAGAGTCAAACTGTCTCATTCGTATAATACTCGGGCCAATCGTCAGAAAAAGATGGATGATCTTGAGGAAGAAAACAGAGAGTTGAAAGAAGAGATCGACACTCTGAGAGAGGATATGAGAAAGCTTCGTAAACGACATGCAAGCCATGGCAGAAGCTCAGCTACAAAGAACTGTGATCTCAGAGATCACCTCAACGCCCATCATAGAAAAGTATGATCCTAGGTATTAGATACCGAAAGATAGTCCTTGGGGCATGCCTGTTAACTATATCCCGGAAGGATATGTTCCGCCGATCACTGAAGATCAGGGAATCGCAACAGAAGCCGCTGGGCCTGAAGGTTACAAACTTCGGGAAAGCGAAGATGCCAGGGGCATACTCAAGACTCCTGAAGCTTACAAACTTCAGGAGGCGCCAAGACTTACTGCCGTAGTCACAGTACCACCCCCTGTGGTGCACACTGTCCCGGAAGGACAGATTCCACCAACACCTTTTGGTAAGAAGGAAACTATGTTTGACAGAATGGAGGAATTCCAGGAACAGTTCTTGGAAATGCAGAAAGAGCTGCAAGCCATTCACGGTCAGGATCTATTTGGAAAGGACGCCGCAGACCTCTGCTTGGTCCCAAATGTGAAAGTCCCGCACAAGTTCCAAGTGCCCGACTTTGAAAAATACAAGGGTAACTCTTGCCCTCAAAGCCATCTGGTGATGTACGCTCGGCGGATGTCAGCTCAGACGGAGAATCAGGACCTGCTGATTCACTACTTCCAGGATAGTTTAACCGGTGCCGCACTCAAATGGTACATGGGTTTAAACCGTGCCACGATAAGTACATTCAGAGATCTTGGTACTGCCTTCGTCCACCAATACAAGTACAATTTGGACATGGCACCCGACAGAGATCAACTCAGATCAATGTCACAAAAGGACAAAGAAACCTTTAAGGAGTATGCTCAAAGGTGGCGTGAAATTGCCGCTCAAATTTGTCCACCTCTTGAGGAAAAAGAGATGACAAAGATCTTCTTAAAGACCTTAAGCTCATTTTACTATGACTGAATGGTCGCCAGTGCGCCCAGTGATTTCACTGAAATGGTCGGTATGGGTGTACGTCTTGAGGAATCTGTCCGAGAAGGACGTTTGGAAAAAGACACTGGATCAACGAGCGGTACTAAAAAATACGGTAGTGCTCTCCCTAAGAAAAAAGAGCAAGATATTGGGAATATCTCTCTTGGAAAGCAAAGGCGTCGTTATCAGCCAGTAGCAGCTGTTACTCCTGCTATCGGCCCCGCGCCCGTTCCTATGTATCAACCTCAGGTTGCGCAGAGCCAACCTGGCCAACAAAGGACACAACAACCTCTTCAGCAGGCTCGTCCTCCATATAACAACAACCGTACAACACGGCCACCAGGGTTTGATCCTATACCCATGTTGTACGCAGAACTATTTCCGTTACTGCTGGCTAAGGGGCACATTCAGACTAAGTCTCCCCTTTCAGTTCCAGAAAATCCGCCTTTTTGGTTTAAAGTGGATCAAACATGTCCTTATCATCAAGGAGGTTCAGGGTATAACATTGAGACTTGTCTCAATTTCAAATCCGACGTGCAAAAGCTTGTTAGGAGCGGGCTCTTATCTTTCAAAGATACGAATCCTAATGTTCTTACGAACCCGCTGCCTCAACATGAGAAGGCTGCAGTCAATCTGATTGAGAAAGAGACTAATAATGTCTATCAAATTCACGATGTACTCTTATTGGGGACCGATCTGGTCAAGATGCATTGCAGACAGTGTGGATATGGCCATGTACCACCTCATAATTATCACCAGTGTGATATCTGCTCTAAAGACAACCAGGGATGTTCTGTAGTGCAAGCAGCTCTACAGGAACAAATGGATCTCGGATGGATCCAGGAGCACCGAGTTCGTGGAGTTAACATGGTCTCTACGAATTCCAACGTCATTCAAAACCACGACATCCGTGTGATGAATGTCAACTTGGTGGCGATGCACTCAAGGCAAAGCCAGTATCATAATCTGCCGCGGCACGATTACAGTTCCTGTCTGATTTGCTCGGTAAATAAACAGGGATGCTCTTTCATATAAGAGGCCCTCCAGCGTCAGATGGATCTTGGATGGATCCAAGACTACCATGATAGGAACTCCTATCAAATCAACATGGTTCAGATCTTCGATATTCGCGTGATGAATACCAACCTGGTAGAGTTACATGCTGAGCAGGTCCGACTTGGATTCTTAATATCACATGACTATCAAAGCTGTAAAGCGGGTTGCGAAAACGATCGAGGTTGTACCCTTGTCCAGGAGGCATTTCAGCACTTGTTAAATCACTGGTGGATGCCAATCTATATGGACGAAGATACTCAGCAGATTAGTATCAATAACAGGAATCCTACTCATCGTCAAAGTCAGGATGTCCGATCAATGGAAGGTAACCTAGTGAGGTTATATTGTATTCAAAGTGGGCGTGGCCAGGTGCCACCACACAACTATGACAGTTGTAGCGTCTGTTCGGAAAGTAACCAAGGGTGTTACCTTGTGAGAGCAGCTCTTCAGGGTCAGATCGATCATGGAGAAATTCGTCCATATCCGGGTTCTGGACCCATCATTTGGTCGCCGAACTACCTTGCCGATCAAGTTGAGGATGTTGTCACGATCTCTGGTCATCACCAGATCAGGGATGTTTTTGCCATCATTCCTCTACTTGACGAATCTAGAGTTCCCAACCAGGAACGGATCGAGATTACTTATGATGGTCAGAAAAATCAGAAGGTTCCCATAGTCATCTATCTACCGGGACCACTACCGTATGAATCAGCTAAGGCAATCCCTTACAAATACGGTGCAACAATAATCGAGAATGGAAAGGAAATTCCATTACCCTCCGTCGTGAATATTGCAAACATCAGTCGTGTAACACGGAGCGGTCGAATCTTCAACCGAGGGGTTGGAGAATCCAACAAAGAAAAGGAACTTCAGGCAGAAATTCCTGATCCACCAGTCGGTCAATCTAGTAATCCCGACTTTTCAAAAGACAAAGATGAGATGCTAAAGCTCATCCAAAGGAGTGAATATAACATTGTTGATCAACTGTTATAGACTCCTTCAAAGATCTCAGTATTATCGCTGTTACTCAGTTCAGAAGCCCACAGAGAGGCTCTACAGAAAGTTTTGGAGCAAGCCTTTGTGGAACAGGATGTAACAATCAGACAATTCGATAGCATTGTCTCTAACATCACTTCCTGCAATAATTTGGGATTTAGTGATGAAGAATTACCCGAAGAGGGTCGTCGTCATAACATGGCGCTCAACATTACAGTTAACTGCCAGGGCGATGCTTTAGCCAACGTACTGGTAGACACAGGGTCAGCCCTGAATGTTATGCCGAAGTCCACTTTGACGCAATTATCATTCAAGGGCCCTCCGATGAGAGTCAGCGAGGTCGTCGTCAAAGCATTCGACGGATCCAGAAAAACAGTTATCGGCGAAGTTGATCTTCCCATAACTATTGGTCCTCACACTTTCCAAATCGCTTTCCAGGTCATGGACATCCGGGCAACATACAGTTGTTTATTAGAAAGACCTTGGATACATCAGGCTGGAGCGGTTACTTCAACCCTCCACCAAAAGCTAAAGTTCGTCAAGAACGATCAACTTGTCACGGTTTGTGGGGAACAAGCCTTGCTCGTGAGCAACTTATCATCATCTACTTGTGTGGAACCTGAGGAGGTTATTGGAACTCAGTTCCAAGCACTATCGGTGAGCAAGAACGATCAATCTGAAGAAGGAACTTCAATTTCTTCATACAAAGATGCTATCAAAGCGGTCGAGAGTACCGATACGACAGGATGGGGACGGCTTGTCATTCCTATTGACAATAAAACAAAGAAGGGTCTTGGTTTTTCTGCAACCTGTACCCAGACAGCCGCCAACGATGAAAGTCTTCATCCCCTTTAAAACTTCTTCCACAGTGGAGGTTTTCTTCACCCAGTGTCTCAGAAAGTTCATGCTATCAATGAGGAAGATTCCCCTGACACAGATGAAGAATGGAAGTCCTACCTTAACAAGGACGGCTATATGTCTCAGGAAGAGGTGCCTATGCCTTTTTGCTTTCCTACAGAAAGTCCGAGATTTATACCAAGATCAGATGTCGAAATGATCTACGGAGATTGTGATCCGGAAGGATGCCATGCTCCGCCAAATTCATTAGAGGAAGACACTCTGATGAAAGACAACTTTGATCACAATTACTATGGCCCGATGGATGGTCTGCCAATGTGGCAGCCTTACCCAGGAAACTTGGGGCAAGAAAGTCAGCCGAGTAATGAAACTCAGCTGAGCGTCATTGAACAGAATACCTGTGTCCCCACCCTTTCATGGGATCAACACTCAGGTCATTCGGAAACTACTCAACATGAAGATGAATTCGCCACGTTTGCAGGACTAGAATTCATCAACTATGCTTTTCCTGAGGTCAACGTCATCGAAAGGGATGATTTCTCCAGTTCCAAAGAAGTTTGGGACACTTTGGGACAACCAAGTGGAAAATACGACTTTATGGTCAAGTACACGGCTCCCGAAAGCTCTCGTATCAGGCTCGAAGATATCCAGCCAACTGGATGAGGAGATACAGCTGAGAGCACCAATGCTATGCAAAATGCAACAGAGGAATCCTCCTACGACGATTATGCCTGGGAGACAGATTCCAATGATCCTGCTCCACCAGAAATCAGCGTCATTTCTGAAGACAAATCATGGAAGGTGCCAGACTTTGTGATTCACCGAGGAGTTCGCCGCCAATGGGTTAACGTCGAGGTTCCGAAGGTCGTTCGTCAGTCAAAGTAATTGCCATCTTTTAACCTTTCACCCTGCCCAGGTGAAACGGATGTTTTGATAGGGCTCGCTTTCTGTAAATTTCCCTCTTCGCTTTGCCCAAAGCGAGTGAGTTTTGTTTTATAGGGCTGTAGTTTCAAGATTCGACTTGTTCATTAATAAAATAACGTCGTTCTGTAATTTCCGCATTAATTGCTGTTTTCTCTTTTTGCTTTTTCAGAAAATGGTAATCCTAAAAAAAAAACATTCAATAATAAAAACAAGCAGTAAAAACAAATACACTGCACACACTTACATTTTCTCTATCTCTTCTAAACACAAATCATCACGTCATGCAGATTGCTTGTTTTATACCCCATTGAAACATACGATCCGATGCCTTCTCCCAACTTTGAGTTCCCGGTATTCGAGGCTGAAGAAGAAGTTGACAACGAAATTCCAGAAGTGATCTCCCAACTACTCAGACAAGAGGAAAGGTCCATCGAACCTCACAAAGAACCGTTGGAAACGGTAAGCTTGGGTTCAGAAAAAGAGAGAAAAGAAATCAGGATCGGAGCATTGCTCAGTCCAACTTCCAGAGAGGGTTTGATAAAGCTTCTCAAACAATTCCCCGATGTATTCGCTTGGTCCTATCAGGATATGCCAGGGTTGGATACCAGCATCGTGGAACATCACTTACCGCTAAGAACGGAATGTCTGCCAGTAAAGCAAAGGTTGAGACGGACTCACCCGGACATGGCCATCAAAATCAAAGAAGAGGTACAGAAACAGATTGACGCGGGTTTCCTCGCTACATCTGAATATCCTCAATGCTTAGCCAACATCGTACCCATTCCCAAAAAGGACAGAAGGGTCAGAATGTGTGTTGATTACAGAGATCTGAACAAGGCAAGTCCAAAGGACGACTTTCCTTTACCACACATTGACATGCTGGTTGACAGCACAGCAATGTTCAAAGTATTCTCCTTCATGGATGGATTCTTGGGCTATAATCAGATCAAAATGGCGCCGAAAGACATGGAGAAAACTTCGTTCATTACCCCATGGGGTACCTTTTGTTACAAAGTAATGCCGTTCGGTTTAAAGAATGCCGGGGCGACCTATCAAAGGGCCATGACTACTCTGTTTCATGACATGATACATAAGGAGATCGAGGTATATGTCGATGATTTGATTGCAAAATCAAGAACAGAGGATGAGCACGTTGAACATCTGTCAAAATTGTTCGAACGTCTAAGAAAATTCAAGCTCCGCTTGAATCCCAACAAGTGCACCTTCGGTGTCCGTTCGGGGAAATTACTAGGGTTCATCGTCAGCCAGAAAGGGATAGAGGTTGATCCTGACAAGGTCAAGGCCATTCAAGAAATGCCTTCTCCGAAAACTGAAAAACAAGTCAGAGGATTCCTGGGACATTTGAACTACATCTCCAGATTCATATTCCTTATGACAGCCACTTGTGCGCCGATTTTCAAGTTACTGAAAAAGAACCAGGATTGCGTTTGGTCAGAAGACTGCCAAACTGCCTTCGACAGTATTAAGGAATATTTGTTGAATCCTCCGATTCTATCACCTCCAGTGGAAGGAAGACCACTAATCATTTACCTCACAGTCCTAGAGGACTCAATGGGATGTGTACTTGGCCAACAAGACGAAACTAAAAGGAAAGAGTCTGCCATTTACTATCTGAGCAAGAAGTTTACCGACTGTGAAACTCGGTACACGATGCTTGAGAAAACTTGTTGCGCTTTGGCTTGGGCAGCCAAACGTCTTCTCCAGTACATGATTCATCATACTACTTGGTTGGGCTCCGAAATGGATCCAATCAAGTACGTTTTCGAAAAGCCTGCTCTCATGGGAAGGATTGCCCGTTGGCAGATGTTACGATCAGAATATGACATAGAGTACCACGCTCAGAAAGCCGTTAAAGGAAGTATTTTAGCCGATCATTTGGCTCATCAACCGATTGATGATCAAGAATCAATCGGGTTTGACTTCCCAGACGAAGATGTCATGTATCTAAAGATGAAAGATTGCGATGAACCGCTACCCAGTGAAGGGCCAGAACCAGGTTCCCAGTGGGGACTCATCTTTGACGGAGCAGTTAATCATTATGGAAACGGAATTGGGGCAATCATTGTTACCCCTCAGGGTTCCCAAATTCCTTTCACTGCCAGACTTACGTTCAAATGTACGAACAACGAGGCCGAATACGAAGCATGTATTATGGGTCTCGAAGAAGCGATTGATTTAAGGATCAAAAACTTGGACGTATACGGCGATTCAGCTCTGGTTATTAACCAGATAAAAGGAGATTGGAACACATACCAATCAGGATTGATTCCTTTCAAAGACTATGCAAGAAGGTTGTTACCCTTCTTCAACAGAGTCGACTTTCATCACATCCCTCGTGATGAGAATCACATGGCTGATGCATTAGCCATTCTCTCTTCCATGATTAGTGTAGGTCGATGGAATGACATACCTAAGATCGACATCATGCGCCTTGAACGGCCCGCTTACATCTTCATGATTGAAGCAGTCATAGACGACAGACCTTGGTATCACGATATCAAATGCTTCCTTCAGAAACAAGAGTACCCATCTTGGGCACTCAGAAAAGACAGGAAAACCCTCAGAAGATTGGCTGGAAACTTCTTCCTGAGCGGTGACACTCTTTATAAGAGAAATTTTGACATGGTTTTGCTCCGATGTGTCGACAGACCAGAAGCAGACATGCTCATGAAAGAAATTCATGAAGGATCCTTTGGCACTCATGCCAATGGACACACAATGGCGAGAAAATTTCTCAGGGCCGGGTATTATTGGTTGACCATGGAATCCGACTGCTACAAGTACATGAGGAGGTGTCACAAGCATCAGATATACTCCGACAAAATTCATGTACCGCCATCACATCTCAAAGTTCTTTCTTCCCCGTGGCCTTTTTCCATATGGGGAATCGACATGATTGGTATGATTGAGCCCAAGGCTTCAAACGGACATCGGTTCATCCTGGTAGCCATTGACTATTTCACCAAGTGGGTCGAAGCAGCGTCATTCGCCAATGTAACCCGACAAGTGGTGGTCCGATTTATCAAAAACAATATCATCTGCCGTTATGGTGTTCCAAGCGAGTTCATTACTGATAATGGATCTAACTTGAACAATAAGATGATGAAAGAGTTGTGTGCAGAGTTCAAGATCGAACACCATAACTCATCTCCCTACCGACCCAAGATGAACGGAGCGGTAGAAGCGGCTAACAAGAACATCAAGAAGATTGTTCAAAAGATGGTTGTAACCTATAAAGACTGGCACGAGATGTTACCTTTTGCTCTTCATGGTTATCGCACATCTGTCCGTACTTCAACAGGGGCTACCCCTTTCTCTCTAGTATATGGCGTGGAGGCAGTGCTTCCCATAGAAGTAGAGATCCCGTCAATCAGGGTATTGATGGAAGCTCAGCTCACCGAAGCTGAATGGTGTCAAAGTCGACACGACGAACTGAACCTGATCGAAGAGAAGAGAATCACGGCACTATGCCACGGTCAGTTGTATCAACAGAGAATGAAAAGGGCGTTCGACAAAAAAGTCTGACCTCGTATTTTCAAAAAAGGAGACCTCGTGCTCAAGAAGATACAATCATTTCTCACTGACTCTCGGGGCAAATGGACCCCAAATTATGATGGCCCCTATGTGGTCACGAAAGCTTTCTCAGGCGGCGCCTTGAGACTTGCAACCATGGACGGAGAGGAATTTGCCTATCCCGCGAATGTTGATGTAGTCAAGAAATACTTCGCCTAAACTAAAAAAAAAAAAACGTCTCGGTGGATTGAAAACCCGAAAGGGCGGTCCAGGCAAAAGTTAGAGACATGGAAAAAAAGAATCATCCCGATGGATTGGAAATCTCATAGTACAATCCAGGCAAAAATTAGGGATAATGGCAAGTAACTATGTTCAACAGAGGCAAGTCCCTCAGCAGTAGTTAACATCATCTATCGGAGGAAATCTCCAGTCAAAGGTCATCTTCGACGGAAGCTCAGGATGTACCGAACTCAAAGTTGGTAGAAGGATAGTGGTCGTTATGTTTCAACGTAGCCCTTTTCCCTATAAATTACCATTTTCTAACTTTGTATATACTCTTTGGAATCACGCGTTTGGCTGATCTCCATCTTATCAATAAAATTTGAGCCTTTGTGCTTTTGTTTATAATTCTTAACTTGCTTTAGCTTTACAGAACGACGTTGTTTAAACTTAATCAGCGATTCTTGAAATAAAACAAAAATGAATTTACTTGTTAAAACTTTTTCTGCTTTTAAATTAAAGATGGCATTTTTTTTTACTGTTGAACATCAGAAGAACATCGATTGCTTCTCCCGAAGTAAGCGAATTTCAAAGTGCAGAATCAAAGTACTCCTTCTAAGCCAGTATGCCTGAATGAAGGGATCAACTGTGTCAGAGACCTTGTTTCGTCTAACATCCTCGGCCGAGTTCTCATCTCCTAAGCCCGATCAACATAGCTCCCAACGGGACTATCTCTCCTAAGCAAGGTGGAATTGCTATTTTGAATCAACGGTACTTATTCGCCCCGCGATGGCCGAGTATCCAATTGTGTTCATCCATTAGTCTGTATGTCGCGTCTGTTTTGTCAGCATAAACATACATACTTCATGCATTTTATTTGCGTTCGCATTTCGTATTGCATCACTATCACTTGAGTCGGTCTTGTCCCCTAGTGATAAACAGTTTTCTCAATCGAGTTTGTCAGTTCTTTCCTCGTCAGGAAGTGTTGCGTCTGCACAATCTCGCCACCAGTGTGTAAGTTCTTGTAATTGGCTGTAATTTTGTTAAAACAATGTGTTGTCATGGTTGATGTTACAACATGAGCTTCTAACATTATAGGTATGTTTTAACTAACATTCTGGTTTGTTGTTGAAGAATTAAAGTACTGAAGAGTGATGTCACATGCGATGTCGTAACATCACTATACCAGATCATCAGACTTTAATGTGTTTAGGGTTGCACGTGGTTCTGGTGTGTTTGAGATTTTCTGCTAAAGAGATTCAGAGAATGCAGGTGAAAATCAAGGGAGATATATATTTTGTTACAATATGTTATGAAGATCAGATTGTTACGAATCTAAAGCATAAAGATATGGAGAAGATTCTGATCTAATAAATGAAGATTTATTTGAAGATATGATCAGATTTGTTACAGCTGATATGATATGATTGAAGGCCCAAATTCAGCTGGGATGATATTATAAATAGAGTGCTTGTAACCTAGAATGAGCACGGGTCCAAGATGTAGATCATTAGGGCTTTGTCTAGTGAACCACTCGGGGTGTGAGATGGTCACTATGGTTAACTCAGAAACCTGTAGGTAATGAGTTTTGTATTGTTCTTGGAGGAAGCTTTGAAGCAACTCCAAAGGGCTGTCATGGAAGTGTGTCTTCCAAGGTATATGTAATAGAAAAGTTTAAGGAGTCAAGTTGTTGATGCAGTGACGGTGTAGTTGACTGCTAGACATCATCAAGATGATTGGAAGTGAGATGGAGTCTCTTACCTAGGGAGGACTTAGGTAGAAGGGTCATTGGGTAGTGATTGAATTAGGTAGATTGTCAACTGGTGTGTTGAGTCTGTAATTTGATACTACTAATAGTGGACTTCCTTCCTGGCTTGGTATACCCCCAGATGTAGGTTGGTTGAACCGAACTGGGTGAACAATTGATTGTGTTCATTATTGTCTTGTTCAGCAGATTGCGATGTTGTGACATTGCACAAGACATCATACATCTGTACCAGAATTTCAATTGGTATCAGAGCAGGCATCCTGTCTGTTTCTGGATGAGATCTAGGGAAGATACTTTCTGGTTCGTGAGCAAGGAAGATAGTTGCTGAGTTGTGGACTAGGCCAGTTCATACGGTTGGGTGTAGGATCCCTTGAAGTAAAGGCTGGACTATTTATCAGAGCTGCCATTGTGAGAGTGTTGACCCTTGGTGACAAGCAAGGATTTTTTAGCAGCACCTGAAGGTTGTTGAGGAGTCGTTGTATGTTCCGCTGCAGGTAACCCTGGTTGGTTCTCGTATCTCTGGTGGTGAGATTCTAGGAAGGTATTCTCTTGGAAAGACATTAAGGGTTGGTCTCCTCAGCAGGTTGGTCTCTGACGTGGTAGTTGGTGCTAGGCAACTTCAACTGGTTGGTTTGAGAGATCGAAGATTCTTGAGGATTATCTCATACCTTTGTTTTGGGGAAAGAAGTGATCAGAAGGTGAATGGATTATTTTTAAGGCTTGATGAAGAAAGAAGAGGGTGGAGCCCAAGGCAAAAGAGTATCACTGTCAAATCTTTCATGCGGGAGTGAAGATCTTGATAAGGTATCTCTTAAGCTGAGTTGTGGTGACCTATTCAGGAGGGTCTTTCTGGTTATGTTATCAGTTTCATCAAGAAAGAAGCTAAGCTTGATATGTCAATCCTAATGTCTCGACATCGCGCTACACATCAGCAGTTTAAAGGTAAATGCTGAGTCAAAGACCTGTTAGACTGTAGCTGTTTTGAAGGATCACTGAAGCTGTGAAGTTGAACAATTTGTGAGATGCTGTTCATATAAAAGGTAGTAAGCTTGAGCTAAACAGTCTGAGGACAATATTATAGGGAAAGTGCATCCTAGAGTTTGTGTTCAATAGCAGTGTAAATCAGCCTGGGGTCAATTGGTGTCTGCACTAGTCGTATGGAGTGAACTCTTCCAGCTTTGAGGCTTAAAGGATTGGAAGTAGCAGAGTGTCTGTGGTATGGCTTTAGATGCAGAAGGATGGTAGTTATCACTCTTAAGTTGACAAAGGTCTGAACCTTGTGCTTATACGAAGAAGATTTTGGAAGAGTGTGGAATGCAAGTTACTGCAGTTTTGGAAGTTGATCAGATGTTGATATGTTCTCATGTGTCCCCTACATGAGATATGTGTGGATTAATATGGTCGGAGTCTCCAAATCCATTGTAGAAGTGTTTAATGTGATGAAGACTGATGTCAGAACTGATGTTGACACATCATTTCAGCCAAAGAAAGATAATGATCAGTGATGTGGAATAGCAGAAGAGGGATCAGCTAGGGCCTCAAGGTTCAGACCAGATCAAATGTTGAGTTTTTATCTGTCTTCAACTAATGACAGTATACATTGACGGGAGACTATGTATATGTCTGAGGTACAAGTACAGGACTGCAGAAGTATTGAGAATTTATTTTTCTCTATGTGGCTGGTTATTTCTCTTTGTGGTGTGAGAATGTATCATCTGGTGGGGTTGATTGGTGACTGTATGCATCATCCAAAAGGTCTAGGATAAGTGGCAGTTATCTCTGGCTTTCTACTGACGGCTCTACTAAGGGAAGTGGCATTCTTTGGTATAGCTATGGGGTAGTCTTGGACTACTTATTCTCTGAATATTCAGATGTGGTAGGTTTGAAGTCTTTGGAGTTTCTAAGCAGGAAGGAGGTTGTCTACTCAAACTTGATTGTTGAATCAAGTCTATGAGAGCATGGAAATCTGTTTCTGAAAAGGGAGGAGGTTCTTGTGAGTGGCTGAAGGTTGAGCTGAATTCAACAGTTGGATGTTTTGACATCTAGCTCAACATCAGGAGTCTCAGCTGGTGATGTGGCACATCAGCTAATGATAGGGTGATCTACAGGAATGATAGGATGCTTCAAAAAGATCGTTCTCATGGAAGTTTGCGGGAGCTGCAGGAAGGAGAAGATGTTTATGGCTTAGGGAGTCTAAGTGTGTTTGCTTTTGAGCAAGTGGAGCATGTGACTTGAAGATCAAGTTTCCTTGGTAGATACCTGTGTGAGAGTTCTGACAAACGTGAAAAAGGTCAAAATGTGGCATTTGACTGTTTTCATATGAGGATTCGTGAATGAGGTGATCAAAACTGTGGCATTTGGTTAAGCTCAGAAGTGGATTCGAAGAATCAAGATGATCAGAGTGTGACAGCTGGTTATCATTGAGGTTTGTCTTGGAATAAGTTACTCTTGGGCAGAAGGGTGATGGGTTGAAGACTCAAGGAGATTATTCTTCTTGAAGGTGGATGAGAGGTTACTCTCTAGCTCTTTGGATTACTTTGCTAGAGTAAGTCCAGTTGGTGGAGCATATCAAGAATCATGGTGATGATGTTTTGGTGTGTGGCAGGCGTTCTAACTTATGTTGGGACATTATTTTGGATATCCTTGGTGAAGGGTGATTATGCTCTGGGTCACGAGCTTGGTGCCTACATTATGCCTAAGAAGCGTCTACATAGTCATACGGGAGAATGATGAAGTAGAAGGTCTGCCTTAGATGGAGTATGTAGAGAAGACTGAAGCAGATCAGGATTGATTGCTTGAGAGTCTGAAAAAGTTTATTCACCTATTGTTTCAGTGAAGAAACGCCTGTGAAGGAGATTTAGCCCTTTGGTCAAGTCCTGCTGGAGAGAAGTTGATCAGCCTAGCATGTGAAGTGAACTAACCAAAAGGTTCAGCAGATATGTGAAGTAGTGGGCAAATGCATTGGGGTACTTGGCTATGGTTTCTGCTGCAAAGGTGCACATAGTGTGAAGCTTGCAGGGTGTTCAAGCTTGTGGAGAGTTAGCCTAGGTGTGTAGGTGTGTGACCTTGTCTGATATGGTTCAGATGTTGAGAGAAAGTTATTGCTGACGATTGCATGCTGATCAAGAAGACTGGATATAATGTCAGACAACATGTTATGACATGTTGGTGTGGACATGACAATTTTGACCTGATTGAACCAGTAGTGTACATCTACCTCATTGTGTGAGTATGGTGGTTGGATGTTTAAGAGAAGATTGTCTTTGGAATTGTGTGTACTTGGTTGTCCTATTGTGGCTACAAGGAGGGAGAGATAGCCAATATGTGTTGACTAAGAAGGCTCTAGGATTGAGGGGGAGTGCGCATGTTTGTACAGCCGGTTCCTGCCTTTAGGAGGAGTTTTAGCCTTGTGAAGTTTTGGATGTGATTGATATTGGTTGTGTCTTGGAATCTACTGTGAAGTCTTGGATTGGTTGTGCTGTGAACCAGCAGACAATGTCTAATGAGATGTCAGAACATGGGATAGGACATGTTTCTCTTGGGCCAAACAAGGAATTATTTTGGACGGTGAGGTGCAACACGTGGATCCGACTCTGCATGGAACTGTTTTGGCACAATTTATGGTATATATCAGTTAGGAAACAATAAATCTGGTCAAGACTATTTTGGACGGAAGAAATTGAATTTGGATGGAGTTTTTAGTTCCTAAAATAGCGTTTCCTTGACCAAGAACTTTGAAATATTCAAAGCTCGTTAATTCCTAAGTAACTGATCTGATATATATAGGGGCAATTCTTCTCTCCTTCAACTCGTGAGTGTTCTTGATTCATAAGTCTTATGGCTTTTGTGTGCCTTTGGGTGAGTACTTCTTGGATCTGGTTTTGTGAGGGCTTCCTTTGCCAATTTGTGGCTAAAAAGGGGGAGAAAAGTGAGAGATGGGCTAAAAGGTTTGCGCAGATGTTTTGCCTGAAGTCTGCAGTCCCAGCTATGGCAGAATGAGGTATCTGCCACAGTTGGTGTTGAGTCTTTGTGACTTGTGTCCTGAGTTATGAACACAGTTGTGACTTGTGTTCTGAGTTACATGAGTTGGCAGATTGGCACGTCTTAAGTTTCATCTTATGCCATAGGTCGACTGGGGGCGTCTGATCAATTTAGGTTTGCATAAGTCTCTCATGCCACCATTGGTCTTTGATGTCTAGACAAGCATTTCTTTTCTGGAGGAGTCTTCTACATCCTCTCCGGGTCTGAGTTGAAAGGAAAAAGAAATGTGTTGTATTAAGGGGGAGTATTGGATATCTTCTTCCTCATGTGCACCTCCTGATGTGCTTCCTGGAGCTGATGTCGTATGGTGATGTCCTAACATCAGTCAGAAGAGGATTCCCCATGAATGCAGTACACTGTTAGGATTAGATAACACCCAACAGTAGTGTAGGATTGTAATTACTGTTGTAATCTGAGTTGTAATATCTATGTAGATGTTTTAGCCAAAATTAGCCAAAGGGGGAAATTGTAAGTTCTTGTAATTGGCTGTAATTTTGTTAAAACAATGTGTTGTCATGGTTGATGTTACAACATGAGCTTCTAACAGTATAGGTATGTTTTAACTAACATTCTGGTTTGTTGTTGAAGAATTAAAGTACTGAAGAGTGATGTCACATGCGATGTCGTAACATCACTATACCAGATCATCAGACTTTAATGTGTTTAGGGCTGCACGTGGTTCTGGTGTGTTTGAGATTTTCTGCTAAAGAGATTCAGAGAATGCAGGCGAAAATCAAGGGAGATATATATTCTGTTACAATATGTTATGAAGATCAGATTATTACGAATCTAAAGCATAAAGATATGGAGAAGATTCTGATTTAATAAATGAAGATTTATTTGAAGATATGATCAGATTTGTTACAGCTGATATGATATGATTGAAGGCCCAAATTTAGTTGGGATGATATTATAAATAGAGTGCTTGTAACCTAGAATGAGCACGGGTCCAAGATGTAGATCATTAGGGCTTTGTCTAGTGAACCACTCGGGGTGTGAGATGGTCACTATGGTTAACTCAGAAACCTGTAGGTAATGAGTTTTGTATTGTTCTTGGAGGAAGCTTTGAAGCAACTCCAAAGGGCTGTCATGGAAGTGTGTCTTCCAAGGTATATGTAATAGAAAAGTTTAAGGAGTCAAGTTGTTGATGCAGTGACGGTGTAGTTGACTGCTAGACATCATCGAGATGATTGGAAGTGAGATGGAGTATCTTACCTAGGGAGGACTTAGGTAGAAGGGTCATTAGGTAGTGATTGAATTAGGTAGATTGTCAACTGGTGTGTTGAGTCTGTAATTTGATACTACTAATAGTGGACTTCCTTCCTGGCTTGGTATGCCCCCAGATGTAGGTTGGTTGAACCGAACTGGGTGAACAATTGATTGTGTTCATTATTGCCTTGTTCAGCAGATTGCGATGTTGTGACATTGCACAAGACATCACACATCTGTACCAGAATTTCAATTGGTATCAGAGCAGGCATCCTGTCTGTTTCTAGAAGAGATCTAGGGAAGATACTTTCTGGTTCGTGAGCAAGGAAGATAGTTGCTGAGTTGTGGACTAGGCCAGTTCATACGGTTGGGTGTAGGATCCCTTGAAGTAAAGGATGGACTATTTATCAGAGCTGCCATTGTGAGAGTGTTGACCCTTGGTGACAAGCAAGGATTTTTGAGCAGCACCTGAAGGTTGGTGAGGAGTCGTTGGATGTTCCGCTGCAGGTAACCCTGGTTGGTTCTCGTATCTCTGGTGGTGAGATTCTAGGAAGGTATTCTCTTGGAAAGACATTAAGGGTTGGTCTCCTCAGCAGGTTGGTCTCTGACGTGGTAGTTGGTGCTAGGCAACTTCAACTGGTTGGTTTGAGAGATCGAAGATTCTTGAGGATTATCTCATACCTTTGTTTTGGGGAAAGAAGTGATCAGAAGGTGAATGGATTGTTTTTAAGGCTTGATGAAGAAAGAAGAGGGTGGAGCCCAAGGCAAAAGAGTATCACTGTCAAATCTTTCATGCGGGAGTGAAGATCTTGATAAGGTATCTCTTAAGCTGAGTTGTGGTGACCTATTCAGGAGGGTCTTTCTGGTTATGTTATCAGTTTCATCAAGAAAGAAGCTAAGCTTGATATGTCAATCCTAATGTCTCGACATCGCGCTACACATCAGCAGTTTAAAGGTAAATGCTGAGTCAAAGACCTGTTAGACTGTAGCTGTTTTGAAGGATCACTGAAGCTGTGAAGTTGAACAATTTGTGAGATGCTATTCATATAAAAGGTAGTAAGCTTGAGCTAAACAGTCTGAGGACAATATTATAGGGAAAGTGCATCCTAGAGTTTGTGTTCAATAGCAGTGTAAATCAGCCTGGGGTCAATTGGTGTCTGCACTAGTCGTATGGAGTGAACTCTTCCAGCTTTGAGGCTTAAAGGATTGGAAGTAGCAGAGTGTCTGTGGTATGGCTTTAGATGCAGAAGGATGGTAGTTATCACTCTTAAGTTGACAAAGGTCTGAACCTTGTGCTTATAAGAAGAAGATTTTGGAAGAGTGTGGAATGCAAGTTACTGCAGTTTTGGAAGTTGATCAGATGTTGATATGTTCTCATGTGTCCCCTACATGAGATATGTGTGGATTAATATGGTCGGAGTCTCCAAATCCATTGTAGAAGTGTTTAATGTGATGAAGACTGATGTCAGAACTGATGTTGACACATCATTTCAGCCAAAGAAAGATAATGATCAGTGATGTGGATTAGCAGAAGAGGGATCAGCTAGGGCCTCAAGGTTCAGACCAGATCAAATGTTGAGTTTTTATCTGTCTTCAACTAATGACAATATACATTGACGGGAGACTATGTATATGTCTGAGGTACAAGTGCAGGACTGCAGAAGTATTGAGAATTTATTTTTCTCTATGTGGCTGGTTATTTCTCTTTGTGGTGTGAGAATGTATCATCTGGTGGGGTTGATTGGTGACTGTGTGCATCATCCAAAAGGTCTAGGATAAGTGGCAGTTATCTCTGGCTTTCTACTGACGGCTCTACTAAGGGAAGTGGCATTCTTTGGTATAGCTATGGGGTAGTCTTGGACTACTTATTCTCTGAAGATTCAAATGTGGTAGGTTTGAAGTCTTTGGAGTTTCTAAGCAGGATGGAGGTTGTCTACTCAAACTTGATTGTTGAATCAAGTCTATGAGAGCATGGAAATCTGTTTCTGCAAAGGGAGGAGGTTCTTGTGAGTGGCTGAAGGTTGAGCTGAATTCAACAGTTGGATGTTCTGACATCTAGCTCAACATCAGGAGTCTCAGCTGGTGATGTGGCACATCAGCTAATGATAGGGTGATCTACAGGAATGATAGGATGCTTCAAAAAGATCGTTCTCATGGAAGTTTGCGGGAGCTGCAGGAAGGAGAAGATGTTTATGGCTTAGGGAGTCTAAGTGTGTTTGCTTTTGAGCAAGTGGAGCATGTGACTTGAAGATCAAGTTTCCTTGGTAGATACCTGTGTGAGAGTTCTGACAAACGTGAAAAAGGTCAAAATGTGGCATTTGACTATTTTCATATGAGGATTCGTGAATGAGGTGATCAAAATTGTGGCATTTGGTTAAGCTCAGAAGTGGATTCGAAGAATCAAGATGATCAGAGTGTGACAGTTGGTTATCATTGAGGTTTGTCTTGGAATAAGTTACTCTTGGGCAGAAGGGTGATGGGTTGAAGACTCAAGGAGATTATTCTTCTTGAAGGTGGATGAGAGGTTACTCTCTAGCTCTTTGGATTACTTTGCTAGAGTAAGTCCAGTTGGTGGAGCATATCAAGAATCATGGTGATGATGTTTTGGTGTGTGGCAGGCGTTCTAACTTATGTTGGGACATTATTTTGGATATCCTTGGTGAAGGGTGATTATGCTCTGGGTCACGAGCTTGGTGCCTACATTATGCCTAAGAAGCGTCTACATAGTCATACGGGAGAATGATGAAGTAGAAGGTCTACCTTAGATGGAGTATGTAGAGAAGACTGAAGTAGATCAGGATTGATTACTTGAGAGTCTCAAAAAGGTTATTCACCTATTGTTTTAGTGAAGAAACGCCTGTGAAGGAGATTTAGCCCTTTGGTCAAGTCCTGCTGGAGAGAAGTTGATCAGCCTAGCATGTGAAGTGAACTAACCAAAAGGTTCAGCAGATATGTGAAGTAGTGGGCAAATGCATTGGGGTACTTGGCTATGGTTTCTGCTGCAAAGGTGCACATAGTGTGAAGCTTGCAGGGTGTTCAAGCTTGTGGAGAGTTAGCCTAGGTGTGTAGGTGTGTGACCTTGTCTGATATGGTTCAGATGTTGAGAGGAAGTTATTGCTGACGACTGCATGCTGATCAAGAAGACTGGATATAATGTCAGACAACATGTTATGACATGTTGGTGTGGACATGACAATTTTGACCTGATTGAACCAGTAGTGTACATCTACCTCATTGTGTGAGTATGGTGGTTGGATGTTTAAGAGAAGATTGTCTTTGGAATTGTGTGTACTTGGTTGTCCTATTGTGGCTACAAGGAGGGAGAGATAGCCAATATGTGTTGACTAAGAAGGCTCTAGGATTGAGGGGGAGTGTGCATGTTTGTACAGCCGGTTCCTGCCTTTAGGAGGAGTTTTAGCCTTGTGAAGTTTTGGATGTGATTGATATTGGTTGTGTCTTGGAATCTACTGTGAAGTCTTGGATTGGTTGTGCTGTGAACCAGCAGACAATGTCTGATGAGATGTCAGAACATGGGATAGGACATGTTTCTCTTGGGCCAAACAAGGAATTATTTTGGACGGTGAGGTGCAACACGTGGATCCGACTCTGCATGGAACTGTTTTGGCACAATTTATGGTATATATCAGTTAGGAAACAATAAATCTGGTCAAGACTGTTTTGGACGGAAGAAATTGAATTTGGATGGAGTTTTTAGTTCCTAAAATAGTGTTTCCTTGACCAAGAACTTTGAAATATTCAAAGCTCGTTAATTCCTAAGTAACTGATCTGATATATATAGGGGCAATTCTTCTCTCCTTCAACTCGTGAGTGTTCTTGATTCATAAGTCTTATGGCTTTTGTGTGCCTTTGGGTGAGTACTTCTTGGATCTGGTTTTGTGAGGGCTTCCTTTGCCAATTTGTGGCTAAAAAGGGGGAGAAAAGTGAGAGATGGGCTAAAAGGTTTACGCAGATGTTTTCCCTGAAGTCTGCAGTCCCAGCTGTGGCAGAATGAGGTATCTGCCACAGTTGGTGTTGAGTCTTTGTGACTTGTGTCCTGAGTTATGAACACAGTTGTGACTTGTGTTCTGAGTTACATGAGTTGGCAGATTGGCACGTCTTAAGTTTCATCTTATGCCATAGGTCGACTGGGGGCGTATGATCAATTTAGGTGTGCATAAGTCTCTCATGCCGCCATTGGTCTTTGATGTCTAGACAAGCATTTCTTTTCTGGAGGAGTCTTCTACATCCTCTCCGGGTCTGAGTTGAAAGGAAAAAGAAATGTGTTGTATTAAGGGGGAGTATTGGATATCTTCTTCCTCATGTGCACCTCCTGATGTGCTGCCTGGAGCTGATGTCGTATGGTGATGTCCTAACATCAGTCAGAAGAGGATTCCCCATGAATGCAGTACACTGTTAGGATCAGATAACACCCAACAGTAGTGTAGGATTGTAATTACTGTTGTAATCTGAGTTGTAATATCTATGTAGATGTTTTAGCCAAAATTAGCCAAAGGGGGAGATTGTAAGTTCTTGTAATTGGTTGTAATTTTGTTAAAACAATGTGTTGTCATGGTTGATGTTACAACATGAGCTTCTAACAGTATAGGTATGTTTTAACTAACATTCTGGTTTGTTGTTGAAGAATTAAAGTACTGAAGAGTGATGTTACATGGGATGTCGTAACATCACTATACCAGATCATCAGACTTTAATGTGTTTAGGGCTGCACGTGGTTCTGGTGTGTTTGAGATTTTCTGCTAAAGAGATTCAGAGAATGCAGGCGAAAATCAAGGGAGATATATATTCTGTTACAATATGTTATGAAGATCAGATTGTTACGAATCTAAAGCATAAAGATATGGAGAAGATTTTGATCTAATAAATGAAGATTTATTTGAAGATATGATCAGATTTGTTACAGCTGATATGATATGATTGAAGGCCCAAATTCAGCTGGGATGATATTATAAATAGAGTGCTTGTAACCTAGAATGAGCACAGGTCCAAGATGTAGATCATTAGGGCTTTGTCTAGTGAACCACTCGGGGTGTGAGATGGTCACTATGGTTAACTCAGAAACCTGTAGGTAATGAGTTTTGTATTGTTCTTGGAGGAAGCTTTGAAGCAACTCCAAAGGGATGTCATGGAAGTGTGTCTTCCAAGGTATATGTAATAGAAAAGTTTAAGGAGTCAAGTTGTTGATGCAGTGACGGTGTAGTTGACTGCTAGACATCATCGAGATGATTGGAAGTGAGATGGAGTCTCTTACCTAGGGAGGACTTAGGTATAAGGGTCATTGGATAGTGATTGAATTAGGTAGATTGTCAACTGGTGTGTTGAGTCTGTAATTTGATACTACTAATAGTGGACTTCCTTCCTTTCTTGGTATGCCCCCAGATGTAGGTTGGTTGAACCGAACTGGGTGAATTATTGATTGTGTTCATTATTGCCTTGTTCAGAAGATTGCGATGTTGTGACATTGCATAAGACATCACACATCTGTACCAGAATTTCACAGTGTATCTTTAGATCAGAGTCGGCACTTGGCCACTTTGATAACTTGAACCTCTGAAAGATCAGAGAACCTTCAACAAATGTCACTCTTCGCCATTGAAGATGATATCCTCGCTTTCCCGGATTAAGGAAAATCCATAGAGAAAGCCTCGTGATCAGAGATTCGGCAGCATGCCAGTTTTGCTCCGAAAGGACCACTGATGAAAAGGTCATCAGCCCCACAAAATTGGACCCCATCATATGGCGTTTCTCCGGGAAGATCCCGAGAAAAGTATGATGTAACCCCAAACGAAAACAGTCTCTCAAGAAACTCGCTTTCCCCAGTAGAATCGACAGATGACGTCTCCAACAGAGAAGTTTGTACAACTCTACAACTCAGACGACTGGGTTCCCCAGCAAATCTGACATCAAAACTTTTTCCACTCAAATGGCATCTCCCCAGGAAAATTCGGCGAGAAGTTTGAGGAAAGCCGCTACGAATAGCATCCCTTGTCAAGAAAGTTTATTGACAAAAGAAACTAAGACCAGTTCTTGGTAGGAAACCAGGATCGAGGGGAAGTTTAAATCTGAAACTAAGACCAGTCCTTGGTAAGAAACCAGGATCGAGGGGAAGTTCAAATCAGAAACTAAGACCAGTTCCTTGGTAGGAAACCAAGAACGAGGGGAGGTTTATTTCAAAAGAAAACTGAGACCAGTTCCTTGGCGGAAAACCAGGATCGAGGGGAAGTTTACCTTTTCTAAGCATCATTGCTTAGTTAAAGAAGATGAATGTGTAAGCTACCATTCATAACCACCATCAAAATTTCGGATATTCCGATATTTAATCCTCTTGCACCCCGAATTCTTGAATACTAACGTCATTCATACCTTCGGGTCCAAGAAGATTAAATAGGGGCATCTGTAATACCCCAAATTTTGACCACTTAGATTTCTCATCATTGTGAAAATCATCATCACAATATGGATGAACCATCATGCTTCATCAGTCTCCCCAAAGATGGGTGAGCATCCAATACAATCAAAATTAGGGTTTCAAGCCCTCTCTGAGCTTTAGACAAAGGATCAATCAAGAAATGACATGATCTTCAACTTGTCTAATCTCTCAAACATCCACAATGGATCAAAAAGGACTCCCACTTCAAGGATTAAGCACAAGGCTGCTCCCTTCTAGGTGGATCAAGTCTCAAGATCGACAGTGTCACCAAATTAGGGTTTTGGTCGACCAGGGCCTCCAGATGGAAATTTTCATCTGGGCACAAGGCAATGATCCAAAACATGACCTAATATGCTTCATGGAACCTCATGAACCCATGCATCAAGTCAATTTTGCCTCAGGGGATGCATTCATCAAAAATCAGGAATTAGGGTTTCTTGACCTAATTCACCCCTAAGTTGACTTTTGGGACAAACCATGAGCCAAGACCTCAAGAGATGATTTGAGGGTCTCTAATACACCATATTGATCCATTTGGAACAATGGATTGATCCAAGAAGCTTGAGCAACAAGTTTCATTTTCATCTGCACCACAATTAGGGTTTTAAGGGAAAAGTCAACTGTAACTTTGACTTTTGACCAAGACATGCTCCCAAACCCTAATACATGATTGAATATACCCTATGGTACCCATGGAACATGTCCATCAAGTTTGATTTAGGTCAAGGACATGATTTCCTGAAGAATTGCACAGTTTGGAATTCATCTGATAAAAAGTCAACTGTGCACAAAAGTCAACTTTGACATTTTGAGATTTTTCACCAAAATGGATTTTTAACCCTAAAATGATGTTAATGTATGATTTGAATCATCATTCATCAAGAAAAATCAAGAAAAGTGAGATAACTTGTAAAAGGGGTAACCATAAAACTTAGAAATTTTTCTAAGTTAAAAATAAAGTGGCAAAGGTACCAACTTTGGAGGACCATAACTCCTAAACCACAAGGCCATTTTTTCTCATCCAAAGATGGATTTGTAGCCCTCATTATCACCTACAAAAACTTCAACTACAAGTCATTCTAATTCATTAAGGATTTTGAGTTATGGAGTGATCAAAGTGGCTGAAAAGTGAAAATGTCACTTTTTCCAACACTTAGTGAAATTTTCACTAAGTCAGAATTCTGCTTCACTTTTTGCCAAATGTAGGGGGATTTTTCACTTGGAATCAAAAGAGATCAAAACCAAACTTGTTCAAACAGTTGTTGTATCATGTAAGAGCTTTCCAAAATGGCCAAGAACATTGCCAAATTCAACCTACACCATGAGATACAACATTGGCAAGTTGCCTTGCTGAAATCTGTCAAAGCAAGGCAGAATTTGCATTTTGGCTCGATTTGCCAAAATCAGCCAATTGTAATTGCTCCAATCCACTTAGACACCTCAGAGGATTGAATCCAAAGGGGACAATCACTGAGCCAAGCCTCCAAGGTCCAAGGAACAAGGAATAGCATGTTGAACCTAGAGTTGCCAAAGTAGGGACAAGACTTCAAATTTGGAATGAGGCATTCAATGGAACCATCAAGGTGGCATGGACTGAGCCATTCTCATCTGAAATCAGTCAAGACTTATCCAAGACCAAGGGGACCAAAGCTCTGTGCCCTAACCTCTAGTCAATGGCTAGAGGAGACTTTCATTTCCATTGGCCAACATTGAGGAAACCTACTTACCAGCTGCCATGCACTATTCCTTGCAAAACAAACTTGCTCTACTATAAATAGAGCTCAATTGTGGTCAGTTTGAGTACACCAAAGCCATCTAACAGATGCTTTCCTCAAAATCTCTTTCTCTTGGCAAAAATGCCTTTCTTAGCAAGGTAGCTATCGGGTTTTGAGTTTGAGAGCAATTCTGCACAAACCAATCACTCACACACCTCACATACATCACATATGAGCTGATCAAACACTCACATAACATCTGAAACATCAATTTCACAAAATCACTTGCCATCCTCACAAGTTTGAAGTGAAGTTGCAGCTGAGATGCCATAAACTGATCCAGTCCATTTCAATTCAATCCAAGTGTTCAAACACACTCCATATGGTGTAGGGAAGTTGTTCAGATCATCACAACTCATCCGTAACACCTCCAACCCAGAATTTGATTTGCTCTTGCTGTCACGACTTGGAGGTAAGCCTAAACTTGGTCATCTCTCAATCTATGCATATTTCCTCGCACAATAATTTGGCCATATGTTCATAATCATGCATGGAATGTTTTCCCTCAATTAATTGCATTGTTTGAATCGTGTATCAAAAATCCTAGCCTTCATGCAGAAATTAGGGTTCTTGAGGTTTCTTCGTGATTTCTTGTTGTATGTTTAATTTAAATGAAATTAAAGTACATAGACATGATCGTGAGGTTGAGGCGAGCATAATGATATGTGGATTGCATGTTATAATTACGTATTCAGTGAGATTGGATGGAAAATGCAAATCTGGGCAAACTGAAAAACGCGCGTGTTCTTGGTGTTGTTCTTGGCGCCATTTTCATATATTTGAATATTTGAATTTTGTGATTTTGTTTAATTGATTCAAAAATTAATTTCTCTCTGAGTTTTAATGATTTTGAGTTGATTCTTTTTATAATAATTCACAAAAATGTTAAAATATTTTATTTTATCAAAAAATCCCAAAAATATTATTTATTTCATATAATTGATATTTTTGCAAAGAATTAATATTTTAATTGTTTTTGGCATTTTAAATATTTTTTCTACATTGATTTTGCAACTTTTAATGCTTTCTAATTATTTTGTAGGTCAATACTTAATTTTTGAAGCATTAATCCAAGATCACAATTTGTTTTCCATGTGTTAAACAATTTTTGATCATTTTAAATGCATTTTTATTCAATTAAATACATTTTGAAAACAAATTAGGGTTTTGGATTAATTCAACCCTCATAAATCATTTTCAAAACACTTTGGGCCTCTATTAGAGTGTAAGACCCAACCCCCTTTTTTTTTTACCAAATCATCTTTGGGCCTCACTTATTGTATAAGTCCCGATACCGTCAAAAAACAAACGGCGCGATCGTCGCCTTTTCAAAAATCATTTGGGCCTACCCTCGAGTAGTAAGACCCATTTCTTTTTCTTTAAAACACTTTGGGCCTCTTGAGAGAGTGTAAGACCCATCCCTTTGTACAGAAAACCTTTTTGGGCCACAGTCACTTGTATAAGTCCCTCTGTACAAATTCAAACAGTGCGCTCACTAATAAAACCCTGGGCCTCTCCTTGAGCTGTAAGCCCCAAATCTTTCTTTTTCAAAGCACTTTCTCCTTTGATTTTGAATATACTGTTGTTTTTAATCATTCTTTGTTGAACAACTAACCAAACAGCATGGAAGCTCTATAACCGAGTAAGTGATTCTCGCTTTCATTTACTACTTTCATATTATAAACTGTATTGTGGGGCTGCTCACTGTAAGTCTCCTTTCATAAACTCATATCTACTGTGTAATAATAGTATAGATATTTCGAGTTTCCCCGGCTACTACGTCTAGAACTAAGTGACACCGTTTCATTTATTCGTAGAAATAGACGCCTAGATCCCCAATAAGAGCACCAGATACAGTCTTCTCTTCGGCTGTCCTCCTTAGGAATCGTCAAGAAATTCTATCCCCCAGAGATGAATTATTCTCGGTGAAACTTCTCTTGAATTTCTTCAAACCGCCGAACGGTTCGGACTCTCTTTAAAAGTTAAAGTCACTGGATAGTAAACCTCGCACGTTTACCAGTGGTTTTAACTCTAAAAGAGTTTTCCTAAACTTTTCTTTGGTTTGGGACCCACGGGCTTCTTAAAAGCATCGGCCTCCTCTTGGGCATCATACAAGGACCCACATGCTTCCTAAAAGCAACCCCGCCTCCTCTTGGGCATTATTCAAGGACCCTACGGCTTCTTGGAAGTATTCACAGCCTCCTCTTAGGCTTCGTATAATGATCTCTTCCTCCGGGAATGATAGCTTCCTCTTGGGCTTCGTACAAGGACCCGTCGGCTTCTTAAAAGTTTCCAGCCTCCTCTTGGGCTTCGTACAAATTGTCCCGACGACCTCCTAGAGGTATAGGAACAAAACCTAGTCATCCTCATAGAATAGTCCTTTCATAGAGTCTACTACTATTTCTCGAAGCATAGTACAAAAGATAAAACTCTAGACTTGGACAGTCTAACTTCCTTGAGTCTCAAAGACATTCTCAAGCACCCTTCGTTAAATAGGAAGGAAACCCGCAGACTCGGACAGTCTCAATACCCTTTGGATTTCCCGTTTCCTCAAAGAAAAGGAAATATCCCTGATCCTCAAATTAAATCCCTGAGTACAGTGTTACTCATATAAGAACTGATTTTCTCTTTTAAATTAGTATATTGGATCTGTCACTCAACTGAAACAGTTACAATAGCCTCCATCTCGGGCTTCGTACGAGATACCAAAATTCTCCCCAGTGGAGTCAAAACAACCTTTTAGCCTATCTCTCAGGCTTTGTATGAGACACAAAAGATTCCCTCGTTGAGTCAATCACCCCTTTTTTTGCCTCCATCTCGGGCCTCGTACGAGATATAAATCCCTTCAGCAAAAGTCGAACTCTTTGCTAGCCTCCTCTTAGGCTTTGTATAACGATATGCCCCACTGGGTCAAAAACTTTTAGCCTCTCTCTCGGGCTTTGTACGAGACACAAAATAGCCTCCTCTTAGGCTTTGTATAATGATTTTCCTAGCGGAAATTAGCCTCCTCTTAGGCTTTGTGTAAGAAAACCACTGGTTGATCCAATCGACCTTTTAGCATCAAAGCTGTGTCTCGTTCACAGTACACAAACATCAATAACTCCTTTTCCCTTCATCTAATCGCTGTAAGCGGCAAGCCTCTGGATCATCTATATCCATGCCACTGTCCCTCTTTTAGCATGAGAAATTCCTAAGGAAAGATGGCATTGCTTTACACTGAGTTAAAGTCTTCTCCTTCAGGTTAAAACCCTTTCTTCGGAAATTATGGCATTGCTCGGATCCGCGTATCCCAGTTAAAGTAATTCTCCTTCCCCCTCTTTAGAGATGACAAATTCTCTCTAAAGTCGAGGTCTTTCAGCTTCACGTCTTGGGCTTTGAACAAGACACAAATAGACCTTTTAGCTTCACATCTTGGGCTTTGAACAAGATACAAACCACCTTTCGCTTCACGTCTTGGGCTTTGAACAAGACACCAAAAACCAATTTCCTCCCATAGAATAGGAGGAACTACGAACGCTCTGATTTCCCTGTTTCGGTAAACGGGAATACGTAGGCATAAGATCGAAAGAAAAGATCTTAGCGAGCGCAATCAACAAAAAACCAAAATCCCATATTTCCATCAATTAAAAGCAGTAATTCAAAAGCATCAGTCCTAACATCCTAATCCTTATTCCCCGCCAGAAACCCTTTGCCTAGAAAAAAGAAAGAAAGAACCGTATTGGCGAAATACGAATAACCAGTACAAAGGCCCCCCACATTGATAGCATCCGTAACCTAACAGACCGCTGTTTAAACTTAGTATGCAAGCAGGGTTAATTGGAGACATCTATTTCCCTTCCTTATTCAGCTCATAATAGGATAAAAAATGAATCGTCCTGTAGTTTTAAGCTCAACCGCAGAGAGCGGCCAGCGCTTAAGAACCACGTCCAAAATCGCTCGCTACACTTGGCTCATGGTTTGTCCCAAAAGTCAACTTAGGGGTGAATTAGGTCAAGAAACCCTAATTCCTGATTTTTGATGAATGCATCCCCTGAGACAAAATTGACTTGATGCATGGGTTCATGAGGTTCCATGAAGTATATTAGGTCATGTTTTGGATCATTGCCTTATGCCCAGATGAAAATTTCCATCTGGAGTCCCTGGTTGACCAAAACCCTTATTTGGTGACACTGTCGATCTTGAGACTTGATCCACCTAGAAGGGAGCAGCCTTGTGCTTAATCCTTGAAGTGGGAGTCCTTTTTGATCCATTGTGGATGTTTAAGAGATTAGACAAGTTGAAGATCATGTCATTTCTTGATTGATCCTTTGTCTAAGCACTCAGAGAGGGCTTGAAACCCTAATTTTGCTTGTAGTAGATGCTCACCCATCTTTGGGGAGACTGATGAAGCATGATGGTTCATCCACATTGTGATGATGATTTTCATAATGATGGGAAATCTAAGTGGTCAAAATTTGGGGTATTACAGATGCCCCTATTTAATCTTCTTGGACCCGAAGGTATGAATGACGAAGGGATTCGGGCATTCGGGGTGCAAGAGGATTAAATATCGGAATATTCGAAATTTTGATGGTGGTTATGAATGGTAGCTTACGCATTCATCTTCTTTAGCTAAGCGATGATGCTTAGAAAATGTAAACTTCCCCTCGATCCTGGTTTCCTACCAAGGAACTGGTCTCAGTCTCTTTTGAAATAAACTTCCCCTCGATCCTGGTTTCCTACCAAGGAACTGGTCTTAGTTTCTGATTTAAACTTCCCCTCGATCCTGGTTTCTTACCAAGGAACTGGTCTTAGTTTCTGATTTAAACTTCCCCTCGATCCTGGTTTCTTACCAAGGAACTGGTCTAAGTTTCTTTTGTCAATAAACTTTATTGACAAGGGACGCTATGTGTAGCGGTTTTCCTTCAAACTTCTCGCCGAATTTTCCTGGGGAGATGCCATTTGAGTGGAAAAAGTTTGGATGTCAGACTTGCTGGGGAACCCATTCATCTGAGTTGTAGAGTTGTACAAACTTCTCTATTGGAGACGCCATTTGTTTCTACTGGGGAAAGCGAGTCTCTTGAGAGACTGCTTTCGTTTGGGATCTTTCATCATACTTTTCTCGGGATCTTCCCTGAGAAACGCCATATGATGGGGTCCAATTTTGAGGGGCCGATGACCTTTTCATCAGCGGTCCTTTCGGAGCAAAACTGGCATGCTGCCGAATCTCTGATCACGAGGCTTTCTCTGTGGATTTTCCTTAATCCGGGAAAGCAAGGATATCATCTTCAATGGCGAAGAGTGATGTTTATTGAGAGTTTTCTCTGGCTTTTCAGAGGTTCAAGTTATCAAAGTGGCTAAGTGCCGACTCTGATCTAAAGATACACTGGTGGCGAGATTGTGCAGACGCAACACTTCCTGACGAGGAAAGAACTGACAAACTCGATTAAGAAAACTGTTTATCACTAAGGGACAAGACCGACTCAAGTGATAGTGATGCAATATGAAATGTGAATGCAAATCAAAAATGCATGAAGTATGTATGTTTATGCTGACAAAACAGACGCGACATACAGACTAATGGATGAACATAATTGGATACTCGGCCATCGCGGGGCGAAGAAGTACCGTTGGTTCAAAATAGCAATTCCACCTTGCTTAGGAGAGATAGTCCCGTTGGGAGCTATGCTGATCGGGCTTAGGAGATGAGAACTCGGCCGAGGCGTGTCAGACGAAACAAGGTCTCTGACACAGTTGATCCCTTCATTCAGGCATACTAGCTTAGAAGGAGTACTTTGATTCTGCACTTTGAAATTCGCTTACTTCGGGAGAAGTAATCGATATTCTTCTGATGTTCAACAGTCAAAAGAAATGTCATCTTTAATTTAAAAGCAGAAAAAGTTTTAACAAGTAAATTCATTTTTTGTTTTATTTCAAGAATCGCTGATTAAGTTTAAACAACGTCGTTCTGTAAAGCTAAAACAAGTTAAGAATTACAAACAAAAGCACAAGGGCTCAAATTTTATTGATAAGATGGAGATCAGCCAAACGCGTGATTCTAAAGAGTATATACAAAGTTAGAAAATGGTAATTTACAGGGAAAAGGGCTACGTTGAAACATAACGACCACTATCCTTCTACCAACTTTGAGTTCGGTACATCCTGAGCTTCCGTCGAAGATGACCCTTGACTGGAGATTTCCTCTGATAGATGATGTTAACTACTGCTGAGGGACTTGCCTCTGTTGAACATAGTTACTTGCCATTATCCCTAATTTTTGCCTGGATTGTACTATGAGATTTCCAATCCATCGGGATGATTCTTTTTTTCCATGTCTCTAACTTTTGCCTGGACCGCCCTTTCGGGTTTTCAATCCACCGAGACGTTTTTTTTTTTAGTTTAGGCGAAGTATTTCTTGACTACATCAACATTCGTGGGGTAGGAAAATTCCTCTCCGTCCATGGTTGCAAGTCTCAAGGCGCCGCCTGAGAAAGCTTTCGTGACCACATAGGGACCATCATAATTCGGGGTCCATTTGCCCCGGGAATCAGTGAGAAATGATTGTATCTTCTTGAGCACGAGGTCTCCTTTCCTGAAGACACGAGGTCGGACCTTTTTGTCAAACGCCCTCTTCATTCTTTGCTGATACAACTGACCGTGGCATAGTGCCGTGATTCATTTTTCCTCGATCAAATTCAATTCGTCGTGTCGACTTTGACACCATTCAGCTTCGGTGAGCTTAGCTTCCATCAATACCCGGATTGATGGGATCTCTACTTCTATGGGGAGCACTGCCTCCATGCCATATACTAGAGAGAAAGGGGTAGCCCCTGTTGAAGTGCGGATAGATGTGCGATAACCGTGAAGAGCAAAGGGTAGCATCTCGTGCCAATCTTTATAGGTTACAACCATTTTTTGAACAACCTTCTTGATGTTCTTGTTAGCCGCTTCTACTGCTCCGTTCATCTTGGGTCGGTAGGGAGATGAGTTATGGTGTTCAATCTTGAACTCTGCACACAACTCTTTCATCATCTTATTGTTCAAGTTAGATCCATTATCAGTAATGATCTCGCTTGGAACACCATAACGGCAGATAATATTGTTTTTGATAAATCGGACCACCACTTGTCGGGTTACATTGGCGAATGACGTTGCTTCGACCCACTTGGTGAAATAGTCAATGGCTACCAGGATGAACCGATGTCCGTTTGAAGCCTTGGGCTCAATCATGCCAATCATGTCGATTCCCCATATGGAAAAAGGCCATGGGGAAGAAAGAACTTTGAGATGTGATGGCGGTACATGAATTTTGTCAGAGTATATCTGACACTTGTGACACCTCCTCATGTACTTGTAGCAGTCGGATTCCATTGTCAACCAATAGTACCCGGCCCTGAGAATTTTTCTCGCCATTGTGTGTCCGTTGGCATGAGTGCCAAAGGATCCTTCATGAATTTCTTTCATGAGCATGTCTGCTTCTGGTCTGTCGACGCATCGGAGCAAGACCATGTCAAAATTTCTCTTATAAAGAGTGTCACCGCTCAGGAAGAAGTTTCCAGCCAATCTTCTGAGGGTTTTCCTGTCTTTTCTGAGTGCCCCAGATGGGTACTCTTGTTTCTGAAGGAAGCATTGGATATCGTGATACCAAGGTCTGTCGTCTATGACTGCTTCAATCGCGAAGATGTAAGCGGGACGTTCAAGGCGCATGATGTCGATCTTAGGTATGTCATTCCATCGACCTACACTAATCATGGAAGAGAGAGTGGCTAATGCATCAGCCATGTGATTCTCATCACGAGGGATGTGATGAAAGTCGACTCTGTTGAAGAAGGGTAACAACCTTCTTGCATAGTCTTTGTAAGGAATCAATCCTGATTGGTATGTGTTCCAATCTCCTTTTATCTGCTTAATAACCAGGGCTGAATCGCCGTATACGTCCAAGTTTTTTATCCTTAAATCAATCGCTTCTTCGAGACCCATAATACATGCTTCGTATTCGGCCTCGTTGTTCGTACATTTGAACGTAAGTCTGGCAGTGAAAGGAATGTGGATACCCTGAGGGGTAACAATGATTGCCCCAATTCCGTTTCCATAATGATTAACTGCTCCGTCAAAGATGAGTCCCCACTGGGAACCTGGTTCTGGCCCTTCACTGGGTAGCGGTTCATCGCAATCTTTCATTTTTAGATACGTGACATCTTCGTCTGGGAAGTCAAACCCGATTGATTCTTGATCGTCAATCGGTTGATGAGCCAAATGATCGGCTAAAATACTTCCTTTAACGGCTTTCCGAGCATGGTACTCTATGTCATATTCTGATAGTAACAACTGCCAACGGGCAATCCTTCCCGTGAGAGCAGGTTTTTCGAAAACGTACTTGATTGGATCCATTTCGGAGACCAACCAAGTAGTATGACGAATCATGTACTGGCGAAGACGTTTGGCTGCCCAAGCCAAAGCGCAACAAGTTTTCTCAAGCATTGTGTACCGAGTCTCGCAGTCGGTGAATTTCTTGCTTAGATAGTAAATGGCAGACTCTTTCCTTTTAGTTTCGTCTTGTTGGCCAAGTACACATCCCATTGACTGTGAGGTAAATGATTAGTGGTCTTCCTTCCACTGGAGGTGATAGAATCGAAGGATTCAACAGATATTCCTTAATACTGTCGAAGGCAGTTTGGCAGTTTTCTGACCAAACGCAATCCTGGTTCTTTTTCAATAACTTGAAAATCGGCGCACAAGTCGCGGTCATAAGGAATATGAATCTGGAGATGTAGTTCAAACGTCCCAGGAATCCTCTGACTTGTTTTTCAGTTTTCGGAGAAGGCATTTCTTGAATGGCCTTGACCTTGTCAGGATCAACTTCAATTCCTTTCTGGCTGACGATGAACCCTAGTAGTTTCCCTGAACGGACACCGAAGGTGCACTTGTTGGGATTCAAGCAGAGCTTGAATTTTCTTAGACGTTCGAACAATTTTGACAGATGTTCAACGTGCTCATCCTCTGTTCATGATTTTGCAATCAAATCATCGACATATACCTCGATTTCTTTGTGTATCATGTCATGAAACAGAGTAGTCATGGCCCTTTGATAGGTTGCCCCGGCATTCTTCAAACCGAACGGCATTACCTTGTAACAAAAGGTACCCCATGGGGTAATGAACGAAGTTTTCTCCATGTCTTTCGGCGCCATTTTGATCTGGTTATAGCCCGAGAATCCATCCATGAAGGAGAATACTTTGAACTTTGTTGTGCTGTCAACCAGCATATCGATGTGTGGTAAAGGAAAGTCGTCCTTTTTGCCTTGTTTAGATCTATGTAATCAACACACATTCTGACCTTTCCATCCTTTTTGGGAACAAGTACGATGTTGGCTAACCATTGAGGATATTCAGATGTGGCAAGGAAACCCACGTCAATCTGTTTCTGTACCTCCTCTTTGATTTTGATGGCCACGTCCGGGTGAGTCCGTCTCAACCTTTGCTTTACTGGCGGACATTCCGATCTTAATGGTAAGTGATGTTCCACGATGCTGGTATCCAACCCTGGCATATCCTGATAGGACCAAGCGAACACATCGGGGAATTCTTTGAAAAGCTTTATCAAACCCTCTCTGGCAGTTGGACTGAGCAGTGCCCCAATCCTGATTTCTTTTCTCTCTTTCTCTGAACCCAAGTTTACCGTTTCCAACGGTTATTTGTGAGGTTCAATAGACCTTTCCTCTTGTCTGAGTAGTCGGGAGATCTCTTCTGGAATTTCGTTGTCATTTTCTTCTTCAGCCTCGAATACTGGGAACTCAAAGTTGGGAGAAGGCATCGGATCGTATGTTTCAACGGGGTATAAAACAAGCAATCTGCATGACGTGATGATTCGTGTTTAGAAGAGATAGAGAAAATGTAAGTGTGGGCAGTGTATTTATTTTACTGCTTGTTTTTATTTTTGAATTGTTTTTTTTTTTTTAGGATTACCATTTTCTAAAAAAGCAAAAAGAGAAAACAGCAATAATGCGGAAATTACAGAACGATGTTATTTTATTAATGAACAAGTCGAATCTTGAAACTACAGCCCTATAAAACAAAACTCTGTCGCTTTGGGCAAAGCGAAGAGGGAAATTTACAGAAAGCGAGCCCTATCAAAACATCCGTTTCACCTGGGCAGGGTGAAAGGTTAAAGATGGCAATTACTCTGACTGACGAACGACCTTCGGAACCTCGACGGCAACCCATTGGCGGCGAACTCCTCGGTGAATCACAAAGTCTGGCACCTTCTTTGATTTGCCTTCAGAAATGACGCTGATTTCTGGTGGCGCAGGATCGTTGGAATCTGTCTCCCAGGCAGAATTGTCGTAGGAGGATTCCTCTGTTGCATTTTGCATAGCATTTGTGCTCAGCTGTATCTCCCCATCCAGTTGACTGGATATCTTCGAGCCTGATACGAGAGTTTTCGGGAGCAGTGTACTTGACCATAAAGTCGTATTTTCCACTTGGTTGTCCCAAAGTGTCCCAAACTTATTTGGAACTGGAGAAGTCATCCCTCTCGATGACGTTGATCTCAGGAAAAGCATAGTTGATGAATTCTAGTCCTGCAAATGTTGCGAATTCATCTTCATGTTGAGTAGTTTCTGAATGACCTGAATGTTGATCCCATGACATGGTGGGGACACAGGTATTCTGTTCAATGACGCTCAGCTGTGTTTCATTACTCGGCTGACTTTCTTGCCCCAAGTTTCCTGGGTAAGGCTGCCACATTGGCAGACCATCCATCGGGCCATAGTAATTGCGGTCAAAGTTTTCTTTCATCAGAGTGTCTTCCTCTAATGAATTTGGCGGAGCACGACATCCTTCCGGATCACGATCTCCACAGATCATTTCGACATCTGATCTTGGTATAAATCTCGAACTTTCTGTAGGAAAGCAAAAAGGCATAGGCACCTCTTCCTGAGACATATAGCCGTCCTTGTTAAGGTAGGACTTCCATTCTTCATCTGTGTCAGAGGGATCTTCCTCATTGATAGCATGAACTGTCTGAGACACTGGGTGAAGAAAACCTCCACTGTGGAAGATGTTTTGAAGGGGATGAAGAGTTTTATCGTTGGCGGCTGTCTGAGTACAGGTCGCAGAAAAACCAAGACCCTTCTTTATTTTATTGTCAATGGGAATGACAAGTCGTCCCCATCCTTTTGTATCGGTACTCTCGACCGCTTTGATAGCATCTTTGTATGAAGAAATTGAAGTTCCTTCTTCGGACTGATCGTTCTTGCTCACCGATAGTGCTTGGAACTGAGTTCCAATAACCTCCTCGGGTTCCACACAAGCAGATGATGATAAGTTACTCACGAGCAAGGCTTGTTCCCCACAAACCGTGACAAGTTGATCGTTCTTGACAAACTTTAGCTTTTGGTGGAGGGTTGAAGTAACCGCTTCAGCCTGATGTATCCAAGGTCTTCCTAATAAACAACTGTATATTGCCCGGATGTCCATGACCTAGAAAGTGATTTGGAAAGTGTGAGGACCAATAGTTATGGGAAGATCAACTTCGCCGATAACTATTTTTCTGGATCCGTCGAATGCTTTGACGACGACCTCGCTGACTCTCATCGGAGGGCCCTTAAATGATAATTGTATCAAAGTGGACTTCGGCATAACATTCAGGGCTGACCCTGTGTCTACCAGTACGTTGGCTAAAGCATCGCCCTGGCAGTTAACTGTAATGTTGAGCGCCATGTTATGACAACGACCCTCTTCAGGTAATTCCTCATCACTAAATCCCAAATTATTGCAGGAAGTGATGTTAGAGACAATGCTATCGAATTGTCTGATTGTTACATCCTATTCCACAAAGGCTTGCTCCAAGACTTTCTGTAGAGCCTCCCTGTGGGCTTCGGAACTGAGTAACAGCGATAATACTGAGATCTTTGAAGGAGTCTGTAACAGTTGATCAACAATGTTATATTCACTCCTTTGGATGAGCTTTAGCATCTCATCTTTGTCTTTTGAAAAGTCGGGATTACCAGATTGACTGACTGGTGGATCAGGAATTTCTGCCTGAAGTTCCTTTTCTTTGTTGGATTCTCCAACCCCTCGGTTGAAGATTCGACCGCTCCGTGTTACACGACTGATGTCTGCAATATTCACGACGGAGGGTAATGGAATTTCCTTTCCATTCTCGATTATTGTTGCACCATATTTGTAAGGGATCGCCTTAGCTGATTCATACGGTAGTGGCCCCGGTAGATAGATGACTATGGGGACTTTCTGATTTTTCTGACCGTCATAAGTAACCTCGGTCCGTTCCTGGTTGGGAACTCTAGATTTGTCAAGTAGAGGGACGATGGCAAAAACATCCCTGATCTGGTGATGACCAGAGATCGTGACAACATCCTCAACTTGATCGGCAAGGTAGTTCGGCGACCAAATGATGGGTCCTGAACCTGGATATGGATGAATTTCTCCATGATCGATCTGACCCTGAAGAGCTTCTCTCACAAGGTAACACCCTTGGTTACTTTCCGAACAGACGCTACAACTGTCATAGTTGTGTGGTGGCACCTGGCCACGCCCACTTTGAATACAATGTAACCCCACTAGGTTACCTTCCATTGATCGAACATCCTGACTTTGATGACGAGTAGGATTCCTGTTATTGATACTAATCTGCTGAGTATCTTTGTTCATATAGATTGGCATCCACCAGTGATTTAACAAGTGCTGAAGTGCCTCCTGGACAAGGGTACAACCTCGATCGTTTTCGCAACCCGCTTTACAGCTTTGATAGTCATGTGATATTAAGAATCCGAGTCGGACCTGCTCAGCATGTAACTCTACCAGGTTGGTATTCATTACGCAGATATCGAAGATCTGAACCATGTTGATTTGATAGGAGTTCCTATCATGGTAGTCTTGGATCCATCCAAGATCCATCTGACGCTGGAGGGCCTCTTGTATGAAAGAGCATCCCTGTTTGTTTACCGAGAAAATCAGACAGGAACTATAATCGTGCCGCGGCAGATTATGATACTGGCTTTGCCTTGAGTGCATCGCCACCAAGTTGACATTCATCACACAGATGTCGTGGTTTTGAATGACGTTGGAATTCGTGTAAACCATGTTAACTCCACGAACTCGGTGCTCTTGGATCCATCCAAGATCCATTTGTTCCTGTAGAGCTGCTTGCACTACCGAACATCCTTGGTTATCTTTAGAGCAGATATCACACTGGTGATAATTATGAGGTGGCACATGGCCATATCCACTCTGTCTACAATGCATCCTGACCAGATTGGTCCCCAATAAGAGTACATCGTGAATTTGATAGACATTGTTAGTCTCTTTCTCAATCAGATTGACTGCAGCTTTCTCGTGTTGAGGCAGCTGGTTCGTAAGAACATTAGGATTCGTATCTTTGAAAGATAAGAGCCCGCCCCTAACAAGCTTTTGCACGTCGGATTTGAAATTGAGGCAAGTCTCAATGTTATGCCCTGAACCTCCTTGATGATAAGGACATGTTTGATCCGCTTTAAACCAAAAAGGCGGATTTTCCGGAATTGAAAGGGGAGACATAGTCTGAATGTGCCCCTTAGCCAGCAGTAACGGAAACAGCTCTGCGTACAACATGGGTATAGGATCAAACCCGGTGGTCGTGTTGTACGGTTGTTATTATATGGAGGACGAGCCTGTTGAAGAGGCTGTTGTGTCCTTTGTTGGTCAGGTTGGCTCTGCGCAACCTGAGGTTGATACATAGGAACGGGCGCGGGGCCGATAGCAGGAGTAACAGCTGCCACTGGCTGATAACGACGCCTTTGCTTTCCGAGAGAGATATTCCCAATATCTTGCTCTTTTTTCTTAGGGAGAGTACTACCGTATTTTTTAGTACCGCTCGTCGATCCAGTGTTTTTTACCAAACGTCCTTCTCGGACGGTTTCCTCAAGACGTACACCCATGCCGACCATTTCGGTGAAATAACTGGGTGCACTGGCAACCATTCGGTCATAGTAAAATGAGTTTAAGGTCTTTAAGAAGATCTTTGTCATTTTTTTTCCCTCAAGAGGTGGACAAATTTGAGCGGCAATTTCACGCCACCTTTGAGCATACTCCTTAAAGGTTTCTTTGTCCTTTTGCGACATTGATCTGAGTTGATCTCTGTCGGGTGCCATGTCCAAATTGTACTTGTATTATTGGACGAAGGCAGTACCAAGATCTCTGAATGTACTGATCGTAGTACGGTTTAAACCCATGTACCATTTGAGTGCGGCACCGGTCAAACTATCCTGGAAGTAGTGAATCAGCAGGTCCTGATTCTCCGTCTGAGCTGACATCCGCCGAGCGTACATCACCAGATGGCTTTGAGGGCAAGAGTTACCCTTGTATTTTTCAAAGTCGGGCACTTGGAACTTGTGCGGGACTTTCACATTTGGGACCAAGCAGAGGTCTGCGGCGTCCTTCCCAAATAGATCCTGACCGCGAATGGCTTGCAGCTCTTTCTGCATTTCCAGGAACTGTTCCTGGAATTCCTCCATTCTGTCAAACATAGTTTCCTTCTTACCAGAAGGTGTTGGTGGAATCTGTCCTTCCGGGACAGTGTGCACCACAGGGGGTGGTACCGTGACTACGGCAGTAAGTCTTGGCGCCTCCCAAAGTTTGTAACCTTCAGGAGTCTTGAGTATGCCCCTGGCATCTTCGCTTTCCCGAAGTTTGTAACCTTCAGGCCCAGCGGCTTCTGTTGCGATTCCCTGATCTTCGGTGATCGGCGGAACATATCCTTCCGGGATATAGTTAACAGGCATGCCCCAAGGACTATCTTTCGGTATCTGATACCTAGGATCATACTTTTCTATGATGGGCGTTGAGGTGATCTCTGAGATCACTGTTCTTTGTAGCTGAGCTTCTACCATGGCTTGCATGTCGTTACGAAGCTTTCTCATATCCTCTCTCAGAGCGTCGATCTCTTCTTTCAACTCTCTGTTTTCTTCCTTAAGATCATCCATCTTTTTCTGACGATTGGCCCGAGTATTATATGAATGAGACAGTTTGACTCTAGAATCGAGACACAAACGTGAGATTCGTAGGTAAGGAGAATACGCGATGTGAGAATGATGAATGCAATGATTATATTAATTGTTGTTTTTTTTTGTTTAATCAAAATAAACTTCGACAATTAGATTGCAAATATCAAACGGTGGGGAAACCCCTTTTTATTGAAATTCAAAGGATTACAGAAATGGAAATACAGTAGATTACAAAGTGCAGAAACAGAAACCTAAACTAATGGGTCCCGAGTCCTCTCTGAAGAAAAATCGGGTGCTGATTCTGGTATCCTCCTTTTCTTTGACCGGGGCGCTTGGGCCGTTGTCGGGTTGTCATTCCTTTGCCAAGTGAAAGGAGTGAGCAAATTCCTTTGGTCATCTTGATTCTCTACAGCATGCTGCTCCAAAATTTCAATCAGAGCATCTTTCTCTTTTAGTAGTTGCTGTATTTGGATACACTCTACGTCGAGGGTGCGGTACTTGTTCTTCCAAGATCTTCTTTCCTTTTGAACTTTGTTGAGAGTAACCTGAAGCCTTTCAGTTTCCGTCATGAAATACATGACAGTTTCCCTCGGTGGAAGAATTCTGTAACGAGGATAAGGCATCTTTAGCTTGAGAGCTCTAGTTTGTACCCAATGGAGATAAGGCTCCACCGAGACACAGTCCAGTTTTCCCAGAGACTCTCGTCCTTTCTTATGAACCTGTTTCCAAGCATGCACTATTTCCATCTTTAGTGCTCTGTCGTTTTCTCCTTCTTTGAAGAAAAGACCTTCCAGATGAACACCCAGTGGGATGTGTCTCATCGGGTATCCAAATTGACGAAGAACTAATATCGGATGATAGTTGATTCCTCCTTTAGTTCCTATGAGGGGTACGCTGGGGAAGTTTCCACAACGGTCAATGATTCTGATTCCCTCATAAATCATATTACACCAATCTATATCAGAGTTGGTGAGAGACATGATCTTCTGTGACCAACGTAAGACACTCTTGCAATCCCAAAAAGCGGCAGACTTGGGCAAGTGAGAGATAAACCACTTGTAAAGCAAAGGTACACAGCATGTGATCTCCCCTCCACTGTACAAATTTCCTAAATGTACAGAATGATACGCATCTACGAGCAAAGTCGGCACAGGGTTTCCAATGAGAAAAACCTTAATAGCGTTGATATCGACGAAGTTATTGATGTTGGGAAACAAAAATAACCCGTAGGTGAGCAAGACAAAGATGCTTTCAAAAGCAGTCTCGTTCCCTATACTAGCAAAGTACAGAGCCTTTATTGTCAAGAACTGGGCTGGCAAACCTTGGATGCCACCCTTAGTGGTCAGGTGAGTCCTGACCTCAGACTCGTCCAAATGAATTGCTCTTGCAATAGTCTGATTCTTTGGAATTTCTTCCAGTCCAGAAAATGGAGCTCGATCAGTGATATGTAAATCAGTCAGATGAGAATACTCCTCCAGCGTTGGTGCCAGCTGGTAATCCGGGAATGTGAAACAGTGATAAACCGGATCGTAGAACTGAATGAGTGCATCCATGATCCCCTTAATCACATGGACTCTTAATAGTGGTAGCAGACCACCGTGCTTGGCTCTGAAAGCCTCTGGGTTAACGATCATCCTCGCTAACTTTCTTAAATCCCCTAGTTTTGGAACCTTGAAGGTATACTGGTGAGTTCTCCTTCTACCGAAATCCATTAGCGTAATCTTTTTCTCTGATATTTGCAATCACAGTCTTAGTTTAATTTGAAAAACAGAGAGACTAGAAGAGAAGGTTTTTTGAATGTTTTAATGTTTTATTAAATGAATGCATGAATGCAGCACACAAAAACATAGAAAAAACATGGGGTTAGAGGGTCGTTGTCATGAAGTCAAGGCTCTACCCATCCTCAAAGGTTTATACTAGGGTGATTTTTGTACCTGTACTCATTATCATTAGCTCCTCCCAGGAAAGCAAAACAACAAGCGGATCGCCAGCGAGTTGTGTGCAATCTTAGAGTAAGTGCTATTCACCGAGAATAGATCACCAGCCTCAAATGAGGGTAGTATCGCGTAACATCTATTTCTGATAGCTTCTGCACTACGAAAAAGGTTGGTTTTTCTTAAGTGTATACTCAATCTCACCACATGCGGCATCACACGCATTCCCAGTAGCAGAAAAAATAAACACGTATAGTAATTAGGAAAAGCAGTATATATATTTGTCCTAATCATCCTAGACTTATAAAGCTATGAATCTTAAGTTCCTGACAAAAATGGGTTCCCCGGCGGAAGCCCCAATCTGTGGTTCCCTGCCTAAGAGATGGACCAGCATAGGTCAATCTTTCTCTTCGGTAGAGTTCCCATTTTCCGTGGAAAACAGGGATGATGCCCTAAGGCAGAAAAGGAGACTCCCCATCAGAGTCACCATTTGTGTAATTTTTCACACAAGAGAAGTAGAAAGAAAGGAAGAGGCCCCACGGTGGGCGCCACTTTTCTGTAGCGAGCGATTTTGGACGTGGTTCTTAAGCGCTGGTCGCTCTCTGCGGTTGAGCTTAAAACTACATGTCGATTCATTTTTTATCCTATTGTGAGCTGAATAAGGAAGGGAAATAGATGTCTCCAATTAACCCTGCTTGCGTACTGAGTTTAAACAGCGGTCTGTTAGGTTACGGATGCTATCAATGTGGGGGGCCTTTGTACTGGTTATTCGTATTTTGCCAATACGGTTCTTTCTTTCTTTTTTCTAGGCAAAGGGTTTCTGGCGGGGAATAAGGATTAGGATGTTAGGACTGATGCTTTTGAATTACTGCTTTTAATTGATGGAGATATGGGATTTGGGTTTTTTGTTGATTGCGCTCGCTAAGATCTTTTCTTTCGATCTTATGCCTACGTATTCCCGTTTACCGAAACAGGGAAATTAGAGCGTTCGTAGTTCCTCCTATTCTATGGGAGGAAATTGGTTTTTGGTGTCTTGTTCAAAGCCCAAGACGTGAAGCGAAAGGTGATTTGTATCTTGTTCAAAGCCCAAGATGTGAAGCTGAAAGGTCTATTTGTGTCTTGTTCAAAGCCCAAGACGTGAAGCTAGAAGACCTCGACTTTAGAGAGAATTTGTCATCTCTAAAGAGGGGAGAAGGAGAATTACTTTAACTGGGATACGCGGATCCGAGCAATGCCATAATTTTTGAAGAAAGGGTTTTAACCTGAAGGAGAAGACTTTAACTCAGTGTAGAGCAATGCCATCTTTCCTTAGGAATTTCTCATGCTAAAAGAGGGACAGTGGCATGGATGTAGATGATCCAGAGGCTTGCCACTTACAGCGATTAGATGAAGGGAAAGGAGTTGTTGATGTTTGTGTACTGTGAACGAGGAACAACTTTGATGCTAAAAGGTCGATTGGATCAACCATTGGTTTTCTTATACAAAGCCTAAGAGGAGGCTAATTTCCGCTAGGAAAATCATTATACAAAGCCTAAGAGGAGGCTATTTTGTGTCTCGTACAAAGCCCGAGAGAGAGGCTAAAGGTTTTTGACCCAGTGGGGCATATCGTTATACAAAGCCTAAGAGGAGGCTAGCAAAGAGTTCGACTCTTGCTTAAGGGATTTATATCTCGTACGAGGCCCGAGATGGAGGCAATTGTAACTGTTTCAGTTGAGTGACAGATCCAATATACTGATTTAAAAGAGAAAATCAGTTCTTATATGAGTAAGACTGTACACAGGGATTTAATTTGAGGATCAGGGATATTTCCTTTTCTTTGAGGAAACGGGAAATCCAAAGGGTATTGAGACTATCCGAGTCTGCGGGTTCCCTTCCTATTTAACGAAGGGTGCTTGAGAATGTCTTTGAGACTCAAGGAAGTTAGACTGTCCAAGTCTAGAGTTTTATCTTTTGTACTATGCTTCGACAAACAGTAGTAGACTCTATGAAAGGACTGTTCTATGAGGATGACTAGGTTCTGTTCCTATACCTCTAGGAGATCGTCGGGACAATTTGTACGAAGCCCAAGAGGAGGCTGGAATCTTTTAAGAAGCCGACGGGTCCTTGTACGAAGCCCAAGAGGAGGCTATCATTCCCGGAGGAATAGATCATTATACGAAGCCTAAGAGGAGGCTCTGAATACTTCTAAGAAGCCGTAGGGTCCTTGAATAATGCCCAAGAGGAGGCCGGGTTGCTTATAGGAAGCCTGTGGGTCCTTGTACGATGCCCAAGAGGAGGCCGATGCTTTTAAGAAGCCCGTGGGTCCCAAACCAAAGAAAAGTTCAAGAAAACTCTTTTAAAGATAAAACCACTGGTAAACGTGCGAGGTTTACTATCCAGCAACTTTTATCTTTTCAAGAGAGTTTGAACAGTTCGGAGGTTTGAAGAAATTCAAGAGAAGTTTCACCGAGAATAATTCATCTCTGGGGAATAGAATTTCTTGACGATTCCTAAGGAGGACATCCGAAGAGAAGACTGTATCTGGTGCTCCAATTGGGGATCTAGGCGTCTATTTCTACGAATAAGTGAAACGGCGTCACCTAGTTCTAGACGTAGTAGCCGGGGAAACTCGAAATATCTATACTATTATTACACAGTAGATATGAGTTTATGAAAGGAGACTTACAGTGAGCAGCCCCACAATACAGTTTATAATATGAAAGTAGTAAATGAAAGCGATAACCACTTACTCGGTTGTAGTGCTTCTATGCTGTTTGGTTAGTTGTTCAACAAAGAAAGATAAAAACAACAGTATATTCAAAATCAAAGGAGAAAGTGCTTTGAAAAAGAAAGATTTGGGGCTTACAGCTCAAGGAGAGGCCCAGGGTTTTATCAGTGAGCGCACTGTTTGACTTTGTACAGCGGGACTTATACAAGTGACTGGGGCCCAAAAATGTTTTCTGTACAAAGGGATGGGTCTTACACTCTCTCAGGAGGCCCAAAAAGGTTTAAAGAAAAGAGAGGGGCTTATAACACGAGGGTAGGCCCAGATGGTTTTTAATTTTAAACGGACGACGATCGCGCCGTTTACTTGTACAGAGGGACTTATACAATGAGTGAGGCCCAAAAAGTTTTTTGTACAAGGGGGGATGGGTCTTACACTCTCTCAAGAGGCCCAAAAAGGTCTAAAGAAAAATAAATGGGTCTTACTACTCGAGGGTAGGCCCAGATGATTTTTGAAAAGGCGACGATCGCGCCGTTTGTTTTTTGACGGTATCGGGACTTATACAATAAGTGAGACCCAAAGATGATTTGGTCAAAAAAAGGATTGGGTATTACACTCTAATAGAGGCCCAAAGTGTTTTGAAAATGATTTATGAGGGTTGAATTAATCCAAAACCCTAATTTGTTTTCAAAAATGTATTTAATTGAATAAAAATTCAATTAAAATGATCAAAAATTGTTTAAAACATGGAAAACAAATTGTGATCTTGGATTAATGCTTCAAAAATTAAGTATTGACCTACAAAATAATTAGAAAGCATTAAAAGTTGCAAAATCAATGTAGAAAAAATATTTAAAATGCCAAAAACAATCAAAATATTAATTCTTTACAAAAATATCAATTATATGAAATAAATAATATTTTTGGGATTTTTTGTGAAAATAAAATATTTTAACATTTTTGTGAATTATTAAAAAAAGAATCAACTCAAAATCATTAAAACTCAGAGAGAAATTAATTTTTGAATCAATTAAACAAAATCACAAAATTCAAATATTCGAATATATGAAAATGGCGCCAAGAACAACACCAAGAACACGCGCGTTTTTCAGTTTTCCCAGATTTGCATTTTCTATCCAATCTCCATGAATACGTAACCATATTATGCAATCCACATATCATTATGCTCGCCTCAACCTCACGATCATGTCTATGTACTTTAATTTCATTTAAATTAAACATACAACAAGAAATCACGAAGAGACCTCAAGAACCCTAATTTTTGCATGAAGGCTAGGATTTTTGATACACGATTCAAACAATGCAATTAATTGAGGGAAAACATTCCATGCATGATTATGAACATATGTCCAAATTATTGTGCGAGGAAATATGCATAGATTGAGAGATGACCAAGTTTAGGCTTACCTCCAAGTCGTGACAGCAAGAGCAAATCAAATTCTGGGTTGGAGGTGTTACAGATGAGTTGTGATGATCTGAACAGCTTCCCTACACCATATGGAGTGTGTTTGAACACTTGGATTGAATTGAAATGGACTGGATCAGTTTATGGCATCTCAGCTGCAACTTCACTTCAAACTTGTGTGGATGGCAAGTGATTTTGAGATTTTGATGTTCCAGATGTTATGTGAGTGTTTGATCAACTCATATGTGATGTATGTGAGGTGTGTGAGTGATTGGTTTGTGCAGAATTGCTCTCAAACTCAAAACCCGATAGCTACCTTGCTAAGAAAGGCATTTTTGCCAAGAGAAAGAGATTTTGAGGAAAGCATCTGTTAGATGGCTTTGGTGTACTTAAACTGACCACAATTGAGCTCTATTTATAGTAGAGCAAGTTTGTTTTGCAAGGAATAGTGCATGGCAGCTGGTAAGTAGGTTTCCTCAATGTTGGCCAATGGAAATGAAAGTCTCCTCTAGCCATTGACTAGAGTTAGGGCACAGAGCTTTGGTCCCCTTGGTCTTGGATAAGTCTTAACTGATTTCAGATGAGAATGGCTCAGTCCATGCCACCTTGATGGTTCCATTGAATGTCTCATTCCAAATTTGAAGTCTTGTCCCTATTTTGGCAACTCTAGGTTCAACATGTTATTCCTTGTTCCTTGGACCTTGGAGGCTTGGCTCAGTGATTGTCCCCTTTGGATTCAATCCTCTGAGGTGTCCAAGTGGATTGGAGCAATTGCAATTAGCTGATTTTGGCGAATCGAACCAAAATGCAAATTCTGCCTTGCCTTGACAGATTTCAGCAAGGCAACTTGCCAATGTTGTATCTCATGATGTAGGTTGAATTTGGCAATGTTCTTGGCCATTTTGGAAAGCTCTTACATGATACAACAACTGTTTGAACAAGTTTGGTTTTGATCTCTTTTGATTCCAAGTGAAAAATCCCCCTACATTTGGCAAAAAGTGAAGCAGAATTCTGACTTAGTGAAAATTTCACTAAGTGTTGGAAAAAGTGACTTTTTCACTTTTCAGCCACTTTGATCACTCCATAACTCAAAATCCTTAATGAATTGGAATGACTTGTAGTTGAAGTTTTTGTAGGTGATAGTGAGGGCTAAAAATCAATCTTTGGATGAGAAAAAATGGCCTTGTGGTTTAGGAGTTATGGTCCTCCAAAGTTGGTACCTTTGCCACTTTATTTTTAACTTAGAAAAATTTCTAAGTTTTATGGTTACCCCTTTTACAAGTTATCTCACTTTTCTTGATTTTTCTTGATGAATGATGATTCAAATCATACATTAACATCATTTTAGGGTTAAAAATCCATTTTGGTGAAAAATCTCAAAAAGTCAAAGTTGACTTTTGTGCACAGTTGACTTTTTATCAGATGAATTCCAAACTGTGCAATTCTTCAGGAAATCATGTCCTTGACCTAAATCAAACTTGATGGACATGTTCCATGGGTGTCATAGGGTATATTCAATCATGTATTAGGGTTTGGGAGCATGCCTTGGTCAAAAGTCAAAGTTACAGTTGACTTTTCCCTTAAAACCCTAATTGTGGTGCAGATGAAAATGAGACTTGTTGCTCAAGCTTCCTGGATCAATCCATTGTTCCAAATGGATCAACATGGTGTATTAGAGACCCTCAAATCATGTCTTGAGGTCTTGGCTCATGGTTTGTCCCAAAAGTCAACTTAGGGGTGAATTAGGTCAAGAAACCCTAATTCCTGATTTTTGATGACTGCATCCCCTGAGACAAAATTGACTTGATGCATGGGTTCATGAGGTTCCATGAAGTATATTAGGTCATGTTTTGGATCATTGCCTTATGCCCAGATGAAAATTTCCATCTGGAGGCCCTGGTTGACCAAAACCCTAATTTGGTGACACTGTCGATCTTGAGACTTGATCCACCTAGAAGGGAGCAGCCTTGTGTTTAATCCTTGAAGTGGGAGTCCTTTTTGATCCATTGTGGATGTTTAAGAGATTAGACAAGTTGAAGATCATGTCATTTCTTGATTGATCCTTTGTCTAAGCACTCAGAGAGGGCTTGAAATCCTAATTTTGCTTGTAGTGGATGCTCACCCATCTTTGGGGAGACTGATGAAGCATGATGGTTCATCCACATTATGATGATGATTTTCACAATGATGGGAAATCTAAGTGGTCAAAATTTGGGGTATTACAGAGGGGGAGTTTGAATTTTGTTTGGTGTTATTGCTTAGTGTTTTATGGTGTACGTCCGCTGCAGGTATCTCTGATTTGTGCTGTGTTGTTTTAGCCAAAATTAGCCAAAGGGGGGAGATTGTTAGTTCTGTTATTGGCTGCAATTTTGGTAAAACAATGTGTTGGTTCAAGATGTCATGTCTGATGTCTTAACATGTGTTGCTAACATTCTGCTTGTGGTGTGTTACTTAGGGTTGCAGTTTTGTGCATAATGTCAAGACTGATGTCTTAACATCTGTTGACAGAACATTGTGTTCAGTCTGTTGTGTTTTAAGGCTGCGCGTTTTTGTTATGTTTGAGAAATTGCAGGCGGAAATCTTGAAGAAGATTTGTTCTGATGCAATCATTGTGGAGTATATATTGTTACTGTTTTAGGGCGAAAAGATTTGAAGATAAAATCAGTTTTAATTGTGAATCAAATCTGAGATTTTCAAGGAGTCCAAGCCCAAGAATAAGTTTCTATTTAAAGCAGTCTCAACCCTACTTGGGAGAGACGAAGACAAGAGATTGTGTACTGAGTGTCAAGTATTAGGGTTTGTGTTTTTGTCTGTGTATTGTGAGCCATTCATTCATCTATTTTGATGTTTAAATTGAATTGTTTTAGTTGAGTTGTATGTTGTCCACTCTAAGCTTTTAAGCACGAGTGTTTGTTCTTGATTGAAGCTTTTAAGCAAGATCAAGGTATTGTCGTTGAAGTGTGTCTTCTACTTTGTTATTTTCTGTTTTCATCACTGCTGTGATTGAGGGGGAGTGAGAGGTGTCTCATATCTAAGAGTGTCTTAGGTAGAAGTGTCATTGGGTAGTGATTAAGTGAGTAGATTATCAACGTGTATGTTGATTGTAGAGTCTATGAATTAATACTACTAATAGTGAATTTCCTCCCTGGCTTGGTAGCCCCCAGACGTAGGTTGTTAGACCTAACTGGGTGAACAATTCTCTATGTTTATTTATTGCTTTTAATTGTTGTTCCTTTATTGTCTTGTTCATATAGCAGATATTGATGTTGTGACATCTCACTCGACATCACATATCTGATACCAGAATTTCAATATGTATTATATATGCATTACAATATTATTTAAAATAAATTTATTTATAATAAGTTTATTTATACTATGTGTTATATATTATAAGTTTATGACTTATTATAAATACTACTTATTATGAATTAATTCAACTAATTAAATTATTAATATTTTTAATAAACTAATTAATATTTCTTATTAACTCAAATAATATTTATTATAAATAATACTTATTATAAATTAATTCAACTATTAATATTTCTAATATTTCTAATTAATTCAACTAATTCAACTATTAATACTTCTAATAAACTAATTATTAGTTGAAATATTTAATAGTTGAATTATTTGATAAAATAACTATTAATTGAAATATTAAATAGTTGAAATATTAAATATTTAAAATATTTAATAAACTAATTATTTAATAAATTAAATAATTCTTGTGAAAAAATTAAATAATTAAAATATTAATAATTGAAATATTAAATAGTTGAAATAATAATTAAACTATTTAATGATATTAAATAATTAAACTGTTTAATAAACTATTTAGGCCATTCTAGAACCATATATATATATATATATATATATATGTTCTGGACTAGGGCCAGCGCCTGCCTTGCTGTCGGGCAGGCCCAAGCCCTATGGCCAGCGAAAGCCCAACAAGGCCAAAGCCACATCCGTGTCGGGTACATGCCAGTCCTCTTGGACATCGGGCACGCGAGGTAAAGACTGTCGGACAGAAGCATATGGCCTACGGACACACCACTCCCCGACACCTACGTGCTCCTCCCCGAGAGGGCACGTTCTCTTGCAACTTCCCACTCTCGAAAGAAACGATTTGTCCTACTTCCGGAGATTTCGGGACCGTTACACTAGGGCGAAGACCACATGCTGGTCTTCACTACGCCACGTAAGCCCTGGCAGTTGCTTGGATTGGGCCTTGCAATCCAGCGCAATGCAAGTAACTGTTGGCCCCGCGCTGGGGGCTCTCTATAAATACCCTCTCACTTGAGAGGGTCAGGTTACACAATCTCATACACTCTAACCTTTTTCTATACTTGCTTTTACTTCTGACCTGTACCTTACTTGAGCGTCGGAGTACCTTGCAGGTACACCCGCCCCCGCCGTCTCACTATCACCGGAGCTGAGGATTCACGATGTTCCTGGTCACCGTTCTCCTATCTGATCCAGGTACGATCAGTGGCACCGTCTGTGGGAACTCTTTGCTTCCCCGTTTTTCTCCTTCGATAAACCAAAGCATTCCTTATCAACGACCATGGCCAATGTATCTGGAACCAAAGCACCAGACATCGTCGCTGCACCACCAGGAAACGGCGACCATCATGAAGAGAACGTTGTCGTCCCAGTCGAGGACGTCGACATCAGAGATGGGCAGATCGGCTCCCCATTCTCCGAGGACATAGCTGATGATGTCGTCGAACAGGTGATTCCGCAGGCCGTGTACCAGCCTATTCCGCCATCGCCCGACGCAGATCCCAGTAGGGTGGCCCTGTTCGCCTTGGTCAACTAGACCAACCAGATGATCGCACAGCAGAACATCCGGATCGAAGCTCTGGAGAGAGGTCGACCCCGACGTTCTTCCCTGCGAAGACACGGTCTTTCTCCCTCTCCCTGTCAATCTCCTCGGAGAACTGCCCAGGCAAACCCCCGCAGTCCCTCCCGCGACGCGAGGGTCGTGGGCCACGTTTGGAATGCCCTCAACCGGCAGTTGCCCAGAAACGCCACCGCTAACTCCCCCGAAAGAGACGACCAAGAAAAGGAGCAGAGACGCTGGGGAGAGACCCAGGGGCCAGCCCAGGAATCCTCCTCGTGGACAAGGATCTGGACAAGACCGTCACTCCCCTTCCAGATCCCCTTTCCGAAGCGACGAAGACAATCCAAGAACTCCCCTATCCAAGGAAATTATGGACACCCCGATACCTCGGCATAGAGAAGCCCTCACAACTAGGGACCTATGACGGCACGGCTGAACCTGACGACCATATTGAGAGCTTCGAAGCGATGCTCGACTTTAGGAACATTTGAGGAGCCATTAAGTGTAGGCTCTTCCCTACGACTCTCAGGAAAGGGGCCATGACATGGTACAAACGGCTTGCTCCAGAGTCCATCACTTCCTGGAAACAGTTCAAGCAACGGTTTTCCAGACATTATACCGCTTCGCACTGACATCCGAAGACGGTTGCGTCCCTCGAGGCCATATTCCAGGGACGGAACAAATCTCTTCAAAATTATATCGAGAGGTTCAACCGAGAAGATGTCAAGGTCCATGCGACCGATGAGATGAAGAAGTTCCTGATCGTGAAAGGATTACGCCCTGGAATTGACTTCGCCAAGACCGTGGGCATTCATAAGCCCATAGACTTGGAAGATTTACTCGTTCGAGCTCAGTCTTACATCGAGTTCGAGGAGTCACAGGCCGCCCAGCTGGCCCTCGACACGCGACGACGAGAAGGCTCCGGCAGCCATAGAGATGATGGCTCTCCTCCACCTCGACGTGGAGGAGAGAGGAGGAGGGACAACCAACCCCGAGACTCCCGTGGTCCTGCTGGTATGTTCTCGGATTACACTCCACTCAACGCGACCCTCTCGCGAATATTCTCCGAATGCGCCAACTCGGAGTTTTAAAAGGGGAGCGTCCGTTTTCCCAAACCGACGGCTCCCAAACCAAACACTGACAGGTCCACGTACTGCAGGTTCCACCGCAGCCACTGACACGTCACCAAAGATTGCATCCACCTCAAGGATGCAATCGAAATCTTAATCAAGGAGGGACATCTGAAGAAGTACGCCCAAAAGAATGACCCCCCGCGAGCAGATAACCAGAACACCCAGAGCTTCGAGGATACGACCCATCCAGACGGGGAGAATCGACTTCAGGTCGCCCTCAGCATTACTCGACCCGAGGATTTCTGCATTCCCGAGGGAATCGAGAACGCCGAGGCTGTCCGTAACCTTTGGAGAATTTTCCCCGACGAAGACCCCATCGCTACCCGTAGCACGTGGGAGAGCTTCCCCAAGATGATGGTCATATCGGGCGGGGGCCCCGAAAAGGTCTCCATTGGATCAATAAAGAGGAAGTTTGATGAACTGGAGTTGGCTACGTCTGCGAAGACCACCACCCTTGACAAGGTGCAAGGGAGATCAAATTCAATCACTTTCTGCCTCGAGCGCAGATGGCCAACTTCGACGTCTGCAGGATCCTGGTCGACCAGGGCAGCTCGGTGGACATAATGTACGCTCACCTCTTCAGCACCCTCCGGCTCACCGAAAGACACTTAACCCCATACGTGGGTTCAGATTTGAAAGGGTTCAACGACACCACCACCAGGCCGTGGGGTTACCTCGAGCTGATGGTTACCTTCGGGATCGACGACACTGCCCGACAGATCAAGACCCGCTTCCTGGTGGTAGATTGTCCTTCCCTCTATAACTGCATCTTCGGGAGGACTACCCTGGCCGAACTTACTGCGGTGCCTTCAATGGTCCACCTAAAGATGAAGTACTACACCGCCAGAGGTCGTGTGGTCACCATGCACGGGGACATCGAGGCGGCCAGAAGATGCTTCGACGCTGCCATCAAGGGTTTGAACATCATTGGTTCCAAGCCCAAGAACCAAGCAAAGATATCTTCGGACACTAAGCAGATGCCACTCCCGCCCGTCAATGCGGTCGACCTTGACAGCAGGTTCCCCAGGGAACGGGATCCAGAAGATGCCTATCTACCCAACGCACCCCGTCCCAGACAGAGACTTCGAGCTGGTGACCCTCAAAGACGACCCCAACCGAAGCGTGAAGATCAGTTCTGGACTCCCCGACCTGGCGAAGAAGCAGCTGGAGGCCAGCCTCCGCGAGAATTCTGACCTGTTCGCCTGGAGTGCTTCAGAAATGCCCGGCCTCGACCCCGAGGTGGCTTGTCATCAACTGACTATAGACCCGGCCGTTAGGGTCGTAGCTCAACATAGGCGTAGGCAGTCTCCGGAGAAAGCGGAGGCTGCTGAAAAAGCTGTAAAAGACCTTCTAGAGGCAAATTTCATTGCGGAAGCCAAGTACACAACTTGGTTGTCCAACGTTGTACTCGTTAAGAAAAATAATGGAAAATGGAGGATGTGTGTTGATTATACCGACCTTAACCGGGCATTGCCCAAAATATTCTTACCCTTTGCCTAACATCGACCAGCTGGTCGACAATTCTACAGGTTTTAAGTTATTGTCCTTCATGGACGCTTACTCGGGGTATAACCAAATCCCCATGGACAAGGCCGACAAGCAGCATATCGCCTTCATGACCGAGTCGGGCAATTACTATTACAACGTAATGCCCTTCGGCCTGAAGAACGTCGGCACGACCTACCAGCGGATGATGAACAAAGTCTTCCGGGCAGAGCTCGGCGATATGCTCGAGGTCTACATGGACGACATGATCGTCAAGTCCACGGCGGGGCTCGACCACGCGTCTCATCTCAAAAAAGTGTTCGACACAGCGAGGAGATGTCGTATGAGATTCAACCCCGACAAGTGCACCTTCGGCGTTCAGGCAGGAAAATTCCTTGGTTTCTACCTCACATAGAGAGGAATCGAGGCAAACCCCGACAAGTGTAGGGCCTTCTCCGAGATACCCACCCCGGACTCGAAGAAATCCATACAATCGCTGAACAGGATGCTAACCGCGCTCTCCTGCTTCGTCGCCAAATCAGCCCAATACGCACTCCCATTTTTCAAACTTCTTCGCTAAAAGGCCACCTTCGAACGGAGCGAGGAATGCGAACGGGCACTCCTCTATCTCAAACAGGTGCTATCACAACCCCAGGTCCTCTCACAGCTAGAAAACAAGGAGACGCTCTTCTTGTATCTCACCATCACGGAAGAAGCGGTCAGCGCTGTCCTTATCCGGGAAACTCGCGACGGGCAGAAACCGATTTACTTCACCAGTAAAGCACTTCAAGGCCCCGAGATCAGGTATCAACAGATCGAAAAGGTCTCCTTGGCCCTCGTCACCGCAGCTCGAAGACTTCGCAATTACTTCCTGGCCCACACGATCATGGTAAGAACTGAGCAGCCAATAAGGCAACTCCTCGGTCGACCAAACATGGCGGGAAGAATGCTCAGGTGGTCGTTGGAACTCGCCGAGTTCAATGTCCAGTACAAAGGAAGGAAAGCCTTGAAAGCTCAAGTGCTGGCCGACTTCGTGGCTGAAATGACCATCCCCGAACCTTCGACCAATGGAGCCCAAAGGTGGACAATCTATGTCGACGGGGCGTCCAACTCGAAAGGAAACGGGGCGGGCATCATCCTCGAGAACGAGGAAGGCATTATGATCAAAGTCTCCCTCGAGTTATCCTTCCCGACATCGAACAACCAGGCAGAATACAAGGCTTTCCACGCCGGGCTACGTTTGGCCGAGGACCTCGGGGCGAAGGAGGTCAAGATCTTTACTGATTCCCAGCTCGTGGCCTCCCAGGTCTGAGGAGAGTACCAGGCCAAGAACGATTGCCTTATCGAATACTTAACCTTAGTAAAGGAAAAATGAAGAGTTTCGTCTCCGCGGAGGTAACCCACATCCCGCGCGAGCACAACACCCGGGCAGACATCCTGTCTAAACTGGCTAGCACGAAGAAGAAAGGAGGGAACAAGTCAGTCATCCAGGAAGTACTCTCTCATCCGAGCATCAACAAGCCCGCTCCAACGATAGATGTAAACGCTATCGGGGACGCCAATTGTTGGATAACACCGGTATACGAATATTTAATGACGTGCAAGCTCCCTAGAGATCCCAATGAAGCGGGGATGGTCAAACGACGAGCGTGTTCATACACGATAGTCGAGGATAAATTATATCGCCGAGGATTTTCAATCCCCCTTCTCCAGTGTGTCGAAGAGAACAAGGTCCCCGGCATCCTCGAAGAGATTCACGAGGGCATCAACGCCCAACACCTTGGTGGACGATCTTTAGCTCGAAAAGCACTTCGGACAGGGTATTACTGGCCCACTATGCAACATGACACCAAGGAGCACGTTATGAAGTGCAATAGATGCCAATGACACGGGGACATGCACCTCGCTCCCCCCAATGAGCTCAAAACGCTCTCGTCCCCGTGGTCGTTTGCGTTGTGGGGAATGGACATCCTCGGGCCTTTCGTCGTGGGTTCATACCAGAATAAATACCTTATCGTCGGAGTGGACTATTTCACAAAGTGGATTGAGGCGGAAGCCTTGGCCAAGATCACGGCCTTCAACATATTCCGTTTCTACAAGAGGAACATCCTCGCTCGAGTCGGCGTTCCCTAAGCAATCGTCACCGACAACGGGACACAGTTCACCGACAAGAACTTCCAAGACTTCGTCGCCAAACTAGGCACGAAGCAACACTTCACGTCGGTCGAGCACCCACAAACAAACGGGCAGGCCGAAGCAACAAATAGGGTGATCCTTCGAGGATTGAAATGTCGGCTCGGCGAGACAAAACAAAGGTGGGTCGAAGAACTCCACATCGTCCTCTGGGCCTACCGAACAACCCCACATTCCACAACCTGGGAGACTCCCTTTTGCCTGACCTACGGAACGGAAGCAGTGATCCCCGTGGAGGTTAGGGAACCCTCGAGGAGGACAGAAGTTCCCCTCGAGGCGGGGGTAAACAACGAGGCCCTAAGGGAAGAACTCGACTTCGTCGAAGAGACAAGAACGGGGGCCTCCCTACAGGAAGCCTCACTCAAACAAAAAATTACTTTACGCTATAACAACAAAGTTATTAAGCGTGATTTTCAAGTAGGCACCCTCGTCCTACGAAGGAACCAGAAAGATTCGCGGGAAGGTAAACTCGCCACGAACTGGGAGGGCCCGTACCGCGTCCGCGGAAAGACGGGGACGAGAGCCTACTTCCTCGAAAATCTACATGGGGAGGAACTTGCTCGACCATGGAATGCTGAGAAACTCAAGCAATACTACAGTTAGACACTACTCGCGACACCCCAACGTCGCGATTATGGGGGTGCGCTAAGGTAAAAGCGCGACACCCCTCTTAAACACAATGATCAAGGTCGCGTTGTGTGTACGCGAAGACCATTGATCCGACGAGGACACCTCGATCGAGCCCCATCGTCGCCGTACCATGTAGGCAGAACACCCAGCTCACAATGGGAAGTTCACGCCACGAGGTTAAAGACTTCTAACGAGCTCTTAGCCCCGTTGAAGGGCGGAATACACCTCCGACCACCCGATCAGTTCCCCACACGGTCGAGGAACATCGAAGTCGAGTAACTCCCAAAATCAACACATTACTTAGACAAAAATAAGTAAAACAAACAAAACAAGTAAACATAACACACATATAAACACATTGATCAAAATATAAATCCGGGCAAAAAGCCCATTGTACAAATATTACAAATATTCCAAAATCCCTTGGCACGCAGGCCGGGCAAACAAATGAAACAAAACGAAATGGCTCGCAGGCCAAGCAAAAAAAGAAAACATAACATATTCTGCGGTCGTCCCCTTTGACTGCTCACGCCCAGTCGCGTCCCCGTCAACCTCTTCCTCTTCCACCGGCCACACGATTCGACCATCAACCACGTCGTAGTCGGAGTGGGCTCCCTCCGTAATGAGGCTAGGGTTGAGGATCTGAAGCTGCTGCACAACATTCTTGAAGCCTATTTCAGTAGCCACAAGGTTGTCCTGCTCAGTTTCTTGGAGTTTAGCAATCAACGCTGCCCGCAACGTCAACAATCTATCTTCCTCGGTTTCTTCCTCGGCGGGTCGAGCAACATCTTCCAATTCAGCGACCTTCTCCAAGAGGCTTTTCCTTCCCTCCTCGGCTTTTCTCAACTTCTCGCTGTTTCATGTTTCCAGCCTGCTACTTCTGATGCTCAGCCTGAACTCTGTTCAGTTCTTTGCACTCAGCAAGCTCCTTGCCCACTTTTGTCACCTCGACAACAACGGATTGGAACCTCTCTTGCAGCCCGGTCAGCTCAGCTGCTGGACAAGTCTCATAGTTTAAGATTAAAGCCGTCGAACAGACTCGCATAACGGCGGACAAGTCCTCAAGCAGGGCTTTCCTCCTCAAAGCTTAAGGATCACCCATGACGGTCTGGACTTCGGTAACAAGGATACCTGGAGAGTTGGCACCCGAGAAGAAGTGGGGCCTCAAATGACAAGGAGGAAGTATGAACTTCTCAGAGGGAGGGTTGTTCTCAACCGTCAGATCGACGTCCACCTGCTTGTATGTGCGCTGCCATTTCGGAGACCCTTGGCTACTGGGAGACTGACTCCTTTGGGGAGAGGTCGAAGAATCCATGGGCACTTAAGTCGTGGCAGGATGTTATGCTCGGAGCTGTTCGACCCGACCCTTTTTCGAAGCTCGGGTGTTTTTCAGTTTCTTGAGACGCTCCTCAGCACTCGACATCTTACCTACACAGAAAACAAAGAGGTCAGTAATTCAAAAAGTAGGACGAAAGGGAAAAGCAGGTCGGGGAGGCTACCCCACCTAACAGCTCGAGAGCCTCCTCGTCAAAAAACGTCTCGAGGAGAGCCCTAGTGTTGATCAATCGACGCTTCGTTAAGACCTCCCCGTCGTCGCCCAGAAGGAAGTCCCCATTCGGCATCCATACTTGGCTTTGTTAAACCCACTGTCGAACTTGACTATGGACTCGTGAGCCAAGCGATCCCCTTCACAGAGTTAACCAGGGTTGACAATATAGTTGTCCTTTCCCCTCTTGAAGTGTTCTTCAGTCCAGAACAACGGGAACCTGGGCATAAGGGCCTCCTCTCGCCTCTCATCTACTTCTTCGACGACCCGATGGTACACTGAATTTATGGCCTCAAGTGTGACCGGCCTCATGAGGTAGTACCGGCCATATAAGTGTGAAACAGGTTGCTCACCTGCTTGAAGGACACCCAGTCATGCTTGTCGTCGATGGCCTGCCGTTGAAGATGGAAAATGCGAAAAAATAGGGGCACTGTCGCCCCGACCTTCAGGTTTTGCACACGAGCTCGAAAGCCCTGATGAAAGCGAGAGAGTTGGGGTGGAGCTGAGAAGGGGCCAAACCCATCCAGACAAACACTGACTGTTGGAAATCCGTGAAGGGAAAACGCCAACCCGCCTCATCGAACATGAACTCGTATAAGGGAAACCGCATCCCGCTGTATGTCGAGCATATCCGATGATGTAGCCTCGGCGTTGGTTGTCTCCTCCATAGGTGAGTCGGGCTTGTCGTAAGTATCTAAAGATCCCTCGGCCACTGGCAGTACGTCCATTTACCTAAAAAGCAGAAGGAAATGGTGAATTCGATGACCCATATCAAATCCACCCCTCCACCGCTGATCAAGTGAAAGGGTGAGGAAGGAACATCGGGGAACGCAAACCCGTGACTCATCCTCAGGTCCGCGGGGAGCGGCGTTGGGCGGGACCCCGAGATATTCGACCCACGTCCCCGCGACGTTCTTCGTTTCCCCGGGGATTTCATCATTTATCCCTGGGAGATTCAACAAAAGACCTGAGAGACGTTCATCTCACAACCCCGGGACATTCTTCGTGTCCTCGTGGATTTCATCGTCTCTCCCCGCGAGATTCAACGAATAAACTATGAAATTCCGCCGTTTTCGCCGGATATTTCATGATTTCCATGGGAACTTCATCAGTTCACCATAGATTCACCCTATAAATGCAGACAAAAGAGGAAAAAAAAGAGAGAAACTTACTTCAAATGTACTTCCGGTAGGGTTCCGGTGCGGCTGTCGACGGCGGCGAACGGTGGTTGAAGAGAGAACGAAATAAGGGAAAGTCTGAGCAAAGGGAGAGTGAAAATGGAAATTAAACGAGATGGGCCCTATTTATAAGGGTCTCACGAGTCTCGAGGGCTCTTAGGCAATCAATTACGCTACCCTAGCGTAGCCGCCCTAGGCAATGATGAGATGCGACACGTGGCACACGCTCTCCCATGCATGTCGTTTCATTCCCCAACACGCGTCCTTCTTTTCTCCTCGGTTCAAACTTCTCGTATCCCCGCAACATCGCCAAACCTCGACCAGACTAGGACGAGCAAGTTGACTTATTTCTGCCCGGTTGACCAACTGCTCCTCGTTCAAAACCCCTTCCTCGACGGGATACTTCCTGGACATGGTGTTGATCCCTAAGTCAATACTCTGACACCACAGAGCAACGACTTGGAGGGTTTCTGTTCTGGACTGGGGCCAGCGCCTGCCTTGTTGTCGGGCAGGCCCAAACCCAATGGCCAGCGGAAGCCCAACAAGGCCAAAGCCATATCCGTGTCGGGCATGTGCCAGTCCTCTTGGACATCGGGCACGCGAGGTAAAGACTGTCGGACAAAAGCATATGGCATACGGACACACCACTCCCCGACACCCATGTGCTCCTCCCCGAGAGGGCACGTTCTCTTGCAACTTCCCACTCCCGAAAGAAACGGTCTGCCCTACTTCCGGAGATTTTGGGACCGTTACACCAGGGCGAAGACCACGTGCTGGTCTTCACTACGCCACGTAAGCCCTAGCAGTTGCTTGGATTGGGCCTTGCAATCCAGCCCAATGCAAGTAACTGTTGACCCCGCGCTGAGGGCTCTCTATAAATACCCTCTCACTTGAGAGGGTCAGGTTACACAATCTCATACACTCTAACCTTTTTCTGTACTTGCATTTACTTCTGACATGTACCTTACTTGAGCGTCGGAGTACCCTTGCAGGTACCCCCCCCCCCCCCCCCGGGCCGTCTCACCATCACCGGAGTTGAAATACTAATAAAACTATTTAATGATATTAAATAATTAAACTGTTTAATAAACTATTAGGTCATTATAGAACCATATATATATATATATATATATATATATATATATATTTGTGTCAATGGATTAAACAAATGTGTTAGTTGATTTAGTGGTTATGTACTATCATGTGAATGTAATGGTTATGGGTTTAACTCCTCTGTATGTTTTAAACTTTGCATTTTAGGGAAAACGAAAAAAATAGCATCAGCAATAGGAACTAACTCACTATTTTCTCGTATGCATCGTTTGTCCAATCACTTTTTTAACATGAATTTTAACCTAGAAAGTAATTCCAACACATAAATGAGATATAAGGAATCAGACAAAAAAAATACAGGAACCGAATTCAAAAATTCACCGATTTACATGGATCAATATTTGTAAAATAATAGACTTGTAATATGTGTTTCTAAAATTGCACTCTTCTATTTTAAAATGAGTGTCTTTTAAGATTTTTGTACACATATTAAAGAATATAATAATATTATCATAAAACATTATAATGTTATTCAATTAATTTTATTAATGTTTGAAGTTGAATACAAATTAATAATTAAATGAAACAGTTAAAAAATAATAATCATTTCAATATTGAACATTGAAAATGACTTTTTTTAAAAACAAATTTTATTTATTAAAATGATAGACATTTCATAAAAGGGGAATAATAAGCATTCCATACCTTATGAAAAAAAATTATTTATTAAAATGGGAATAATATTTTATATATTCATATTAATGAAAAGGGGAATAATATTTTATTTACTAAGAAAATAAATATTCATATTAATGAAAAAAATCTCACTCTTAAAGTTTTTATTGTGAAAAATAAATAATTAAAAAATCGTTGACACATTCTATTTATGTATAAATCTTTCACTCTTAAATTTTTTATTGTGATTATTTTATAAAAATAAATAATTAAAAAATCAATGACACATATTATTTATGTAGAGAACAAACATTTGTTGGTTGCTAAACAATTAAACAAATTGTATATTATTTATCTTTTAAATAAAAAATAAAAAAATTATAACATATTTATTTTATTTTATTATAAAAATCATACATATATAATTCATGTTCATTGTAACACCCATATATAACAACATACATCAAAGCATATATATTATACATGAATCCAAGTTTTGGTATTGAAATACCATAAGTTCCTAGTTAACACGTATAAATTACATGCCCAAAATACAAAAGAACTAAAAATATGGCATAATATACACAAGATGTTCCAATGTACTAAGAACTAGATCAACACAATGATCTCAAAATAAAATCTCCACAACGGAAGCCATGACATCCCAAAAAGCTAAGACAAGTAAGGAGAATCAAACGGCTGTATCCTTACGCTTCGCGGAACCTGAAGAACCTGTAATATAATCAACAACATAGGATGAGATATTAAATCTCAGTGGGTTCCCTATCTTATAGATTCTCTCGGCTTTACAAGGTTCTATCATCCTAACTCAAGTCAAAGGGAAGGGAAATGACTTTGAGTTCAAAATCTCACACTATATGGAAACATGTTCATGAGTTCATCAACTCAAAATATCACTAATCAAAAACCTTACCAAGGCATCCCTTTTTCTCGCCCGCTTCAACGTCTAGAAGTCGACCCGAGTCATGGATCCTTGTAATTTACTTGACATACGAAATGGATTATGAAACTAAGGACATATTATCACCTTATGAATCGTCACTTCACATGGGCCGTAACTCATCACAAGTCTCTACCCGTAGGTTCCATTCGTACTCCAATCCGGGAATCAAACCTACCAAGTAATCATGCGTACATTCCAGAGGAGCTCGTTACTCATGGAACGACAAGTATTAGGCAAACTATTACGATTACGTGATTACACATACAACCGTGATTGTATTCGACAATCACAAGGCCACATTCGCCTTAAGGCCCATTCGCCCATTCTCAAACACAAGGTTCACACATGTTCCATACTAGTGTTTCACTCTCTTCTAGACCATTACTCAGCAAGGATGCACATTTCTACATCGAATGCACGAGCACCGCCATCTAGCTTATCTATCAATTTCTTGTCACAACACTAGATTCTATTATAGATTCATGGTAAGGTTTTCTCACTATTCCTATTCCATATTTTAAACATGTTATCACTCAGTTTCTTTCACAATAAGAGGTTAAATGTAACAAAATACAATAGTGTTGCAAAATGCACATAATAATTCAATTCATAAAAAAATTAATACATTCTTGGGTTTTTCCTCCGATTATTTAATCGGGTAACAAAACCGATATTTTTCACTTTCATTGTGTAGAATATTTCCACAGCTTTCTATCGATTCCAAGAACTCTTCGATCGGAAACACGATTCAAAAGATATGAGTTTTCAAAAATTATTTTTCTTCAAACAACAGTGGTAACCGGTTACCTCAGATTGAGTAACCGGTTACTCAAGGTGCACTGTTCAAAACAGAATCAAAATGAGAGTTAGAGACACATTTTGATAACCGGTTACCTCAAAATGAGTAACCGGTTACTTAGTTCATTTTTCACGTAAGACTGTAATTTTTCCTGCATGTAACCGGTTACCTCAAAACGAGTAACCGGTTACCACTGAACCAGAAGCATAAAAACATGTAATTTTCAATATAAAATCCAATATAAACTCATATAACCTCAATGGATCATAAAATTAATTATCACACATCACATACACACATATATCAGTCATGCTACACATTTTTAATCGCATTTGCACTGTCAAAACATCGATTTCATACTATTACTCACAATCCAACATTTCTAACCTAAACTCCAACATTTCCAAAATTTCTAAAACTTAAGTTCTAACTAGAACCCACCTCTAAACAAGAAGATGATGAAGATTGAGAGATGATTTGAAGAAGAAATGATGAAGATCCCAGCTTGCTCTTTAATTTCCAAGTTTTCTCCTCTTTTCCTCTTTGCTCTCCATTCTCTCTACTCTTACTATCTTTTCTTTCTATTTGGCACAAGTGAGGGGAAAGGAAATGATATAGAGAAATTTTTATTAGTTAGTAACACTGCTAAATGTCCAAAATATCTCTATAGCACCAATTGCTAAAACCTCTGAGTCAGATAATATTAATTTGATCTAATCCGAGTTCATCGGTTGCTCGAATTATCTTTGCAAATAATTTCTCAGAGTACACTGGAACCCAGTTGATAAAACTAATATTATCTAGAGCAAAATAAAATACGGGGTATTACATCCTCCCCTCCTTAAATAGAAATTAGTCCTCGAATTTAAAGTTTACCTGAAAAGATGAGGGTAGGCATTCCGCATTTCCAATTCAAGTTCCCAAGTTGCATCACCCGGATGCGTCGCATCCCACTGAACCTTCACAAGAGGAATCTCTTTATTCCTTAGTACCTTAGTTTCTCTCCCTGTGATACGGCTTGGTTGAGGTTCAAACGTCAAATCTACTTCTATCTCAATTGTATCTGGTAAAATTAGCTGAAGAGGATCTGGGACAAACTTCTGGAGCTGAGACACATGAAAAACATCACGCATTTCTGACAGAGAAGGCGGTAATGCTAATCTGTAAGCTACTTCACCAATCCTTTCTAAATTTTTTTATGGTCCCACGTATCTTGGACTTAACTTCCACGACTTAAACGGTCCTTTCAACCTCAATCTCGGAGTAACCTTCAAAAACACATGGTCACCTTCATCAAACTCTAAAGGTCTCCTAAGGTTATCAACATAACTCTTCTGACGATCTTGTGCTTGTTTAACTTTGTCATGGATCATCCTAATCTTTTCTGTGGTCTCTTGAATAATCTCGGGTCCCAAAATTCTATCTTCACCAACTTCCGCCCAACACAAAGGCGTCCTACACTTCCTTTCGTACAATGCCTCGTAAGGAGCCATACCGATACTTGCATGATAACTATTATTGTACGAAAACTCAATTAACGGTAAAAGTTATATCCAATTTCCTCCACTTCCAAGTACACAAGCCCTTAACATATCTTCCATCGTTTGTATCGTCCGTTCCGTTAGACCATCCGTTTGAGGATGATTCGACGTACTCAAACACAACTTTGTTCCCATAGCTTGTTGAAAAGCTCTCCAAAATATTGAAGTAAACGTTGGATCTCTATCGGACACAATACTAGAGGGAATACCATGTAACCTCACAATTTCCAAAATGTACAACTTTGCAAGATGACTTGCCTTGTAAGTAGTCTTCACGGCTAAGAAATACGCAGATTTCGTCAACCGATCCACAATCACCCAAATAGAATCATAACCACCTTGTGCACGGGATAATCCAACTGCAAAATCCATAGAACTATTATCCCACTTCCATACCAGAATTTCTAACGGTTGTAATAAGCCACTCGGTCTTTGGTGTTCAGTTTTCACTTGTTGGTATACCCCACACTCCGATACATATACCACAATATCTCTTTTCATGTCGGACCACCAATAGTCCCTCTTTAAGTCTTGATACATTTTTGAAGAACCAGGATGTATAGTAAAAGCACCTTTATGCGCTTCCTCCAAAATCCTTCTTTTCAACACCGCATTATTCGGAACACAAATCCTTTGGTTAAACAAAATGATTCCGTCAGTAGCTCGCACGAAACCCTGTTGAACTAGTACTTCTTGTAACTTCTCATCCAACACTTGCCCTTGTTGAATTTCCTCTCTAAGAGTAGAATTAACATTCAAGCTTCCCATAATCACACCATTAGAAGTCCAAATAAATTGAAGATTTAGATCCCTAAACTTTTCCAATAAGGCATACTCTAAGATCGTCAACTCGGCATTATGTAACACTTTCTGACTCAATGCATCCGCTACTTTATTCGCTTTACCCGGATGGTACTTCAATTCTAAATCAAAATCCTTCAAATACTCCATCCATCTCCTTTGACGCATGTTCAACTCTTTTTGGTCAAAAAGATACTTCAAACTCTTGTGGTCGCTAAACATTTCAAAACGTACACCACACAAATAATGACGCCACACTTTCAATGTAAAAACAACCGCCGCCAATTCCAAAATCATGAGTTGGATAATTCTTCTCGTGAACTTTTACTTTTCGAGAAGCATAAGCCACCACGTGACTATCTTTCATTAAAACACCTCCTAATCCCATCTTTGATGCATCACAAAATACCTCATACAACTTGTTAGGATCAGGAATGATCAAAACAAGAGCAGTCGTTAATCTTTCCTTCAAACTCATAAAGCTTTGTTCACAAGCTAAATCCCACTCATAAGGACAATCCTTTCTAGTAAGTTTGGTCATTGGTAAGGCCAATTGAGAAAAGCCTTTAATAAACCTTCTATAATAACCTGCTAGTCCCAAGAAACTTCTAACTTCAGAAACATTCTTCGGTCTTTCCCAATTAATCACCGCTTCAACTTTTGATGGATTTACCGCTACACCTCCTTGAGATATGACATGACCAAGAAAACTAACCTCCGACATCCAAAACTCACATTTGCTTAGCTTGGTAAAAAGTTGTCCCTCTTGTAAGATCGATAAAACGATTCTCAAATGCTCTTCGTGCTCTTGAGAAGTACGAGAATAAATAAGAATGACATCAATGAAGATCACTACAAATTGGTCCAAGTAAGCTTGAAATATCTGATTCATATAGTCCATACAAACTGCCGGAGCATTCGTCACACGAAAGGCATTACTTGGAATTCATAATGGTCGTAACGGGTTCTAAATGAGGTCTTTGATACATCTGAACTCTTCACACGGATCTGATGATAACCCGACCGTAAATCAATCTTCGAGAAAACACAGGCTCCTTTCAATTAATCTAATAGGTCGTCTATCCTAGGTAAAGGGTATTTACTCTTGATGGTGACTTTATTCAACTACCGGTAATTAATATATAACTGCATTCCACCATCCTTCTTCTTTACTAACAGTACTGGAGCTCCCCAGGGCGAAACACATGGTCAAACAAAATGCTTAGCCATTAACTCTTCCAATTGGTCCTTCAATTATCTTAACTCAAGTGGTGCCATCCGATACGGAGAAACGGATATAGGAGTCATTCCCGGTATCAGGTCAATAGAGAATTCCACTTCCCTTTCCGGAGGAAGAGAAGTGACATCCTCGGGGAAAACTTCAGAAAACTCACAGACTACCAGAATATTCAGAATTTGAAGGTCGCTACTCTCCTCCTTAGTGAGAACCAATAGGACGGATTTTTCCTTCTCAAACAAGAAATTTATCATTCCCACCGTACCTTCTAAAATAGTAGTTAACACATATTTCGGAGTAGCTTCAACAGATGGAATAATGATTAGCTTTTCTTCACAACCAATAAATGTCGAATTAGCAGAAAGCCAATCCATCCCCAAAACAACATCCACTTTCTTAAGCAGCAAATAAATCAGATCAATCTGAAAAACTCTTCCATCCATAGATAAAACACAATTTTCACACATTAAAGGTGTTTCAACCATCTCATCCATGGAAGTAGTAACCACCATGGGTGGAAACAACGGAATAGCTTGCAACCCAAGTCGCTTCACACATTGTATTGACACAAAAGAGTGTGTTGCTCCACAATCAAATAATACAAAACAAGGATTCCCATTAACGAAACATGTACCAGCAATCAAAGAGTTATCACCCTTTGTTTTCTTCGCATCCAACGTATAAACTCGACCGATACTCCTTCCTTGAGTCTGATTCCTATTCTGAGGACAGTCCTTCGCCATGTGAGCTACTTTTCGACACTAGTAACACTCCACTCCTTCGAAGCGACATCTACCAGAATGCATCCGACCACAAGTACGACACACGGGAGGTGCACTAGTCCTAGAATTATGAACTTGCTTCCCTTTGAAAGCTTGTTGTATAGGCCTAAACTGTTGGTTTGATTTCCCACGATCACTCTGATTCGACCTACTCAAATCCCCCTCTGCTTGAACTTTCTTCAAACTGTTCTCAGCCACATAACATTGCCTTAGCAACTCCGCATAAGTAGTGAACTCTCTTTGAGACACACTGTGAGAAATCTCAGCTTTCAATCCAAAGAGAAATTGGCCAACATTCCATTTTTCATCCGGAGCATACATGACCTGCCTAGAGTAAGCAGCCATAATCTCAAACTTTTCAGCATAAGCAGCCACAGTCAAAGTACCTTGCCTAAACTGTTGGAAATCGAACTCTTTTTGGGTCCTCAAAGAACTTGGGAAATAATTCTCCATAAAAGTAATCTTAAATTGCTCCCAGACCTTGGGCACATCTTGGATAGTCATTAAAGTTGAAGCACTCTCCCACCACCTCATAGCAGGACCTTTCAATGAGTGAGAAGCAAACACCACTTTGTTCTCCTTACTACACTGAACTATCAAAAAGATTCTCTCCATACCAGCCACCCATTCGTGAACTTTCACATGATCTAATCCGCCATGAAATTCTGGAGGATTCATGCGGATGAAATCCCGAAAACTTCCACCTACAGCAACTGGAACAACCACTATAGGATGAAGATTCCCATTCATCTGTTGTACCATCTGCTGCAAGAATTGGTTCTGCTGTTGCTGCATCTGTTGTAAGAACTGAGGCCATGGGACATATTCCTCGCCGCGTGGCGGATTCGTCCCTGTAGGAGTGGTTATGGGTCTACCACGACTGCTTCTGCGTCCGTCAGCCATGTTCCCAAAGTTCATACAGATAGGATTAAGTTGATCAAGCTTAATGCCATAAATATAACACTTAAGACCAATGGCGACACAACGCATATGAAACGGAAGGAAATACTTATACTATTTCATGGCTAGGTCGAGGATACGACCTATTCTGATACCAACTGTAACACCCATATATAACAACATACATCAAAGCATATATATTATACATGGATCCAAGTTTTGGTATTGAAATAAATAATTAAAAAATCTCACTCTTAAAGTTTTTATTGTGAAAAATAAATAATTAAAAAATCGTTGACACATTCTATTTATGTATAAATCTTTCACTCTTAAATTTTTTATTGTGATTATTTTATAAAAATAAATAATTAAAAAATCAATGACACATATTATTTATGTAGAGAACAAACATTTGTTGGTTGCTAAACAATTAAACAAATTGTATATTATTTATCTTTTAAATAAAAAATAAAAAAATTATAACATATTTATTTTATTTTATTATAAAAATCATACATATATAATTCATGTTCATTGTAACACCCATATATAACAACATACATCAAAGCATATATATTATACATGAATCCAAGTTTTGGTATTGAAATACCATAAGTTCCTAGTTAACACGTATAAATTACATGCCCAAAATACAAAAGAACTAAAAATATGGCATAATATACACAAAATGTTCCAATGTACTAAGAACTAGATCAACACAATGATCTCAAAATAAAATCTCCACAACGGAAGCCATGCCATCCCAAAAAGCTAAGACAAGTAAGGAGAATCAAACGGTCGTATCCTTACGCTTCGCGGAACCTGAAGAACCTGTAATATAATCAACAACATGGGGTGAGATATTAAATCTTAGTGGGTTCCCTATCTTATAGATTCTCTCAGCTTTACAATGTTCTATCATCCTAACTCAAGTTAAAGGGAAGGGAAATGACTTTGAGTTCAAAATCTCACACTATATGGAAACATGTTCATGAGTTCATCAACTCAAAATATCACTAATCAAAAAACTTACCAAGGCATCCTTTTTTCCCGTCCGCTTCAACGTCTAGAAGTCGACCCGAGTCATGGATCCTTGTAATTTACTTGACATATGAAATAGATTCTGAAACTAGGGACATATTATCACCTTATGAATCGTCACTTCACATGGGTCGTAACCCATCACAAGTCTCTACCCGTAGGCTCCATTCGTACTCCAATGCGGGAATCAAACTTGCCAAGTAATCATGCGTACATTCCATAGGAGCTCGTTACTCATGGAACGACAAGTATTAGGGAAACGGTTACGATTACGTGATTACACATACAACCGTGATTGTATTCGACAATCACAAGGCCACATTCGCCTTAAGGTCCATTCACCCATTCTCAAACACAAGGTTCACACATGTTCCATACTAGTGCTTCACTCTCTTCTAGACCATTACTCAGCAAGGATGCACCTTTCTACATCGAATGCACGAGCACCGCCATCTAGCTTATCTATCAATTTCTAGTCACAATACTAGATTCTATTATAGATTCATGGTAAGGTTTCCTCACTCTTCCTATTCCATATTTTAAACATGTTATCACTCAGTTTCTTACACAATAAAAGGTTAAATGTAACACAATACAATAGTGTAGCAAAATGCACATAATAATTCAATTCATAAAAAAATTAATACATTCTAGGATTTTTCCTCTGATTATTTAATCGGGTAACACAATCGATATTTTTCACTTTCATTGTGTAGAATATTTCCACAGCTTTCCATCGATACCAAGAACGCTTCGATCGGAAACACGGTTCAAAAGATATGAATTTTCAAAAATTAGTTTTCTTCAAACAACAGTGGTAACCGGTTACCTCAGATTGAGTAACCGATTACTCAAGATGCACTGTTCAAAACAGAATCAAAATGAGAGTTAGAGACACATTTTGGTAACCGGTTACCTCAAAATGAGTAACCGGTTACTTAGTTCATTTTTCACGTAAGACTGCAATTTTTCCTGCATGTAACCGGTTACCTCAAAACGAGTAACCGGTTACCACTGAACCAGAAGCATAAAAACCTGTAATTTTCAATATAAAATCCAATAGAAACTCATATAACCTCAATGGATCATAAAATTAATTATCACACATCACATACACACATATATCAGTCATGCTACACATTTTTAATCGCATTCGTACCGTCGAAACATCGATTTCATACTATTACTCACAATCCAACATTTCTAACCTAAACTCCAACATTTCCAAAATTTCTAAAACTTAAGTTCTAACTAGAACCCACCTCTAAATAAGAAGATGATGAAGATTGAGAGATGATTTGAAGAAGAAATGATGAAGATCCAAGCTTGCTCTTCAATTTCCAAGTTTTCTCCTTTTTTCCTCTTTGCTCTCTCTTCTCTCTACTCTTACTATCTTTTCTTTCTATTTGGCACAAGTGAGGGAAAAGGAAATGATATAGAGAAATGTTTATTAGTTAGTAACACTACTAAATGTCCAAAATATCTCTATAGCACCAATTGCTAAAACCACTGAGTCAGATAATATTAATTTGATCTAATCTGAGTTCATAGGTTGCTCGAATTATCTTTGCAAATAATGTCTCAGAGTACGCCGGAACCCAGTTGATCAAAACTAATAGTATCTAGAGGAAATAAAATACGGGGTATTACATTCATGATTTAAAAATTGGATAAAGTTAATTTTTTATATTTTCAAAATAAAAATTAGAAGTACTATAATACACTTGATTATAATTTTTCAATTCAAAGAGGTTTCTTTAAAAATAAAGTTACTTAAGAATTGTCCAAATAAAAATAAAAGTCTCACATTAACTATTAATTAAATTTAATATACTTTTATCTCATAAATTTAAATAAAAATAATTATAATACTAATTTTAATTTAATATAGACTTAGGAAAATATACCATCACTTAGTTTACCAATCAACTTGTATGTTAATTTTAAAGTGTGATACATAACCCATTATTTTGAATAATTCACATTGTATGCCACATTTTTCACTATGAAATGAAAAACATATTAGTTAAGGTTTCTATTTTTTTTGAAAAAACCTTTCCTATTTTATAAAAAGCAGTCACTAATTAATTTAAACATTTCAACACTATATTATGATTGGTCCATTAAAATTAAATACACTGTAATATTTATTATTGATTAATATATATATATATATATATATATATATATATATATATATATATATATATATATATATATATATATATATATATATATAATTAATTAATTTCAATTCACTAACGATGCAATTTTTTTACACAAATCCAATTAAATCACTTTGTGATGCCACTTTTTTGGGATAATTTTAAAAATATCTTCATAAATATTTATTATACATAATTTGATTGAATATATGTGTAAATTTGACACTTATAAGTATAAAAAAAGAAAAATATTAATCATTCATACATATAAAAGAGTAAAAAAAAAAGTTATCATTAATAAATAAAAATAACACAAAATAAATATGTCATATATAAATAAAAATTAACTAAGTATTTATTATTGTAAATATAAAGAGAATATACGATACATATTTGTCATTGATACATCAAATAAGACAAGCATTGTTATTAATTAATATTAAAAAAGCATAGGACAAATTTTTTAATTGGTAAATAAATGAAAATAGAAGAAAAATATTTATTTTGATAGATATAAAAAACACGGGGCACAAATTTTTTTATTAAAACATACAAAATATGGGACAATCATAATCATTTTAGTTTGAAAAATATTAAATTGTAAAAAGGTTTTTTTTAGAATTTATTTTGGTTTATTTTAATGATATAGTCTAAACATTATATTACATATCTATAATTAATAAAATATATATTTTATATTCTATATTTTTTTTAAACTTAGTATAATAATTATATTATATGTATAACTACTCTATGCAATAATCGCACGGGTATTTGCCTTAGAATTAGTAAATCTCGTCTTATTATTTGAATCAATAATATGATTTATTTAATTGTAAAAGTTATTTGAATCTTATCTTTATTTAATAAAATATATATTTTATATTATTATGTAAATTATTTTTAAGACATATTTATATATTATTATATTAATTAAGGCAAATTTTGTTTCGAAACATGTATTGATGCAACACGTATTTTAAGTACTGATGTACGATTTTATACCTTAAAGAAAAAAGCTACTAAAAATACTCAAAAGAAAAAGGTTAAAAACTAAAAAAGTTGGCAAACTAAATATAAGTACAAGAAACAAAGAACAAGAAACAAACTAAACAACAATAATGTAAATTAACCAATAAAAACACACACGAATATGCTTCGGTTCCAAACCTGCTTATCACCGTTACACCAAACTTACATTTAAATTTTCCATCAACTCAAACACAAACACAAACTCAATTTCTTCTCTCTCTTTCTCTTTTCTTCATTTCTCCGTTATCAAATTTTGAAACCAAATTCAAACAATGGTGTCAAAGACTAAGAAGAAAGCTCCAACCAAATCAATCAAAAACCTTAATAAATGTTGTTGGCGTCAAAAATCCCCCATAAATAATGTTGTTGCTGCATCCTCCACCGTTATCTCCTCCATCCACTGCCTCCTCTCGAAACTAGGCCTAACCCGCATCAGTTCCAATCCCAAACAAAACAGCTACAAAATCCTCAATAAAACAAACCATTTCCATTTCCCACACGAAACTTCCTTAGACACCGTTTGCAAAACCCTCCTCATCGACGACAACGAGTGTAACTTGAAAATATGTCGCATGCAAGTATACATGAATGTTTAAAAGTAACAAATAATAAAAGTAATGATATGGTACTCACAGAAAGTGAATGTTACTAAAGATGATTTTGCACTAATTTATCTTTTGATAAATAAGCATTATCAAGGATAAAAATAATAAATGGATGTCACAAGTTCAATATTTCGACTATAGATCAGATCAGTGGGTAATGTTAGGTGTGAAATAATATAAATCGAGTGTATGTTAAGCTAAAGTCCATTAATGAATATGATGCAACAATGTGTTCATGAAGTGTAGTGTCGTGTTAGGAAAGGTCAGAGTGATCAAAGGGTGTATTTCTACAACATCAAAACATGTATTATTAAGGCAAGGGAACAAATCTCTAAGTCACACTTGTAACTCTAAAATACATCTATTATATTCTGAAATCCTTTATAGTTGTAGCTCTTTATCTTTAAGTGAACTAATTAAGTTAATATCGCAATTTTACTCTTTTCACTTACTTCTATTATGAAATCTACTTGTTGTTGGACCTCTCACAACAACAAGCTTTTATCTTTTTCTAATTTGATCATTCTAGAATCAGATTTATAAACATGCTAACACATAATAAAATTAGGCACTAAATCACACTTTACTTAACATAAATCTATCATAGCATTAATTTCCCATTGCTCAACTTACAAAAAATGGTTTAGCTTATAACGAGCTGAGAACAAACAACCAGTATGGTTCTCAAATGATACATTCTTAAACAAATATTAAAAAAGAAATATACACCTAAGAGTAACTTGAAGACTCCTTGAATGAGAGATACTCAGCCAAGGATGACTTCAGTCGCGGCAAGACTCAGCAGCTAGAACCAAATTTGGTGAGGAGAAGAACCCTCTTTCTCTCCATGAACCTTACACTATTATGCTCTGTCAGGTATCTTTGGAATCGCGAACTCTCTTTCTAATCTTAACATGGTCAATTTATAACCTTCACATAGGGTTTCTTGAGGAACCTTGTATCATGGGCCAATGTTAGGTAAATCACATCAAGTTCATTAATCAAATCAGTGTTGTCCTCAATATTCTTCTGCTTAGCCTCCGAGGAATCAGGTACACGGAACATTTGTGGGAGACAAAGTGTCTAGGTGCAGACTTCTACAGCAGGATGCAGGCGACGTTGTCCTTTCTGACAGACTGCGTAGAGTGGTGGTTGTACAATTGTACGACTTTCTTCTTCTAGTGCCTCCTTGATCTTATCCACAAATTCAAATGGAATTTCTTCAGTCTAAACACATTTTTCTCTAGTACTCTGCTCTTACTACGCTTTCCCTAGAATTCATGTGTTTTCTTCATTTCAAACTCTTGGTTTGAATTTCATCTTCTTGTTTCAGCTAGCACTTTTAGGTGTTGTCTGGTACAATCTTACCTTAGCTCATCAGAAACAACCTTAATTCAAGCAACAAAAACATTAATCCAACAAAAGGGAGCACCTATTGTGCTCTATGATAAATACTACAAAACAACTAAAATTATCTAAAATTATCTAATAACAAGTTAAATAAACTAAGAAAGTGAAATGAATAGGGTAAATGATAACTCACAAAAGGTGGGTTATCACACCCCCAAACTTAAATCATTTCCGATCCTCAGGTGATGCGACATTCAACAACAGAGAATCTTCCCTAACAAACAGACACCCTTTCAGCCAACACAACTCACTATCAACTTAGAAGTCATCTCAGAGGACTTGTTTTCAAAACCTGGCACAACTCAGCCTTGCTGCTATTTTTCAAAGCAGTGTAACCGGTTACCCAAATCATGGTAACCGATTACACTGTTAGCAGAAGTACTTTTCTACTACTTTTCAAAACGAAAATCACAGTCCTCTTCATCCAAAAACCTCATTTTTTATACAACACGTAAATTACATAATTTTACACAAAAATCCCATTTTACAAAAGTCACAAAACCCAAAATTTCCCCAAAAAGCTCGTATCTTTGAGTTCCAACTCTGACTCACAACAATCCACAACAACACAACATCTACCATCAACAATTTCATCGAATTCATAATTCCAACAGCAACAACACAACAATTACACCAATCAAACATCAACTACAGCATCATCATACCACTCATAGTTCATAATTCAAAGATTCAATCCAACAACATACAATTACAACCATGATCATGACATAGAGAGAAGAAAACAAAAATTCAAGCACAGACATAATCTACCCACTATCATCATCATACTAACCCTTAGATGATTAAAACCCCACCCTTACCTTAGAGTTCTTGTAAAGCTTTCTCAACAATAGTGATTCTTCCTAGCTTCTCCCTTTCCTTGCCCTAACTCTTACTTCACGTTCTTTCTTGTTTTTACGTTCTGACAACTTCTCCCTAACTCTCTTTTCTTCTTATTATTTCATTATTACTATTAATCCCAACTAATTAAAATAAAGACAATAACAATAATAATACTAAATATTTAATCTAAATAATATTTACCTTATATTATTTAAATAATTAATTATTAATTAATATAATCTAATTGGTTTTACTTTCCACACCACCAATCATTACTCTATTGCTCGCACACCCCCAACACATTAAAGGTTATTCTTAAGGCTACTACCACACGTCAAGGGTATCCCATACACACCAAAATCACCGATAACATATACTATTACACAACATCACATAATTAAATTACGAAAAAATAAATTAATTAAATCGGGGTGTTACACTTATAGGTTGTGGTGCCTAGAGCCAGAACACATGAGGTGTATCACAAGTCGAGATATAGTTTTCAGTGAAGCTGAGATGGCTTTCAAGAAAACTGATGACATTGATCGAAGTTCAGAGAACTTTGAAGAAGATCTAGAACAAGAAGAGATTCTTGTTGAGGTGGAGCATAATGATGTTGAATTGCATGACTCAGATGAAGTCGAAGAAGATGCAAAAGCTGTTGTCGAAGCTGAGGAGACTGATAATGACTACCTACTGGCAAGATACAGGTCGAGAAGAGTCATCATGCCACCTAAGAATCTTGGTTATGCAGATCTTATAGCTTATGCCTTAATCTCTGAAGAACCTAGAAACTATAAGGAAGTTATGAGGAGTCGAGACAAGACTAAATGACCGAAAGCCATGGATGATGAGATGAAATATCTTCATGATAATAACACTTGGGAGCTAATGGAGAAACTTGCAGGGGCTAGGTTTGTCAGTTGTAAGAGGATCTTTAAGGTTAAGGAAGAAATCAAATGAGTGATGTCGAAGCATTTTAAGGAAAGGTTGGTTGCTAGGGGGTTCACTCAGGAAGAAGGTATCAAATTCAATGATGTATTCTCACCAGTTGTTAAACATAGATCTATTAGAATGTTGTTAGCCATGGTGGCAAAGTTTGACCTAGAACTTGAACAGATGAATGTGAAGACAACCTTCCTGTATGGTGATCTTAATGAAACAATCCTGATGAGGTAACCTGAAGGGTATGCAGAAAAGGGAAAGGAAGATTGTGTGTGCAAGCTGAATAGGTCTTTGTATGGCTTCAGATTTCGACTTGGAAATTCACTTATTATTTTGTTGCTTAATGAGGATGACAACCACATAGCAAGTAACAGTGTCGAAGATGTTATGAAGGTGAAGGCTAGACTCGATAAGGACTTTGACATGAAGGATTTGAGAGCTGCCTCCATAATTCTTGGGGTTGACATCCAGAGCGATAGAAAGTATTTGAGATTACGCTTATCTCAAAAGGCATACCTGAAGAAGATTCTCGACAAGTTTGGTATGTCAAATTCAAAACTTATTCTAACACCGACTAATCCTCAGTACAAGCTGAGTTCGACTCAAAGTCCTAGTACTGAAGTCGAAAAAGTCTATATGAATAACATTCCATATGCTAGTATAATAGGTTTTTTAATGTATGTTATGGTCTGTACGAGGCCAAACATAGCGTACGAAGTGAGCATTGTAAGCAGGGATATGGCTAGTCCAGGAAAGGCGCACTAACAAGCATTAAAGTGGATTCTTAGGTACATTAATGGGTCTCTGAGTAGAGTCCTGATTTATGGTGGAGCCTGTGGTGATGATAGCAAAGTCGAAATCGAAGAATTTGTCGACTCTGATTATGTTGCTTGTATGGATTCCAGAAAATCTATTTATGGATATGTGTTCACTATGTTCGGCACAACAATCATTTGGAAAGCAACACTTCAGAAGGTTATTGCTTTATCAACTACTGAAGCTCTGAAATAAGCATTGTAGCTTGACGGTTTTTCTAAGGAGCCAAAACTTCAAGGTCGGTTTATCATTGTTAAATGTGATAGTCAAAGTGCAATACACATGTCGAAGAATTCAGCCTATCATCAGCGAATCAAGCACATTGAAGTGATACTACACTTCGTCAAAGAGATAATAGAGCGTGAAGAAGTCCAAGTGCTGAAGGTTTCGACTAATGACAATATTGCTGATATGATCACAAAGACATTACTGAGTAGCAATTTTTTCCACTGTATGCAGTTGATAAAGCTGCATGATGAAAACTAGTATGTTCCCTTGTTAGTGTAGAGTTTGTTCCAAGGTGGATATTTGTGGTATTTTGGATCGAACTCTAGTGTCGATAAGGGTAGTTTCATGGTTCGACAGGAGTTGTGAATGTGTTGAAAGAGTATTAGGGGGTGTTTTTATCGTCTCCAAAGGGATTGTCGATATTAGATGCTTGTCGTTCAATAGTCGCGATGTTTTAAGTTCAAGAGTTTCAAATGGTTATCAATTTGGGTTAACATTAGTTGGTAGCAAAGAGTAATTTGTGATAAAGAGTTTGTAAAGGTTTTAGGAAAGCATGTCAAGGTTAGGTTTCGCTAATCCTTTTTACATATATCCGATTAATCAAGCATATGAACTTAGTTTCCGACCAATACAACCGCGTATCCTCCCGACTAAGTTTATGTCTAAAGCAAAGTCGTGAGTATCGTTGTTTAGACCGTTAGATGATCTCTCACGCTAACAATCTAAACAACAATCGTTAAGATCAACACAAAGCGAATAACAAATCCCAAATCTATGTCTAGAGTTTGGTTTTTAAGAGATGAAATTATTAGGTCATGATTTGTAGAATCTATGTCTAGAGCAATACAAACCACACAAGAATCATTAAGAGCAAATAACTTCATCTATATTGATCAAAGACCTTGTTCATATACAAAAGATCAAAAGAAATACATATTATCAGGATCAACTACATCTAACCTTAACATAAAAGTGTTTATCTACTTATTCTCATGGTAGCTTGGATAACAAGTTTCAAGAGGAGATGAATGAACATCCACGTCGAATAATCGAGAATGGATGTGACTTCAGCTTATCAAAGTGAAAATCCACTCTTAGATGATCAAAAGACTGAAAACTATGTTTTTGGGTGAAAAAGAGCAAAAGATTCTTTCAAGAAAAGTGAAAAATCAATTTATACAACACAAAATCTCAGCAGCCTTCGCCTAGCGAAGGAATCATTCGCCTAGCGAATGTACTAAAACATGGCACTTTAAGTGCCTCAGACTTAAACCACCCACAAAAGTTATCGTGGGTTTGCTAGGAGAGCCAAATCATTCGCGACGCGAGCCTTCGCTACAACCTTCGCCCCAGCGAAGTTTGGGTATTTTCAACCAAGCAACTTTCTGCCACCCTTCGCTGGCACCTTCGCCTAGCGAGCAAAGCAGCGAACCTTCGTTGGCTTCCTCGCCACAGCGAATTTACCATCTTTTCCTACTGGAACTTTCTGCCACCCTTCGCTGGAACACTCGCCAACGTTCGCTAGGCGAACCTTCGCTGGTGACTTTGCCAGCACTCGCCTAGCGAATCCTGCCGTTGCTTTCTTGCTTCTATGGTAACTTGCATCCATTCTTTGTGTATTACACTGTTGATCATTTCATGCCTATTTCTGCACATTAGCACACAAATTACAAGCACCACAAGTATATTCCAATGTTTGAAGAACAACACATATCACCACTAAAATCAACAAATTCAACATAGAAAGTAATGAAAAATGCCAAGTATTGAATACAAATATTTAGTATGTTTGACATCTAACAAACTCTCCCCAACTAACTCTTTGTTTGTCCTCAAGCAAAGTATGCCTCTCAAGAGGATTTGCTCAAGTATAAAACTCACCCAAGTCAAGATAACCGACTCAAATAAACAACAATCACAACAAAGCAACAATTACACAATCCAAGAACTTACAATGTAAAAGAACTTGACTCGCAAACAACTTTCAAACAATGTTTCAAGAGACAACTAACTCATCATGCACATGTCATTCTAACACTCCACTTCGAAAAAGGATTGAAGGAAAACGCGCATACAAGCACGGGAAAATTTCACTCAAATGACAAATGATGTAAATACTAAGCAATTCATATAACATCTAAATGATCACGAAAGAAATTATGGAAGCACAAGATCACTAAGGGCTTCAAGGTTGTAGCTTGGTCGGGTTAACAAAAAAGGGACATTTCTAACGGCCATTGAATCGAAATTGCCGATGCACAAGAACATTCACTCTACAGAGTATTCACAACACCACAACTTCATTCACCAATATTTTTCTTTATCACACCTTCACAAACTACCGTGCACACTTATTGAATCTAATTTTCTCATTCAAACAAACATTTTCTCATTTGTCGACACATATTCACAACTATTCTCTTTTCCTGCTTGCTTGAAATATTTTTTTTTTCAAACTTTTGAGTACTTCACCACTTCTTTTCATTCTCCCCAACTTATTTTCGATTCAACCTAAAGTGAATGTTCCTTGCTTTTTAAGGCAAGGGAGTCAATTAAAACAAAGGTTCAAAGGTTCAAGAAGAAAACATTTTTAGAAGCTCTCAAAAATTCAATGATGACCTTGATTTATAAAACATGTACAACACCAAGTTCATCACCGACAGAGATCTAACAATTTTAGGCTCAAAGGGGCTAACAAATTCTCACTACTCACGGGTTAACTTCTGTTAAGAAATGGTTGTGCTCTAAATCAACAAGTGCCTTGATCATTTCCAATACTTCCACAAAATCACACAAATCACAAGATGAAGCATGAATCAAAAGTATAAAACAAAATCGATCATCAATCCAACGCATATAGTAAAACCTGGAGGTTTCTCACTTTTGTGATTTTTGGACCTAAATGACACAAGCATTCAAAGAGAGTTGTAACAAGAAACACCCTTTTCATTTGTTCAAAGACGACAAGTTCTAAAACATTCAAAATTCTAGAACTAGGTAACTATGTACCTTGCCGACAAAATCATGCTTAAGTTACTATCATCGCCATCCAACTTGGGAGAATCTTCTTTTACGATCAAGACTCACCAACCTAAACTTCCAAAGTTCCATCAATAAAAGAAAGAACATTAAATATTCAAAAGCATACCATCATAAAGATATAAACAATTATAAAAGCTGAACCTTCGTAACTGAAGAATTCAACTGTTAAAACAATCACTAAAACAGAAATATTAGGAAAAGTGAAACAGAAAAAAAATTTAATTTTTACTGAAACCAACTAACATTACTAATAATAATAACAATGTGCTTGGTGTAGAAACACCTACAAAAACAAAAGTACCTCAAGGGTACAAATACATCAATATCCAAAATATTCCACAAAGTGGATAAAATACACTAATAAAAACTGAATACAAGCAAACTTCACTTTGGTGACCAAAGGAAGTACAAAAGTCTGAAATCAACATTATTAGTCCTCATCGAACACCTCAATCTCCTCAGAACCGCCAGCAGAACCAGTAGCTACCTCATCATCATCATCACCAACAGTCTCCTCACCAACCTCCTCATCCTCAGCATCATCTTCACCCCCTCCAAAAATTGGCCTGCCCTTAGGCCAACCAGCATTTGCTAGGAACTGCTCCCTAGACATCATCGAGTGCTCAGAGGCAGGGTCGCGGATTTGTAACTGGAGTACATGCATAGAATCATGAAGGTCAGTCATGGCGCGCTGTGAAGAAGCCATCCAATCCCAGTTGTATTGACAAATCTCCTGCTGAAAAGGATAAAAGGCCGGTGATTCCGATCCAGAAAATCCACCATCCCCCGCGGCAGCTTCAACACCAGCACCTGAAGATTCTCCACCAGCCCCTCTAGCCTTACAAAACTTATCCACATATCTATCATCTATCACCGACGAAATCGTGACCTACCTGCGTGCTGGTATATCAACTCCAGCATGAGCACACAAAGACATAATGAGACATGGAAAAGCAAGCGGGGCATTCTTGCGAGTCGTAGTACCTCCCAGACCACTTAGAACGATTACCTTGATCTCATCCGCAATAATGCGGGCCACGTCAATCTCAACATTCATCTGAATGATATGAATAAGATGAGCCAAAGGTATAGGAACGGTGCTATGATGTGACCTGGGCGAGATGTTGGTAAGCACAAACAACAAGATGAGTTGGACCAAAGGCTGCATGTCCACCCTTCGGAATCTAATTTTAACCCCGGATGAATTACGCTCAACCTCTTTACCTGGAAGAAGTAAATCACGGGTCATCTTTGGAATGTCTCGGTGAAGATGCAGGTCACGATGATACACATCTAACTGACTACCGGCCAATGGCAACGGATCTCCCAGAACAGTGTTAATCGTCCTCCGGTCAAATCTCACAACAGTCCCCCTTACAAAAGAGGTCCAGCTAAATTGCTCCCCATCATCGGGAAGGGCATTCGCGTAAAACTCCTGGACAATTTCAGCATTATACCCATCCAAAGGTGTCATCAAACGATCCCACTTCTTTTCCACAAAAAGTGCATCAATTGTTCGGTATCTTCCACGGTCACTAAGGATGAATCTTTTCTCAGCCAAGATATGTTTTCTCTCTAAGGTTTCGTAGCGGGCCGCCTGCTTTGCTCCCCTAAATCTATCCTCATCAAAACAAACTGGTACCTACTTGGAAGTTGAAGCTTTTCTTTTCTTAGCCGCGTGGATTTCCATTTTCAGTGCCATCTGCACATAACAACCAATAAAACAAAACAACGACAAACCAACGCATTAGCGAACCAAAACAACCCAGCCAGAGACTTACATTTCATAAAAAAAAAAATTCCATTTGTTCGCTCCAGGTGTCGCTAGGCGAAGGCTGGCGAACATTCGCCCCAGGTTCGCGAAGCAAATTCTGGCGAATGTTCCCGCATGCTCGCGAAGCGAACACAGCAGCGAACCCGCGAAAATGCAGAAAAACAATATCAAAAACCAGTCCAACAGCAACCTCATTTTAAAATCATCATCCTATTCATAATGCTTTGGTAGTTTAACATGCAGCCCAAAAACAATATGAACAGAGGTACCAAAATTTTTGAAACCCTAAGTTATTTACATCCAAATGATTCTCTAAACTGATGTTAACAGAAATACACAAGGAAAGTGTGAGCAAACCTGAACTTCACAAGTTAACCGGAGGAACTAGGTGAAATGGAGATAGCAGAGAGAATTTGTGTACCAAGCTTTTGAGAGGAGAGGAAGTTTGAACAAAAAAAGGTGGAAATGTAAATAGTGACAACGGGACTAGGATTCCCCCTCAAAATTCTGATTCAAGTTGGGTTATGGGCCCAATTGGTTGGCCCACCCACAAATTTACCCCTATTTTTAACTGATGTGGCAAATTGGTTTGGGTTGTCTCGTTGGGTTCGCGAAGCGAAGGGCCAGCGAATGCTCGCCCCAGACTCGCTAGGCGAACGCCAGCGAACATGACAGAATATTTCAAAATTTTCTGCATTTGCACACATCTTTCAACACTCCAAAATTTCAACCCAAAAAAAAAAAAATAGTAACAAAGCAGTAAATACTTACAATGTTGGGGTGTCTCCCAACAGGCGCTTGTTTAACGTCGGCTAAGCTCGACGGTCCGGAGACTAGACGCCTCAAAACCAAATGCTAATTAATTGGCTCCCGAGAAGAACACGCTACACGCACACAAATTCATCTGTTATCGTGCCCAGTTTTTGGTCTCCTCTTCTTTAAAAATGACCAATCCCAACATGACTTCATCAAAGCTACCTTTGCATCTTCATCCTTTTTCTTTTCCAATGCTTCACTTTCTAACTTCTCTTTTTTCAAGTCTTTTTCTTTTTGCATGACTTCATCCACCTGATTCACAAACATCACTCCTTTGAACAATGTAAAACAAGCTTCTTCCTCCATACAACTTTCCTTGATGCGCACTTTCATTAAGCCTTCATCAACATCCACCAACATTTTGGCGGTTTTCATGAATGGTCGGCCCAATATAATCGGTGTATCTTCATCCTCATCCATTTCAACAATCACAAAATCAACAGGAAAAAAGAAATTATCCACTTTTACTAGCACATCCTCCACGACACCATACGGACGCATTCTAGACTTATCCGCAAGTTGTAATGTCATGATTGTTGATTTTATGGTCATATTATCAAGTCTTTTCACCACCGACAAGGGAATTAGATTGATGCTTGCACCCATGTCAACCAAAGCTTTGCATTGAAAATCGTTACCTATTGTAATAGGTAAAGCTACTCTTCCCAGATCTTGTTCTTTCCGCAGAAGCACGCATTGGATGACGACACTACACTCGGCATTAAGATCAATGTTGCACTTGTCAGTGCACCTCTTTTTTTCATGAGTATGTCTTTCATGAACTTGACATACCTAGGCATTTGTTCAAGAGCTTCAAAGAAAAGTACGGTTACTTGTAACCGACTAAATAACTCCAAAAACCTTGCGTAATGCCTATCATTCTCTTTTTTCTTTAGAGTAGGAGGATACGTTAATCGTCTTCGTAAAACTTCCTTCTCAAACTCCTTTCTTTCTTTTTCTTTTTTCTTCCTCACTTCTTCCTCATTCCTTTTAACTACCCCATTTTCATCATTTTTTTCGACTTCCTCCAACACAATATTGTTTTCCTTTTCAACTACCACCTCGTGTTCAACATCTCTTCCAATTGTTCTACCACTTCTTGTGAAAATGGCTTTACACTCCCCTTTGGGATTTGGTTGAGTGGTAGCGGAGAAGGATGGCCCCGGTTGGTTTTCGGCTAATTTCTTGGCAAGTTGCCCTACTTGCGTTTCAAGATTTTTAATCGAAGCTTCCGTACTCTTTTGAGTTGCCATAGATAATTGCATGAATTTGGTGAAAGTCTCCTCCATTCTTGAACTTCCACTTTGCTCTTGGGGTGGTTGGTAAGGATTTTGTCTCCATCCTTGTTGATTTTGGTAGTTGCTCCGAGGTTGAAAGCCTTGTTGATTTTGGTAAGGTGGTTGAGCACTTTGGTACGGAGGTCGTCCTTGATAACCTAGAGTCGGATTTCCAGCATAGTTTACCTCCTCCACAACCGGAGGACAATATCCGGTAGGATAATCTCCTCTACACAATTCACAACAAGCTACTTGAACACTCTTGCTCTTGGAGTCATGAATCTCTTTAAATTGTTGAGGAAGTTTAGACATTTGTTTCGTCAACAACTCAACCTGCTGGGATAATAACTTGTTTTGAGCAAGTATAGCATCATTGGTCCCTAGTTCCAAAACTCCAGGAGTCCGTTGAGAAGGGCTACGGTTATGACTTCCTTGATGGTCATTCAAATCCATCTTATCAATAATAGTCGTGGCTTCTTCAGCAGTTTTGCTCATTAAGGATCCACCAGCGGTGGCATCCAACAAGGTTTTATGCACAAGTTGAAGTCCATTTCGAAAGATATGAATTTGAGACAATTCATCAAAACCATGGCCCTTGCATTTCCTCAACATCGATTTGAATCTCTCCCAAGCTTCATTGAGAGATTCGTTGGCACCTGTTGCGGTGAAAATCGGATAACAAGCTATTAATTAACTTGCATCATTTTCTTTTACAACCGACTTTGATTTATCCAAAGGAAAGGTTCAAGATCGTTAGAAAAATCTAAAGGGGGAAAGATCTAAGGTTCGGGGGTTGGTTACGCCTAGGGAAGGTATTAGCACCCTAAACGTCCGTAGTACTCTACGGGAACCTTTTGTTTTAATGTTATCTTATGTTTGCTAAAGGTTCTATGCTAACGGTTTGAAACCCTAAGGGTTAGTATCTAAGTAAACTCGACAAAGCATCGCACTTTGCGCCTACGTATCCTCGGGTATAGAATCAGAGTATGCGTAGTTCTACTTCTACTGAATGATTGACTGTGGTCAATATTCAGAGGGGAAATGAGTGTGACCTCATTGTAGAGTATAAGAACTCTCTAAGTCTAGTTATAATGGTCCTATGTTATGTTTTAAAGTCAATAGGGAAAGTGAGTATTCATTAGGATGAATATCACCAAGAGTGTAAGAACTCTTTCCTAAGGCTAGTTATGATTCCATGGCTCTGATGAGGCCAAGAAATAAGGTTTAGCTCTTATGAGGCTACTAGGTTAAGGTGGAGGCAATGACTTTAAGAGTCAACATTAATCACCTTCCTTTGGAATGGGGATAAAAACAGTTGTAGGATATGATAACAAGAGATATTGATATAAGATGATTAAAATAACAATAATAGCATGAGTATGGCAAGAAGTATTTCATAATAAAGCATGGATAAGATGAACATCATAGAGACATGTAAACAAAGACAAATCAATATGTATTAATCTCAAGGAAAACAATCACAAGAAACAATCACAAGATAAAGAACCATGATATTAATCAAAGATGATATTTAAAGAAGAACAAAGTTCACATCAAAGTCAAACATATGATAAACCAAACATGGAATAAATTTGTTTAAGACTTAAGCCATATTTAGTGAATAAACACTTAAAAGGTCAACAAAGATGATTCATGAATAAAACTAACAATTAGTCCAATTAAGAAACAATTAAGAAACAATTAAGCTTGAATAGACAAAAGAAAAATTAAAATAAGTCACATATTAAGAAACAAATTAATTAAAATAAGTCACATATTAATAAACAATTAAGCTTAAACAATTAAGAAACAATTAAGAGATAATTCACATATTAATGATTAAGTTTAAACAAACTAATAAGAAATAAATTGATAATTAAAATTAAAATAAAGATAAAATATTTTTTGGAGTTTTGAAATAAAGAAAATGTTTTAAATAAAATAAATAAAAAAGGTTTTTAAAAAGATTTGAATAGAAAATAATTAAAAAAAGAAAATAAACTAAAAATAAAATAAAGCGCAGGGGGTGCATTTAAGTAAATTGAAATGAACTGGGTTTAGTTGTGGTTGCGCATGGGCCTCTGGCAGGAGGTGCGTTTAAGTAAATCGAACCGGGCCCATGGTCCAAAAGAAAAAGAAAAAAAAATGCAGGCGAATAAAAAAAAGCACAAAAGGGTTGATCCGCAGGATCGAACCCAGATATGGTAAGTGAAAGGGAAAGGCAAGGCAAGTGTGCTACCGTTGGGACGGTTGTTTCATCCATACATAGTATGCCTCCAATTCATTATAAACCAAAGTAGTTTCATGAAATGCATTAAATGGAAAAAATCACAATTGCGCGCTACATGGACTGAAGGTGTAACATATACATCAATTGGTCATGTTTATTTAAAATGCTAAACGACAAACATCCAAACCAGTAGCCAATCAGAAAGCAGCATGGTAAATCAAACATGCGGAAATAACAAGCTATCGTGTTTCCATGTTTTGAAACCTCAATGCAACATCCAACATAAAACCCTCAAAACTCAACCAAATATCATGAAATAACATGCTAAACTGAAGTACTCAAAACATAGAACACGATAGAGCCCTAATCTAAGCAAGGCAGTGATCACATCATGAGCAAGAAGCAAAGGAAAACATAAGTTCAAAATGAAAACTCAGTTCAGAAGAAAATGAAAAACCACACTCTGTTTCAATTCAAAACCATCATAAACCTTAAAACTTAACAACAACATTGTAGTAGGAACAAGGTACACATCAGAATCTCAATCACAAGATAACATGAACACTAACAATGTTTAGAACTCAAATAATAACATCAACCAGCCAGCATACATTCATGCACGCATTGAAAATCACTCACACACATGATAAATATTCAGAGTTGATGTGTTCAGATTATATATGAACAAAGCAAATACATCCAAGTAGTATTCATTTTAACATGGTTAACAAGTGTTTATCATGGAGACAAACTTGTTCATTCATTAGGGCAGTCATGAAAGGGTTATGTAACCTCTAAAACAATTTCAACATAGGTATATAACAATATGCATACCATGAACACTCAAATATTAAAACAGAAAACAATCTCTAACATTAAACTCGCATGTATTCAGCATATGATTCAAGCATGAAGTGGAGGGTTGAGGAACTTACCTGGTTCCTAAGCAAATGACAAGAACTCTCTCCTTTGCAGCTAACTCGAGTGCTCCCAAAGAACAAGTTTTGCTTTCAGAGTTGTTTTGTGTTGATTGTTGATGATAAATGAATGAGAGAACAACTCTTTTTATAGTGCATGAACTGGTTAATGGTCTTGATGATCCAATGGATATGTGCCTTGTCCTTTAGAGAAAAGATCATCTCTCTGCGTACCACAGGCCGCCCATCCCTTGAGCCAAGTGAAATCTTGTGGTGGGTGTCCTTGTTGCTTGCTTAGGGTTTGGTCAGAAGGAAAAAGCTTATGAACTAGCAGACTAAAGGGGCATCAAGAGGTTACACAAAGGTCTTTGCTTTTAACCTTTAACATGTCAACCATTAAGGTACAAAAACCATGGTACTTGGAAACTTCTTCTCACGGGTTTGTGGCAAAAGAGAAGTATTGGAACTGATGGCAAATTCAGAAAATTGTACTTGGGGGATTTGGCTCCAATGGTAATTCAAAATGAAATGAGATTGTGTAATGGAATGCCAAGTCATGGACCACACGATCAAACTTCAAATAATGGACCAAAATGCTACTATTCTTGATTCTCTTGAGCAAATGGCGTGGCATTGTGCTATCTTGATGTGAGGAAAAATGTGAAACTGAACTTAAAAACATGTAAGAGTTGGTGGTGAAATTTGGTGTGACAGCATATTAGAAATTAGCATTTCATGAGTGCATGGTGCAATTCCATCGTGGCAATTTCAAAGCATTATATCTTGATGACCACTCCACCAATCTTTGAAATTTTTAATCCTATATGAAGTGGACATTTGATAGCTCAACTTTCATGTGGAATGTGGTTGGAGGTAAGGCTTGAAACATGTGAGAAAATCGTGACAAGAAGTGTGATCACAAAAGAACAAAACCAGAATTTTTCTAAGTGTTCATAACATTGTAACATGTCAACTTTAGTGTACCATAAATTGATAACCATACCGCCAAATCTTGAAGTTTTTGACTCTATGTAAAGAGGGCACATGATAGATTAATTCTTATATGGAAAGTTACTTGAGATAGTGCTTGTAACATTGAGAAAGAATCCATAAAGTCGTGCACATGGGAAGGCAAAACAGACTTAGAAAAAAATTCTAAGTTATTGGATTTTGACAATTTGAGGTACCTAACTTTAAAACACCATAACTTGAGTTTGGCTCATTCAAATGAGATGTTCCACATATGGTTGGAAAGCTCTCATCAAGCTCTAAAACTTTAATTTGGGACCCAAATCTTGAATCCAAGTGGAAATGGGTGAAAAATGAGGTCAAAGTTAGAGAAAAATTGTGAAGAAACGTGTTGAAATTTCTCTAAGTGTTGGGTCAGATTATCTTGCAAGCTTCATAACTCAAAAACCAAGCTTTTTTTGGATGAAAAGTCATATGGAACAAATTTAATATCTTGAAAAGAGCTTTCCAATGAGCTTTGAGTCACTCAATTTGAGTGTGTGGTTTAGGAGTTATGGTCATTTCAAAATGTGTTATTAGAGGGAAAATCTCACATATGAAATCTTTCATGAGCAAAACCCTGTTTCTCTTGCAAGAAACCTCATGAAACTTGATCTTAATGCTTTAAATACCTCATGAGACATTCTATGATGATTAGAACCATTGACACTTCATTTGAACCAAAATTCTCAAGGATTAGGGTTTCAGTCAAAAACCTAATTTTGACTGTGAATGCACTGAGGTCAGATCTTGTAAACTTGCTTCTTCCTTCTCATCTAAAGATCTTAGGAGACTCTTGAGGATGTTGATAAACCAATAGAATCAAGAATTAGGGTTTGAGAGTTCATCTTGATGAAAATTAAAGTCATTGACTGACAGGTGTCACAGAAATCCTAATTTGGAGGTATAGAGAGGTTGAGGCTCAAACTTCTCCTGTTGAGGACCAATAGATCTTGGATTCCTATTGAATGATGTCTCTTGTATATAGATGACCTTAAGTGGTAAGTGAACCACACAAATCTTGACTTGATAGAGCCAATTTCTCAGTGATTTCTTCAGAGCAAAACCCTAATTCCAAAGTTCTTGCACTGGTGATCTTTTGTTAACTTGACTTGCTTCAAAACAACTTGTGGAGTTTCATGGTGATATGCAAACCTAATTTGAACACAAAGAAACAAACTGCAAGATATGGGTTAGCTCAAACAATGCAGAGATGATTGACCTAAGATTCACAAATGAAGATGACATCTAAGGGTAAAAATTTAGGGTACAACAGTTGCCCCTATTTAAATAGCTTTACCAGATGGCACGAGGAACGGAGATTCCAGGGGCATCAAGGTGAAAGGTATTTAAATATAGCAGACCGAAAATTTTGCCCTTAGATGGAATGCAAATGCTAAGGACAAGCGACAGACATGCAAATGCTGACATGCCATGAACTTCTAAAATGATGATATGATGCCAAGATGGTGCAAAGATGTAGACAGACCAGACACCAGGGACAACAAGAAGCAAACACACAAGATAAGCTTCACCGGGGAAAGACGAAAGCTAGTATCCATGAGAAAAACTCACTGGGGATACAGGCTAACCAGCGAAAGAGACTCACTGGGGAGACTCCAAAGAAACACTGGGGAAAAACCAAAAAACAATCTCCACTGGGGAAAGAAAATCGGGGAGATAGACTACTGGGGACAAAACAAACCCACACTCTTCCTGGGTATGAAACTAGAAAGAAAAAACCTAATCACTAGGGATCAGCCTAAAAAATAGACAACCAAGCAAAGACTTCCTGGGGATCTTATACTGAAGAGTTCAAAATGGGATCTTCAAGAAAAGCCAGGAAGACAGAGACAAACCCTGCGCACCAACTAGGAGTCTTAGTAAGGTTGAAGAAATTTGTTCCAAGAAGCTTAGCTTAAAGCAGGTTTTCAAAAATCCAAGGTAAGGGTTCAATGTCTGACACGATTCGAACAAGAACGGTTTTAAAACAAGAAGACAGTGCTTGACACGATTCAAACAAAGTCCAAGTTCAAGTTTGACACGATTCAAACAAGAACAAGTTTTAAAACACAAGACAATGCTTGACACGATTCAAACAAAGTCCAAGTTCAAGTTTGACACGATTCAAACGAGAGCAGTTTTAAAACAAGAAGACAGTTCTTGACACGATTCAAACAAAGTCCAAGTTCAAGTTCGACACGATTCGAACAAGAACGGTTTTAAAACACAAGACAATGCTTGACACGATTCAAACAAAGTCCAAGTTCAAGTTTGACACGATTCAAACGAGAACATTTTTAAAACAAGAGGCAGTGTCCGACACGATTCGAACAAATACTCAATTCAGGTTTGACACGATTCAAACAAGAACAAATTTCAAAACAAGCAGACAATTCTTGACACGATTCAAACAAAGTCCAAGTTCAAGTTTGACACGATTCAAACAAGAACAATTTTAAAACAAGAAGACAGTGCTTGACACAATTCAAACAAAGTCCAAGTTCAAGTTCGACACAATTCGAACAAGAACGGTTTTAAAATACAAGACAATGCTTGACACGATTCAAACAAAGTCCAAGTTCAAGTTTGACACGATTCAAACGAGAACAGTTTTAAAACAAGAGGCAGTGTCCGACACGATTCGAACAAAGACTCTGTTCAGGTTTGACACGATTTAAATAAGAACAAATTTCAAAACAAGCAGACAATGCTTGACAGGATTCAAACAAAGTCCAAGTTCAAGTTTGACACGATTCAAACAAGAACAATTTTAAAACAAGAAGACAGTGCTTGACACGATTCAAACAAAGTCCAAGTTCAAGTTCGACACGATTCGAACAATAACGGTTTTAAAACACAAGACAATGCTTGACACGATTCAAACAAGAACAAGTTTTAAAATGAGCAGACAATGCTTGACACGATTCAAACAAAGTCCAAGTTCAAGTTTGACACGATTCAAACAAGAACGGTTTTAAAACGAGCAGACAATGCTTGACACGATTCAAACAAAGTCCAAGTTCAAGTTTGACACGATTCAAACAAGAATAGTTTTAAAACGAGCAGACAATGCTTGACACGATTCAAACAAAGTCCAAGTTTAAGTTTGACACAATTCAAACAAGAACAGTTTTAAAAAAATCTTTAATGTTAAACTTCTTGGGGAACAGCAAAAGGTTTAAAGATTCAAATTTGGCACGCAAAGGTTAAGTCCGAACAAGCACGACACAAAGCAAACCGGGAATGTCCTTACTTCACTGGGAAATAATGACAGACACCAATAAAAGATCACAAGCAAAATAGAGCACAAAGATGCGAAGATGCTAGGGTATGATGCATATGCTTAGCTATATGCTAGAAACGACGCGAACGACGCAAAACAGGAAAGAAGAAAAGATAACACAAGCCAACACCCTGAAACCCAAACATCAAGGATAACCGGGGCAATCTTCTTTTCACTGGAGATGGCAAATCCATGCCAAAGGTACAGTACTACTAACTCTTCTTGTACAAACTTGATTTCAACACGTCTTAATTCCAGAGTAAAACTTAGTTTATCTTTGTGTTTTCTTAGAAATTGCAACATTTCCGTTTTCAAAAAAAATCAAGTGAAAATGACAAAGTCTTACAAAATAAAGGTGATAGCGTATTAAACAAGAAGATGGTTCAATAGCTGATATTCATTGAAAAATGGTGACTTGCCAAATAGCAGAGTCCCATGAAATATTACAAATGCAACAAAATGGCAATTTGGCAAAGGTTACATTGTATTCAATGACCAATAACCCTAATGACTAAGGACTCTAGTTGTAGCAAAACTTGAGCTTCCTTGGGGGTTCCTGGATACCGGTGAGGTATCCTTGTCTCAAGCATAATACTTCCGCACCGAATCAGCATTCACAGGATGCGCAAGCTGTTCACCGTTCATAGTTGTAAGAATTAGAGATCCTCCTGAAAACACTGTCTTGACTACGAATGAACCTTCATTATTGGGTGCCCATTTCCCACGGGCTTCTCTCTGCGACGGCAGAATCTTCTTAAGTACAAATTCGCCTACTCGAAATTCCCGAATGCGAACCTTTTTATCAAATGCTCTCTTCATCTTCTTCTGGTACAAATGACCATGACACATGGCAGTCAGGCGCTTCTCGTCAATTAGATTCAGCTGATCGTATCTTTCTTGAACCCATTCGGCTTCATCAAGCTTTGTTTCCATCAATATCCTCAGAGAAGGTATCTCAATTTCTATAGGGAGGACAACATCCATTCCATATACCAACGAAAAAGGGGTTACCCCCGTTGATGTTCTGACGGACGTTCTATATCCATGTAGTGCATATGGCAACATCTCATGCCAATCCTTGTATGTGTTGACCATTTTCTGAAGAATTTTCTTGATATTCTTGTTTGCAGCTTCGACCGCTCCATTCATCTTCGGACGATACGGTGAAGAGTTATGGTGCTCAATCTTGAAGTTATCACACAACTCCTTCATGGTTTTGTTATTCAAATTGGTTCCGTTGTCAGTTATGATTCTCCTCGGAATCCCATAACGACAAATGATGTTGTTCTTAATGAAGCGAGCAACTACTTGCTTAGTCACGTTCTCATAAGAGGCGGCTTCCACCCACTTGGTAAAGTAATCTATAGCCACCAAAATGAAGCGATGCCCATTAGACGCTTTAGGCTCAATTGCCCCAATCATGTCGATGCCCCACATAGAGAACGGCCAGGGCGATGATAGCACATTCAACGGAGTAGGAGGAACACGCATTTTGTCCGCATAAATCTGACATTTATGGCATTTTCTAGCGTACTGGATGCAATCAGTCTCCGTAGTCAACCAATAGTATCCAGCCCTCAAAATCTTCTTAACCATGGCATGTCCATTGGCATGGGTGCCAAAAGCTCCTTCATGAATATCATGGATCAGCAAGTCTGCTTCTCTCTTATCGGCACATCTTAACAAAACCATATCATGATTCCTTTTGTACAGTACACCATTGCTGATGAAGAACTTGGATGACAATCTTCGCAGAGTCTTCTTATCAAGAACGGAGGTGTCGGCCGGATATTCTTGATTCTTTAGGAAGTTCAAAATGTCATGGAACCAAGGTTTGTCGTCTGATTCTTCTTCAATGGATTGGCAGTAGGCAGGCTCAGTCCTCTTTCCAATACTGATTACTGGGTCTTCGTTGATGAATATAACTTGCCACATCGAAGCCAGTGTTGCTAAAGCATCAGCCACATGATTCTCAGTACGTGGCACATGGCGAAAAGTTATCTCATCAAAACACTTAATCAACTCCAAAGCATATGCCTGATAAGGGATAAGATTCTCATCTTTTGTTTCCCACTCGCCTCTGATTTGATAAATGACTAGAGCAGAGTCACCCATAACTTCAAGAAAACAGATTCCAAGATCGATTGCAGCTTCCAGACCCAGAATGCACGCTTCATACTCAGCAATATTATTCGTACACCCAAAATCCAATCTGGCTGTAAAAGGGGTGTAACCGCCTTCAGGATTAATTATAACAACACCTACTCCATGCCCCTTGTAATTGGATGAACCGTCGAACATCATCTTCCACCTATACTCAGCCCTGGGATCTTCTTCAGAGCTTGACTCTTCATAATCTTTCACTGCCATAATATCCTCGTCCGGGAAATCAAACTTGAGTGGTTCATAGTCTTCAACTGGTTGATCGGCGAGATATTCTAAAATAACACTCCCTTTAATGGCCTTTTGAGTGACATACTGAATGTCATATTCAGATAATAACATATGCCAGCGGGCAAGTCTACCTGTTTGAGCAGGTTTCTCGAAAATGTACTTTATCGGATCCATCTTGGAAATCAACAAGGTAGTATGACAAATCAGGTACTGTCTCAGACGTTTGGCGGCCCAAGCCAGAGCGCAACAAGTCTTTTCCAGTAGTGAGTAGCGGCTTTCACTGTCTGCAAACTTCTTACTCAGATAATAAATTGCATGTTCTTTCCGGCCAGTCTCGTCATGCTGTCCTAAAACACAGCCCATAGATTCTTCCAAAACAGTCAAATACATAAAGAGAGGTCTTCCGGGAATCGGAGGAACCAGAATATGAGGTTCTTGGAGATAACTTTTGAGTTTCTCGAAAGCTTGTTGACAGTCAGCATTCCATTCTACTGGTTGGTTCTTACGGAGTAATTTGAAAATTGGTGCACATATTGGAGTCATGTTGGAGATGAACCTGGAGATGTAATTCAAACGGCCCAAAAATCCTCTGACTTGAGACTCGGTTTGCGGAGCTGGCATTTCTTGAATTGCTCGCACTTTATCTGGATCCACCTCAATACCCTTCTGGCTAACAATGAAACCCAATAACTTCCCTGATCTGACTCCAAGGGTACACTTTGCAGGGTTTAACCTCAACTGATACTTTCGAAGTCTCTTAAAAAATTTTAACAAATGGTCTACGTGCTCCTCCTCACTCTGTGATTTGGCTATCATGTCGTCCACGTACACTTCAATCTCCTTGTGGATCATATCATGGAACAGGGTCACCATAGCTCTTTGGTAAGTTGCCCCGGCATTCTTCAATCCAAAAGGCATAACCTTATAACAATAAGTACCCCATGGGGTGATGAAAGTAATCTTGTCCATATCAGCTGGATCCATTCTAATCTGATTGTAGCCTGAAAAACCATCCATAAATGAGAACATTGCGAAACGAGCCGTGTTATCTACCAGCATGTCGATATGCGGTAGAGGAAAATCATCCTTGGGACTAACTTTGTTAAGATCCTTATAATCCATGCACATTCGTATCTTTCCATTCTTCTTCATAACTGGAACAATATTAGCCACCCACTCTGGATATTTGGAAACTGCTAAAAATCCGGCATTCAACTGTCTCTTAACTTCATCTCGAATTTTGAGGGCCATGTCAGGATGACTTCTGCGAAGCTTTGTTTTACTGGTGGGCACTCAGGCTTGAGCGGTAACTTGTGGACCACAATATCTGTATCTAAACCAGGCATGTCTTGGTAGGACCAAGCGAACACGTCCACATACTCCTCAAGGAGTGAAATCAACCGCTGTCTAATTTCTGGTTTCAGCGATGCCCCAATCTTAACCTCTTTCTTCTCTTCCTCAGTGCCAAGATTGATGACATCCACCTGCTCTTCATGAGGCTGGAGATCTGTATACTGGTAATCACACATATCTGCTAGATCCTTGGACTCCTCATAATCTTCCTCCTCCTCAGCTTGATAGACAGGGGAGTCGAAGTCAATGGTAAGAGCAAGGTCATTGAATACAATAGGTTTATGATTCATTCTGCATGATAGAATGACTTATATTATTAAAATGCACAACAATTCAAGAACATGCGAGATGAAGATGTTTTTGTTTTCAAAAGATTTCCATTTTTTAGAAACGGAATGCATTAAAGTAAAGACAACGAGATTTTAGCAAAATGTCATTTCATTGATTAAGATATTAAAAACGGAGGCCCGTACAAAATAATCCACTAGCTTTGGTCAAGACTAGGGAAATGAAAACAACAAATCAAAATAAGTTACTCTGGTTCTGGGTACACAGTTGGGATCTCAACAGACTCCCAATTGCTTAACGCGCCTTCCTGGCGAAAAACCAAACGATCAATATCTTCCTCTTCTTCAGCACTTCCAATGATTGCGTGGACCTGATGTCCGCCTCTGACAAATGTTTCCTGCACAGTCTTTATCTTCATCCTTCTTCTTCTCATACTTGAAGCAGCCTCATCTTCCGGAGTTGGTCTGTAACCCAACCCTTGGTGTCGGTTCCTCTTCTCAACCTCAATAACTTCGCCCCAACCTGAGGGCACGCCTTCTTGAAGGACAGATTGGATACTTTTATACGAATCAAAGGATGGATACTCCGGTACTACCGGCTTCTCATTGTCAATCACAACTGCGTTAGCTATTTCCAGGGCTTGGAAAGAAGTCTCCAATGCGTCCTCATCAGCCTCGATGTAACGGAAGGACGACATATTACTAACCATCAAATCTTCTTCCCCGTGCACAATGACCAACTTATCATCAATCACAAACTTCATTTTCTGATGTAGGGTTGAGGTGACAGCTCCAACCTCATGGATCCAGGGCCTTCCTAGCAGACAGCTATAGGCAGGATTAATATCTAAGACTTGAAACAAAACATTGAACTCCCGAGGGCCAATCAAAATAGGCAGCTCAATTTCTCCCATCACAGATCTACGTGAACCATCAAAAGCTTTGACAACTAGTGACGTGGGTCTCATTATTCCTCCTTGGTATGCCAACTTATCGAGAGTCCTTTTCGGTAAAACATTCAGAGAAGATCCTGTATCTATAAGGACCCTAGCCAACATGTCCTCCTGACATTTCATTGATATGTGTAGTGCAAGATTGTGTTTCCGACCCGCTTGGGTCAACTCTTCATCACTGAAGCTGAGTGTATTACATGCGATAATGTTAGCGATAACATGATCAAACTGTCCGGCGGTAATGTCCTAAGCTACATGAGCCTGGGCCAATACTTTGTGCAGTGCTGACCGGTGGACTGGTGAATTAATCAACAGAGATAAAATGGAAATTTTTTATGGGGTCTGGTGGAGCTGATCGACAATCCTGTAGTCATTTCTTTTTATTATTCTGAGAAATTCTTCGTCATCCTCTTTGGAGATCACTTCTTTACCTTTGTCATTGGCGGGTACATGAATATTACCTTCTTTACCGGACACTTCTTTGTTCACAGGGGTATAAATCCTTCCACCCCTCATCATTTTCTCCGTTCCTACTATACTGGACACATTATTCTCATCAGCCCCCACCTCTTTCCTTGGGACTAGTTCTTCTATAACGACCCCCACCTCTTTCCTTGGGATCATTTCCTCCTTCTTCCTACCACCTGTAATGTCTTCGTAGATCCACGGTAATGCTTTGGTTCCTCTGAACCTGAATGGGACTGGTCTTGGGAAATCATTTTGCTTGGCATGATTAACAGGAGAAACAACTTCAGGCTTGTTGAATCTTGGAACTGATTGTTTAAACACGGGACTCAGAGTACTTGCCCCTAGACTGTTGAACACAGGAACTACTGATATGTATTCTTCTTCGTCAAACACTGGCACTTGCTTTGGCAAATTGAACACCAGTTCAATCACTGCAACTCTGCTTTCTTTTCTGAAAACCTATAAGAAACCTTCATTAATCAATTGTTGAATATCATTTTGAACTAACTGGCACCCTTCACTACTACCATCACACTCTTCATAACCCTCATGGCAAACTTTAACCAAATCGGCGCTAAACAGCCTGGCATGAAATGTTCTCAGGGGAGTTTTAATCTTCGCTGCATCTGAGACCAATACTTCATCATTCTCGTCTTCGATAGCATTAGTTGACCCATGCACTGGCAAGGGGTTACTCTTCACATTCGGCTGGTTATTAGCGAAAGATAGAATGTTTTTCTCCATCATACTTTTCACCAGATTCTTTAATGCCAAACATCCTTCTAAATCATGACCCACCCCTCCTTGATAGAAAGCACAGGTTGCATTGGGGTTATAGAACTGCAGAGACTTCTCAGATGATGGCCCCAACGGCCTAGTAACAACTAATCCTTGTTCCACCAGAGAAGGATACAATGTTGTGTAGGTCATTGGTATGGGTGGAAAATTTGGTGTTACCGCCTGTCTTCTTTGAGGGGTATTTTGCTGTGGCGCTGGCCTCCTCTGCTGCAGGTAATTCTGATTTTGATTTCTCGGCCACTGCTGTTGATTCGCTGGCTGGGGAACAGGAACTTGTTGGTTCATCTGATTATTAAAAGTGGGTGTAACAGTCGCCACATAAGGCTGTTGTGCGAACTGCCATGGGTAAATCGGTTGTTGAGGAAAACTGGGACCTGGTTGTTGTTGAAAGAGAGATCGTTTCCATCTGGTATGCTGATTCTTTGACATAACAGCATTAGTCTCACCTTCTTTCTTCTTATGAAAATTACCCAGAGACTTCTTGACACTGTTACTAGTGGAAATACTAGGTGAACTGGCTACTTTTCCGCTCTTCAAGCCCGCTTCTACTTTCACACCAATGGCAATAATATCAAAAAAATTGGCACCGATATTACTGATCATCTTCTCATAAAATTCAGGCTTTACGGTGTCCATAAACCAATCAGCTAATTCTTTTTCTGTCAACGGCAGTTCAACCTGTGAGGCCGTCTCTCTCCATCTTTGAGCGTACTCTTTGAACGACTCGGTGTTCTTTTGAGTCATAGTCAGCAGTTGTCTACGATCTGGAGCTAAATCTAAATTATACTTATAATGTCTCACAAAGGCGTCCATTACGTCTTGAAAACACTTGATCTGAGACTGGTCCAAACCTAGGTACCATTTTGCAGCAGCGCCCTTCAGGCTATCTTGGAAACAATGTATTAATAGCTTATTGTTATCCATGTACGCAGCCATTCTCCGGAGGTACATGACCAAATGCGCTTTGGGGCAAGTAGCACCAGAATACAATTCAAAACATGGCAGCCTGAACTTCAGTGGAATTACCAGATCTGTAACCAAACACATGTCCTTGAGGTCAGTACTGAAGACATTACTGCCTTCCATAGCCTTCAATTTCCTCTACATAACCTCCACACTCGCTCTCAACTTCTCATTACGATCATCCTCCTCCACAGATATATTGTCATAATCAAAATGATGCTGATTCTGAAAAATAGGTTGGAACTGGGTCTGCACCACAGGAGGAGCATAAGTTGGAATAGCTTAATGATTCTCACTAAACAATGGCACGACTTGTAGCGTAGATTGAGGAGCCGTGGTTCGTATAAAATCAAATGGCATCCCTAGGGTAGGGTCCACAACAGGTATAACCGGCGGCTCTACAGTTGTAACAACGACTTCAGAGACTACGGTGACCTGCGTATCCATCTTTGCTCGTATAACACTCAAAACTTCCATGATCTGCCCCATCCCTACTCTCAATTCGTTGAGTTCATCTTTAACCTGATCCAAATTCTCGCAATTCTCAGACATTCTTCTTCTTCAAGCCTGTGCCCGGGTGTTGTAACGATGTAGAGAATTTAGGGTGACGGTTATGAAAAAGATAAAACGATGATGAGACACGGAAGAATGCACATGCACACGCGAAGATGCAAATGAGATGCAAATGCAGGCTAAACCATCAAGAACTAAAAAATTATTTGCAAACAGTGTAAACAATAGGATTACCAATAACATAAACTCCTTCCCATTGAAAGATAATACAAGTGCTTACAAAAAGAAAACATTACAACCATTGTTCGAATTACATTAAAAGAAATACAACTTAAAACCGGATTACAACAACTGATCATAAAACAGGAACTTTAAAAGCTACAACTCAAAATGGGAGGGCCCTTCACCTTCGCTGATCCCTTTCATGATCTCCTTGATGCACTGCTTGGTTCTGGCCTTCTCAACAGTCAGCTCCCCCAACAACTCCATCCTCTTCTGCTTGGCACTCGCAGGTGTCTCGTAGTATGGAAAAGGCTTCTTCATGCTAAGCGAAATCCCTTGCGCCCACTTCAAATGAGCTTCTGTGACGGGACCGACAGTGGTCCACCTCTGCTGATTAATGTGGAACCAGGTGTGCCCCATCTTGAGTTTGTCTTCAAATCCCTCTCCATACCCAAAATAGATCAACTCCAGCTCCTTGGGATCTGGTTGTTCCTCAATGGGATGACCAAGTTGGCAACGAGCGAGCACCAGATTGTAGTTGATGCAACCATTCTGTCCCATGAGTGGTACGTTGGGATAGTCCCCACAGCTCACAATCATAAGGGTCCATCTTGGGTCCGAATCATACCACCTGATAGCAGAACATTCTAGCTCCATCAGTTTCTTAGCCCAAAGGGCGCTGTCTCTTACCTCCCAAAATGTTGGAGTTGTAGGCAAATACGAAATGAACCACTTATAGAGCAGTGGAGCACAACAGACAATCACACCTTCTTTCTTCATAAATTGTGTAGTAATTGAGAAGTACATATCAGCTAATAGAGTAGGGACAGGGTTCTGACTCATAAAGATTTGGATAGCCTGGACGTCAACGAAGTCTTCGACATTGGGAAACAAGAATAACCCGTACACCAGCAGAGCAAAAATTGATTCAAACATTACAGAGTCTCCCCTTTCTTGAAAGTGAAGAGTCCTTTCAATCAAAAACTAAGCTGGTAAACCACGATACCCTTCTCTAGTAGTCATGTTCTCTCGTATATGCCTCTTTCGGATCCTTAACCCTGCAACAATCTCTTGGTTAAGGAACTCCCCTTCCACACCAGAAAATGGAGGGTGATGCTGAATTGGTAAAATCATCATAGCTTAATACTCCTCTATAGTTGGAACCAGCTGGAAATTAGGAAATATGAAACAACGATATGTGGGATGATACAGTTGCACCAAGGTTTCCAGTAATCCTTCCTTCACCTGTAGTTTCATTCAGGACAGAAGATCTCCGTACTTCTCGATGAAACTTAGCGGGTCTTCAATTCTTCCTCCGATCTCAATCAGCTGCTCAAAGTTAGGGATCAGGAAAGTAAAGGGCCAGTTTATCTTCTTGGTAGCCTCCATTCTCTACAAAGTCTGCAAAACAAAGTTTAGTGTCTTGATAGCTTAGCAGAATGCAATACAGCGTGATGGGTGTAATTCAAGGAACTCAACATTGTATTCTTACAAATTTTAAGGAACACCTTTCTTAGAAGAAAAAATATCATCTCATTTCATTGATAATAAAGTTTTGGATTACAAAAAGAGACGTTTACACCTTCAAAAGCCAAAATACAGAGTACGAAATAAAGAAAACTAAGTTCTAAACCATCCAATCAGTCTTCTCCCATTAATCTCATGGCGAGCTTCTGGTTTTCCTTCTGCAACCTCTCATTCTCAACAGCGAGCTTGGCCAACTGTGACTTCCATGGTTCTGGTGGAGATGATGTGCTAGGAGAAAGTAAATCTCCTTGCGTCTTCCTCTTTCTGACAGACTCTTCTTCCTTCCTCCTGAGACTCTTCTGAAGTTCATTCATCTCAAAGTCAAGAATCTGATACTTGTTCATCCATGCATTCCTTTCTCATTCCGCTTGAGCCAGCCGGATCTTCAATTCGTCATCATTGCTTGTGAAGTAAAGAACAGGATCTCTGGGAGCTAATGGGATAGGATCATGACGATCATACGGCATCTTCAACTCAAAAGCTCTCTTTTGCACCCACTGAGTGTAGGATTCTGAAGCCAAACACTCAGGTTTTCCCAAAGCAGAGATACCTCTTGTGTGAACATGACGCCAAGCGTGGGCCATCTTTTCCCTAAGCACATGGTCCTTATCTTCTTCAAAGAACAAACCTTCCAAGTAGATGTTGTTAGGCTTAGCTTCCATAGAATAACCATGTTGACGGCAAGCTAAAGCTGGATTGTAGCTTATGCTTCCTTTTGTGCCAAGAAGAGGTACATTAGCAAATCCTCTATAGCTAACAATCATATCTTTGCCTTTGAGCAATGGGTGGTACCACTCTAGATCGGTGTTGGTGAGAGACATGATCTTTTCTGACCAAAGAAGTCCATCTTGGAGATCCCAAAAGGTCTTAGAACGGGGTAAGTGGGAAATAAACCACCTATACAACAGTGTGGCACAACATGTTATCATCCCTCCCATATGAGCAGTCCTTAAATGCACTGAATGGTAGGCGTCTGCAAGTAAGGTTGGAACTGGATTTCCAATGATAAAGATCTTGATTGCCTTCATATCAACAAAGTTCTCAATGTTGGGAAACAGAAATAACCCATAGATGAGAAGGGCCATAACAGCTTCATAATCCACCATACTCTTCATGCTAGCATAATAACCGGCTTTCTCCATTAGAAACTTGGCAGGTAACCCAAAAAGCCCTCCCTTGACAACCAAGTTAGCCTTGACTTTTGACAGCTTGAGATGAGCCACTTCTGTAATTTCCTTCTCCTTAGGCGTCTTTTCCAAACCAGAGTAAGGAGGGTTTGGAGTGATGGGAATACCAACTAGAATAGCATACTCCTCGAGCGTAGGCATTAACTGATAATCCAGAAAAGTGAAACAATGGTACATGGGATCATAAAACTGTATGAGAGTATGGAGCATCCCATCTACCATCTTTGTCTTCATCAGAGAGAAAATCTTCCCATACTTGTTTTGAAACGTTGTTGATTCATTGATTGGCTTACCCAGATTCTTTAAATCTTCCAATCTTGGACTAATGAAGGTGTACTTCTTTGTTTTCCTTTTTTCAAAATCCATCCTATAAAGTTTGCAAAACAAAGTTGAATCCCTCGAATAGACACAATGCATATGATGCAAGGATGAATGCAACAAACACACATAAACAGATAAGCACAAAGCACACAGAGAAACCTAAGTTAAGAGTCACGAGCATGGATTCAAAGGTCTACCCATCCCAAAGGTATGTACTATGGTTTTCACCTGCCATAAAAGGTTCTAAAAAGTTCCCAGAGTTGACAACCCATCTTTCGTATTTTATCGACTTTCCAATTGCTTGGTGATCGATAAAATTCTCAAGAGAGTCTCATCTGAGTGTAGTATCGCGTAGCAACCATTTGGGATTGCTCCCTCACAGTCCTCGTACTACGTCCTAAATAGGCCAAGTAGGGGTAAAGGGGTGACTAAAGGTTCTCAATATCTCTGGCACCAAATTGAAAGTAGTAACGCATTCACGATTGCTCGCGTAACATTTTACTACATTCAAAAGGGCCTCAACTGAGTGTGCACTTCAAGTTCCCTCCTTTGGGATTTCTCCCTCGAAGTTCCCTTGACTATGTCCACAGTTCCTAAACATATGTGTTCTCTCAAGTCCGGTTTAGGACTTATCTTACTCATAGATACCATATCAACCCATAGAACAGATATACACATATATAAGCAAATATGACAAGTATATAAGCAGATATAAGTAAAACAAGCAAACATAAATAACATGAATACAAGATAGGTTTAACCCTCTAAAATATCTAAGTCCCAAGTGAAGTCGCCATTTCTGTTGCGGTGAAAATCGGATAACAAGCTATTAATTAACTTGCATCATTTTCTTTTACAACCGACTTTGATTTATCCAAAGGAAAGGTTCAAGATCGTTAGAAAAACCTAAAGGGGGAAAGATCTAAGGTTCGGGGGTTGGTTACGCCTAGGGAAGGTATTAGCACCCTAAACGTCCGTAGTACTCTACGGGAACCTTTTGTTTTAATGTTATCTTATGTTTGCTAAAGGTTCTATGCTAACGGTTTGAAACCCTAAGGGTTAGTATCTAAGTAAACTCGACAAAGCATCGCACTTTGCGCCTACGTATCCTCGGGTATAGAATCAGAGTATGCGTAGTTCTACTTCTACTGAATGATTGACTGTGGTCAATATTCAGAGGGGAAATGAGTGTGACCTCATTGTAGAGTATAAGAACTCTCTAAGTCTAGTTATAATGGTCCTATGTTATGTTTTAAAGTCAATAGGGAAAGTGAGTATTCATTAGGATGAATATCACCAAGAGTGTAAGAACTCTTTCCTAAGGCTAGTTATGATTCCATGGCTCTGATGAGGCCAAGAAATAAGATTTAGCTCTTATGAGGCTACTAGGTTAAGGTGGAGGCAATGACTTTAAGAGTCAACATTAATCACCTTCCTTTGGAATGGGGATAAAAACAGTTGTAGGATATGATAACAAGAGATATTGATATAAGATGATTAAAATAACAATAATAACATGAGTATGGCAAGAAGTATTTCATAATAAAGCATGGATAAGATGAACATCATAGAGACATGTAAACAAAGACAAATCAATATGTATTAATCTCAAGGAAAACAATCACAAGAAACAATCACAAGATAAAGAACCATGATATTAATCAAAGATGATATTTAAAGAAGAACAAAGTTCACATCAAAGTCAAACATATGATAAACCAAACATGGAATAAATTTGTTTAAGACTTAAGCCATATTTAGTGAATAAACACTTAAAAGGTCAACAAAGATGATTCATGAATAAAACTAACAATTAGTCCAATTAAGAAACAATTAAGAAACAATTAAGCTTGAATAGACAAAAAAAAAAGTCACATATTAAGAAACAAATTAATTAAAATAAGTCACATATTAATAAACAATTAAGCTTAAATAATTAAGAAACAGTTAAGAGATAATTCACATATTAATGATTAAGTTTAAACAAACTAATAAGAAATAAATTGATAATTAAAATTAAAATAAAGATAAAATATTTTTTGGAGTTTTGAAATAAAGAAAATGTTTTAAATAAAATAAATAAAAAAGGTTTTTAAAAAGATTTGAATAGAAAATAATTTAAAAAAGAAAATAAACTAAAAATAAAATAAAGCGCAGGGGGTGCGTTTAAGTAAATTGAAATGAACTGGGTTTAGTTGTGGCTGCGCATGGGCCTCTGGCAGGAGGTGCATTTAAGTAAATCGAACCGGGCCCATGGTCCAAAAGAAAAAGAAAAAAAACGCAGGCGAATAAAAAAAAAGCACAAAAGGGTTGATCCGCAGGATCGAATCCATGCATGGTAAGTGAAAGGGAAAGGCAAGGCAAGTGTGCTACCATTAGGACGGCTGTTTTATCCATACATAGTATGCCTCCAATTCATTATAAACCAAAGTAGTTTCATGAAATGCATTAAATGGAAAAAATCACAAGTGCGCGCTACATGGACTGAAGGTGTAACGTATACATCAATTGGTCATGTTTATTTAAAATGATAAACGACAAACATCCAAACCAGTAGCCAATCAGAAAGCAGCATGGTAAATCAAACATGTAGAAATAACGAGCTATCCCGTTTCCATGTTTTGAAACCTCAATGCAACATCCAACATAAAACCCTCAAAACTCAACCAAATATCATGAAATAACATGCTAAACTGAAGTACTCAAAACATATAACACGATAGAGCCCTAATCTAAGCAAGGCAGTGATCACATCATGAGCAAGAAGCAAAGGAAAACATAAGTTCAAAATGAAAACTCAGTTCAGAAGAAAATGAAAAACCACACTCTGTTTCAATTCAAAACCAACATAAACCTCAAAACTTAACAACAACATTGTAGTAGGAACAAGGTACACATCAAAATCTCAATCACAAGATAACATGAACACTAACAATGTTTAGAACTCAAATAATAACATCAACCAGCCAGCATACATTCATGCACGCATTGAAAATCACTCACACTCATGATAAATATTCAGAGTTGATGTGTTCAGATTATATATGAACAAAGCAAATATATCCAAGTAGTATTCATTTTAACATGGTTAACAAGTGTTTATCATGGAGACAAACTTGTTCATTTATTAGGGCAGTCATGAAAGGGTTATGAAACCTCTAAAACAATCTCAACATAGGTATATAACAATATGCATACCATGAACACTCAAATATTAAAACAGAAAACGATCTCTAACATTAAACTAGCATGTATTCAACATATGATTCAAGCATGAAGTGGAGGGTTGAGGAACTTACCTGGTTCCTAAGCAAATGACAAGAACTCTCTCCTTTGCAGCTAACTCGAGTGCTCCCAAAGAACAAGTTTTGCTTTCAGAGTTGTTTTGTGTTGATTGTTGATGATAAATGAATGAGAGAACAACTCTTTTTATAGTGCATGAGCTGGTTAATGGTCTTGATGATCCAATGGATATGTGCCTTGTCCTTTAGAGAAAAGATCATCTCTCTGTGTACCACAGACTGCCCATCCCTTGAGCCAAGTGAAATCTTGTGGAGGGTGTCCTTGTTGCTTGCTTAGGGTTTGGTTAGAAGGAAAAAGCTTATGAACTAGCAGATTAAAGAGGCATCAAGAGGTTACACAAAGGTCTTTGCTTTTAACCTTTAACATGTCAACCATTAAGGTACAAAAAGCATGGTACTTGGAAACTTCTTCTCACGGGTTTGTGGGAAAAGAGAAGTATTGGAACTGATGGCAAATTCAGAAAAGTGTACTTGGGGGATTTGGCTCCAATGGTAATTCAAAATGAAATGAGATTGTGTAATGGAATGCCAAGTCATGGACCACACGACCAAACTTCAAGTAATGGACCAAAATGCTACTATTCTTGATTCTCTTGAGCAAATGGCGTGGCATTGTGCTATCTTGATGTGAGGAAAAATGTGAAAACTGAACTTAAAAACATGTAAGAGTTGGTGGTGAAATTTGGTGTGGCAGCATATTAGAAATTAGAATTTCATGAGTGCATGGTGCAATTCCATCGTGGCAATTTCAAAGCATTATATCTTGATGACCACTCCACCAATCTTTGAAATTTTTAATCCTATATGACGTGGACATTTGATAGCTCAACTTTCATGTGGAATGTGGTTGGAGGTAAGGCTTGAAACATGTGAGAAAATCGTGACAAGAAGTATGATCACAAAAGAACAAAACCAGAATTTTTCTAAGTGTTCATAACATTGTAACATGTCAACTTTAGTGTACCATAACTTGATAACCATACCGCCAAATCTTGAAGTTTTTGATTCTATGTAAAGAGGGCACTTGATAGATTAATTCTTATATGGAAAGTTACTTGAGATAGTGCTTGTAACATTGAGAAAGAATCCATAAAGTCGTGCTTATGGGAAGGCAAAAAAGACTTAGAAAAAAATGCTAAGTTATTGGATTTTGACAATTTTAGGTACCTAACTTTAAAACACCATAACTTGAGTTTGGCTCATTCAAATGAGATGTTCCACAAATGGTTGGAAAGCTATCATCAAACTCTAAAACTTTCATTTAGGACCCAAGTATTTAATCCAAGTGGAAATGGGTGAAAAATGAGGTCAAAGTTAGAGAAAAATTGTGAAGAAAAGTGTTGAAATTTCTCTAAGTGTTGGGTCAGATTATCTTGCAAGCTTCATAACTCAAAAACCAAGCATTTTTGGATGAAAAGTCATATGGAACAAATTAAATATCTTGAAAAGAGCTTTCCAATGAGCTTTGAGTCACTCAATTTGAGTGTGTGGTTTAGGAGTTATGGTCATTTCAAAATGTATTATTAGAGGGAAAATCTCACATATGAAAACTTTCATGAGCAAAACCCTATTTCTCTTGCAAGAAACCTCATGAAACTTGATCTTGATGCTTTAAATACCTCATGAGACATTCTATGATGATTAGAACCATTGACACTTTATTTGAACCAAAATTCTCAAGGATTAGGGTTTCAGTCAAAAACCTAATTTTGACTGTGAATACACTGAGGTCAGATCTTGTAAACTTGCTTCTTCCTTCTCATCTAAAGATCTTAGGAGACTCTTGAGGATATTGATAAACCAATAGAATCAAGAATTAGGGTTTGGGAGTTCATCTTGATGAAAATTAAAGTCATTGACTGACAGGTGTCACAGAAATCCTAATTTGGAGGTATAGAGAGGTTGAGGCTCAAACTTCTCCTGTTGAGAACCAATAGATCTTGGATTCCTGTTGAATGATGTCTCTTGTATGTAGATGACCTTAAGTGGTAAGTGAACCACACAAATCTTGACTTGATAGAGCCAATTTCTTAGTGATTTCTTCAGAGCAAAACCATAATTCCAAAGTTCTTGCACTGGAGATCTTTTCTTAACTTGACTTGCTTCAAAACAACTTGTGGAGTTTCATGGTGATATGCAAACCTAATTTGAACACAAAGAAACAAACTGCAAGATATGGGTTAGCTCAAATAATGCAGAGATGATTGACCTAAGATGCACAAATGAAGATGACATCTAAGGGTAAAAATTTACGGTACAACAGCACCTTGTGAGAACACAGCAATTGCAGTCTTTGCCTCCATAAACCGAGTATGAGGGAAAAATTGCTCCAAAAATTTTTCTTCAAGTGCATTCCAATCCGTCATTATTGTCGTTGACTGATCAAGATACCATTCCTTGGCCTTCCCAATGAGGGAATGCGGGAATAGTCTCTTAAACAGAGACTCCTCTTCAGCTTCGGGCGCACCAGTTGCTCCCGCAATCTCATAGAACTTTGTCAGATGCGTAAAAGGATCCTCATGATCCATACCCGTAAAAGGACTTTGATATAGCAGTTGGAGAATACCAGTCTTCATTTCTGAATGACGATCGTTCTGCGCATTGCGAGCAAACTGTACATTGTGTCTCGGACTGTTGGTGCAAGGTCTCGAAGCAGGTGGTGGTGGTGGATGTTTCATAACTGGAAGTAATTGTGGAACTGGTGGTGTAGAAGTTGAACTTTCCTCTTGTTCTCGCTTTTGGCTCGCTAGTTGCCTCCTTCGTCTCGTTCTGCTATTGATTCTACGAGCGGTTCTCTCAATCTCAGGATCGAACAGAAGTTGGTCCGCCGGTAGTTTCCCTCGCATAAAACAAAGTCTGCACACTAAACAAAACAAATTAACAAGTTCGAGAAAAAGTTAACAAGCTTAAAACAACACAACTATTGCAATGCTTGCAATATCACTGAACAATCCTCGGCAACGGCGCCATTTTGTTGAAAGAGTATTAGGGGGGTGTTTTTATCGTCTCCACAGGGATTGCCGATATTAGATGTTTGTCGTTCAATAGTCGCGATGTTTTAAGTTCAAGAGTTTCAAATGGTTATCAATTTGGGTTAACATTAGTTGGTAGCAAAGAGTAATTTGTGACAAAGAGTTTGTAAAGGTTTTAGGAAAGTATGTCAAGGTTAGGTTTCGCTAATCCTTTTTACATATATCCGATTAATCAAGCATATGAACTTAGTTTCCGACCAATACAACCGCGTATCCTCCCGACTAAGTTTATGTCTAAAGCAAAGTCGTGAGTATCGTTGTTTAGACCGTTAGATGATGTCTCACGCTAACAATCTAAACAACAATCGTTAAGATCAACACAAAGCGAATAACAAATCTCAAATCTATGTCTAGAGTTTGGTTTTTAAGAGATGAAATTATTAGGTCATGATTTGTAGAATCTATGTCTAGAGCAATACAAACCAAACAAGAATCATTAAGAGCAAATAACTTCATCTATATTGATCAAAGACTTTGTTCATATACAAAAGATCAAAAGAAATACATATTATCAGGATCAACTACATCTAACCTTAACATAAAAGTGTTTAGCTACTCATTCTCATGGTAGCTTGGATGACAAGTTTCAAGAGGAGATGAATGAACATCCACGTCGAATAATCGAGAATGGATGTGACTTCAGCTTCTCAAAGTGAAAATCCACTTTTAGATGATCAAAAGACTGAAAACTATGTTTTTGGGTGAAAAAGAGCAAAAGATTCTTTCAAGAAAAGTGAAAAATCAATTTATACAACACAAAATCTCAGCAGCCTTCGCCTAGTGAAGGAATCATTCGCCTAGCCAATGTACTAAAACATGGCACTTTAAGTGCCTCAGACTTAAACCGCCCACAAAAGTTATCGTGGGTTCGCTAGGCGAGCCAAATCATTCGCGACGCGAGCCTTCGCTACAACCTTCGCCCCAGCGAAGTTTGGGTGTTTTCAACCAAGCAACTTTCTGCCACCCTTCGCTGGCACCTTCGCCTAGCGAGCAAAGTAGCGAACCTTCGCTGGCTTCCTCGCCACAGCGAATTTACCCTCTTTTCCTACTGGAACTTTCTGCCACCCTTCGCTGGAACACTAGCCAACATTCGCTAGGCGAACCTTCGCTGGTGACTTCGCCAGCACTCGCCTAGTGAATCCTGCTGTTGCTTTCTTGCTTCTATGGCAACTTGCATCCATTCTTTGTGTATTACACTCTTCATCATTTCATGCCTATTTCTGCACATTAGCACACAAATTTCAAGCACCACAAGTATATTCCAATGTTTGAAGAACAACACATATCACCACTAAAATCAACAAATTCAACATAGAAAGTAATGAAAAATGCCAAGTATTGAATACAAATATTTAGTATGTTTGACATCTAACAGAATGCTGGAGTCGAAGTCTATTCAAGCATGTTGTCGAAATATGTTAGTTTTGTGTTTAAGTTAGCATGTAGAATTGGGTCTTGCTTGTAAGCCCAATTGTTAGGTTAGCTTGTAGCCTAAGTTAGCTTAGTAGTCTATAAATATACTAGTTCTCTCAAATTGTTAAGAGAGGTTAATTGTTGGTATTCATTTGTAATCTTTCGACCCTTATTGAGTAAGTTAATAGAAAAACAGTTTTAACCCATTCTTATTTTTCTTCCTCCTTCTTCTTTATCTTTTGTAAAACCTAATAGGATTTTTTGTGTTTGTTCAAGAAACTCAATTTTTTTCTCATATTTTAGTTTGTTCTTGACGATATCAATTCACAACAATGTTCATCAAAATTGATTCGGTTAACTTCAAAATTGGAATTTTCCCAACAAATATCGCGTTGTGTGGCACATGATAATTGTTGCCCTATCTCTAACTTTGTTGATTCCACCATCATAACTAGCATATGTTGCCAATTTAAATACAATAATTGAACAATATCTTCTTTCTTTTCTAGTAACATAAATAAAAGCACATTTTATTCAATGAACATGTTATAACCACGAATAGCTTCTACACCACACAACATTTCAACATTAAATATATAAAAGCCTATACACTTTCATAAGATATACACATCTTCCTAACTTGTGTTTGTGTACCTCCTTACATCTTCCAAACATGAAACCATGAACTCAATTCAACAAACAAATGAAAAATGGAAGGGCAAAGCACAAACAAAATTACCAGGATGCAAAGCTGAACAAGTATGGCCACTTTTAGAGGATTTTTTTGGCCTTGATAAATGGTTTCCAACTCTCTCTACATGCATACCAATTGAAGGAACATCAGGCAAACCAGGCTGTGTCCGTTTCTGTGCAGGATTCAAGACTCCTATAGATAAGCATGCCAAACAAACTTTGAATTGGACAAAGCAGAAACTTCTTTCAATTGATCCAATTCAAAAAGTGTTTAGTTATTCAATTATTGATGGAAATGTTGAATTTTATTCCTATGTTTCAACTGTTAAGGTAGTGACAAAAGAATATGGATGTGAGGTTGAGTGGATATATGAAGTTGAACCTGTTGAAGGATGGAGATTGGAAGATCTTGATTTTTTCTTTAGTTCTGGCTTGGATGTGATGGCTACAAGAATTCAACAAGCTTTGAAGACCATGGAAGATGCACTTGAAACTTAATGTTGATGTCATGTTTTATCACTAGTAGAAAATTAAGGTGTGTTAAAAGTTGTCTTTGTTTTGGTGTGTTTTGTATTTCTAGCAAAAATTAAGATTGATAAATAATAAAAGTGTGTTTATGATTCTATTGGTTATGTTGAATACTCTTTATCTTTTCCATCACTTCTTTTGATCTCCTTTCAATCTTAAGAAGTTCAAATTCTTTTAAGGTTGTTGAGATTCTAATGAACTGTTGACACTGACTTGGGAATTCAATTATGTTCTTTTGTTTGGGAGAGTGAGTTTGAGATGAACTTGAAATTTAACATAAACTATAAAACATTTGCACTTCATTTGTTGGTTTGGTTGTAAGAAGAAAGTCATTGAAGAAGATAGATAGAATAGAGATTGGTGAAGTATTTCATCTGGGATGTCTCATTTAAATGAATGTAAGTTGTTGATCTATATTTATTTATTAATTATAAAATTTAATTATATTGATGTATTAATATAAAATATTATCAATATTTATAAATCAACAATTTTTTTAAAAGTAAAATGAGATGAAAAAAATATAGTTTTAATTTGTTTGGTTAAGAGAAAAAAAAATAAATATATATATATATATATATATATATATATATATATATATATATATATATATATATATATATATATATATATATATATATATATATATAACGTATACCCACTTGTTTTTATGAATGTCTATTTTAGCAACATGTTTTTATGAATTCTATTTTAGTAACATGTACCTTAGGATACATTTAACCATTTTTTAGATAAACCTTGTTAAAACACACATTCATACAAATAAGTGGATGTATTATAACAAACTCCACAGGAATTTGCTATAATACATCCACTTGTTTTTATGAAGATGTGTTTTAGTAACCTGCACTTTAAGGTGCATTTAATGATTTTTAGTTGAAACGTACTATAATAGTCCTTCATAAAAATAAGTGGGTCTACGTTAGTAAATCCATATATATATATATATATAGTATTTTCTAATTTGAAAATATTTGTTATTAAAAGTATTTTTTATTTTGAATTTGTATTTGTTTTTAAATATTTGTATAAAAAATTGCCTAAAAGTATGTGTTCCAAAAATTATAATGAAAAGTGTCTCTTCTTCCTCTTCCTCTCAAAGGTAAGAATAACAATTAACGTAGTTTATAAATTTTTATTATATATATATATATTTTTTTGACAGCCTATAATCTTTATAAAAGTTAGGTCTAAATAATGTTTTGGTTCTTATAAATTAGTGTGTTTCTTTTTTTTTTTTTTCTTTTGTATTTTTTTGGATATAGTTCTTGAATATTAAAAAAAAAATTAATTCTTAAAGTTGAAATTCATTAAAAAATTTAAAGAAAAATCCGTAGAAAACCTACATATTTTAATTTTAAGAACTAAAACAAAAAAAAATCAACATTTAAAGATTTTATTTAGAAAAAATATATACGAACGAAAAACAAAAATACGGTAAATTAAAGAGATAAAAAAAACTATTTAAACTTAAAAATTATAAGTTAAGATTATTATTAATAATCATTTTATATTTTGTTTCGGATGACATTTGAATGATATTTCTTGAAATAAAAATTTTAAATATTTCCACCAAAAATAATTAAAGTGAAATAATTCCTTATAATAAAGAAACAAAAACAATCAATAAAAGATTATTTTAAAAAAATCCTCGTACCTTATAGATAGATTTATGTGACATGGAAAAGTTGAAGACAATAAAGTTGAAAGACACCATTTTGTTATTTAGTTTTCTTATAAAATATACACTAGGATCACCTCAAATATTTTTTCACTCCTTCCTTTATTTTGGTTCTTAACAAAGGATAAATAGTTAGTATTTTAATTTTCTTTATTTTGTCTCGTTCCAAATGTTAGTGGTAGCAGGAATTAAGGTAGTGTGAAATGTCACTTTCTTTCTCTTTTTTTCTAATGAGAGGTGTTTGTCACTTTCTTGGCACATCGCCAAAACATTTTTACCCAATGAAAGCATATGTCACTTTCTTGGCCCACCAAAACATTTTTTCTCAAATTATTGTTGGATATTATATGGTTGTTGTCACATGTCCATTGTACTTTGTGATCTTAGTAACTTGAGTTAACAAACTCAAATTACTTCTTTTTTAATCACAAAAACCTCTTGTAGTTTTTTTTTTTCAAAATAATTGTCCATTTTAGTTATTAAAATAGCATTTACTATTATTTTTCTATTACTTACTTCTATTCATTAGTTTTCACTTTATTCAACTAATTTATTAACTACATCTAATAGGGGTATTCTAATAAATGATATTAATTTTTTCATTAAAACTAACAAATCTAATCATTTTCTTAAAAATCGTATATTGCTCAAATAGAACACTTTTTATGAGATGGAGGGAGTATATTAAAAATTATCTATGTTAGGCTTAGTTACATTTCTAGGCCAACTAGGACTTTAAACACGTATAATTTTCTCTAGTACACTACAACAGATAAGACCTTAGACAGTGCTTTTTTTGCCCTTAGACAGCGCTTTTAAGCACTGTCTAAACCTGCGCTGCTATAGGTTTAGACAGCGCTTTGGGTATTCCCAAAAGCGCTGTCTAAAAGGGGGTATATTTAATGAAAAACGCTGTCTAAGCCCTACCTTTTTTGACATTTTTTTGGTATACCTTAGACAGCGCTTTATCCAAAAGCGCTGTCTAAGGTCAACCTTTTTGAACTTTTTTAGGTATACCTTAGACAGCGCTTTTGGTAAAAGCGCTTTCTAAGGTCCACCTTAGACAGCGCTTTTGTCAAAAGCGCTTTCTAATCCCCACCTTAGACAGCGCTTTTACCAAAAGCGCTGTCTAAGGTATACGAAAAATTTTATATGAATTTTTTTAAACCACAATTTTTACCAGATTTTTTCAACCAGAATTTGACCTGTTTTTCAACCAGCAATTTTTTTCACCAAAATTATATATTTAAAACAATTGGCAATTCAAACCAATATATATATTTAAAATTACAAACCAAAATTATATATACACCTATTTATAATTACAAATCATTACATTTTTTCTACAAATGCACATATTACTTATACTAGTACTTTTGCATCCAACCAAAGCATTGCTTCAAATCTACATTATAGGTCCTGAAAACACAAAGATTGTAATTCAATTAAAAGAATACATAAACAAAGTTACACATATTTAAATTCTCATCAATTAAAGTAAGAGTACAATATTATACCTTGTAAAATTCCGAGCTCCATAATGTATTGACACCAATCCTCTTTAATTTCATCCAATTGAGAAATTGAGTAATGAGCACACTTGCATTCTTCAAAGTACTACATAATAATATAACATAGTTTGATTTAGTTTTAACTATTTCATTAGACATGAGAGATATGTGTTAATATTAAAATAACTCATAAGTTAGAAATACATACATCGGATGGAATCTCTATTCGATCCAACAAAAGAGTGTCTCTCATAAACCTTAACATGAAATAGCCGCAATCTATTTGATTGCGTTGCCGAGGACACTACAAATGAAAAGAAAATATGGATAAATCCTAAGTTTTATCAAGTAGCATCACTAATATAATAAAACATGTGATAATTAATATACCTTCACATAATTCCATGTAATAATGGGGTTGACTCTCCGCCGTGGTAGATGGCTATCTCGTAGTGCTAGGAAAGCTTGTATAGCGCTAATAAAATATAAGTGAATATTTAGAACAATTCACATAAATAAATAAACAAACAAATAAATATACACATTCATATTTAGAACAATCTCACTTACGTGTCAATACACTTCTTCAAATCCGGGTATGTTGTCCAATCATTTCCTAACGAATCCAGATAATACACCATTGCTCTGCTAGGATTAATTGCGACCAACAACCAATGTCCACTGTAAGATTAAACAAGTGTTAGATGGAAACTTTCTACACGACGTCAAAATACAAAAAAACTATAATAGATGAATTTAGAATGAAAATCTAACCCAGTATTAAACGGTAAAAAGAACAACTTTTCCGTTTCTTGGTTGTCCATAAAGACGTCGCGTATATACGCCAGGACCTCATCTGGTTTATTGATTATTAAGGTTAAGTTGACAGACGCCGGGCATAGGAATGCAAATCTTTGCTGCAATCCGTGTGGGCGCATAACTCTGTCATACAGAAACCTTAAATAAAAACATCATTAACATTAGACTATTCATTTGAAACATAAAGTAAATAAGTTGTTCAATTAATATACCAAAGTAGATCGGATATATACCTCACGTATGTATTGACAACAGTGCCGCCCAATTCTTCATGATTGAAAACTTGCTCGAAGTCTTCATTACCAATAATTTGGTCATGTTCAAAGCCATAGATACCTTTCTCCATATGTATAAGACGAACACCTCCGGTGATAATATCTGTCACTTGTAGATACGTCTGGAGGCACGACCTAAACTTGGAGATAGGTTGTTTTCTACCCCTGCTCTTCTTAGCACCAACATTTTTTTGCGTTGAAATGTTGCTAATCTCTTTAACAGGCAGCTATATATCATATAATTTGTTAGATGAAGTATAAGATATCCAATTTAACATTTTCTATGCATAAATATCATATAATTGTGATGTACCTGTTTTTTTGAAACAACGGACTCGGTATGCTCCGGAATCCGCTTATCCTTTGTTTTGGATCTTGTTGGAGTCTAAATAACATTACCATGTAAAAAATGAAAATAAAATGCTCGTAAAATCTTTGAATCTACACATTAAGGTTAACAAAGGTTTATAACGGTTTTAAGCATACCTCATATCCTACGAGTATGAGGTTTGACGGCCATGCAACATACGACCCTATAGCAGCTCGCACCAATGTTACATCTGAATCATCGTCAGGATAGGGTAATGGTGCTTCCTCCTCTATAGCAATATCAACTGATACTTTTAAACTTCCAGTAGGGAGGGATTTATTGTGAAGTAATTGTACCCCATTGTTATACACTTTTCCCTTTGCAACCTTCCGATAAGTTGGTGAAGATAAGAAGAGCTGACATTGGGAAACGCCCTAAAACCAAAAATAAATATGCCATTGTTAATGTGTATATATGTCATTTAAATAATTTAAGCTACTAATTTAATTTCATAAATATATATATAACTACCTCTGGAATAATCTGATGAAAGCTGCAGTTGATACTATCTTTCTCCGATCCATCTCTAAAACCTGAAGCGTTATCCCTTTCTTTTTCCTTTCGTAATTCCCGAACCTCAGCTTCTAGTGCTTCCAATTTAGCTTAAAGTTCTGAATTACAAGCAACCTTTCCCTTTTTAATATTCAAGGAGGTCGGGGTGATCCCAAATGCCTTACCCCTCACCCGACCAGAATACTCAGGGACATCTAATGCCCGACTAAGTATGCTCCTAGTATCATCTGGAGATACAGACTGAGATAACGCCTCCTGAAAATCAGATGAATATCAAATATTTGTCAAATATTTGTTAATAAAGTTTTGATTTAATTAAAGAAATATTGTTATACTTACACATTTCTCAAATACTTGTAGAACCTCTTCTGCAACAACTCCAGACTTGCCCACACGGGCTTCCTTCCACAAGACATGTGCAGGAAGAGATGTTTCAGAGCTATTCGCCTTTTGTAACTACATATAAAGCCAAATAATATGATCAAATATAACTCATGATGAACAATTATTATATCATTGCAATATATTGATACTTACCAAAGATTGCTCCAAACGTCCATATCCAACACGTCCTTTCCTGTATTTATACTTTGGAGCTGATGCTCTTTCCCGATTAATTGCACTTAATCGCTTAAATTCTGGGGTTTGTCGTTTGGATTTAAACGTTACCCATTCTTGTGGTGAAATCAAACTTGCATATTTAGATGGATACTCTCCATCAACAAAGTTATCGTCAGCATCCCTAAGATAGGTGCGGTTTAAATATGTCTTAAACCCTCTTAGGAGCTTCCCTGCCAATCTCATCAAAAAAGCTTTTCTTTCTTCCTCGACGTTGAAGCACCTCTAAAAAAACCATACACATTGGTTAGTACAAATAATTTGAAGGACATAATTAGTTGGCATAATTAAAGACATAATTATGGTACCTTTATCTCATTCCAAATTTTTTCTTTGGTTTCCTTCAACTATTTGGTTCTCCAATCATCACAAGTAATAGGAACCGCATTCCTTACAAGTGCACCAATGAAACTTGTCAAAGTATGACCGTTAGGCTCAATAAGTGTATTCGAAGCGCTCCAATGCACATTATAAGTGATGCCTTGATCTCTAGCACGGATCACTCTCTTCATAATGGTTATTCCTCTTCTAATCTCTTCTTCCATAGATATGTTACTTCCAACCTGAATATCGGGATCATCATCATGTAGGTGATCATCATCATGTGGGTGATCATCATCATGTGGGTGATCATCATCATGTGGGTGATCATTGTTAGTAGCCATCTAACCTGTAATAAATAAATCAAAGATATCAAATATAATATATAACAAATATAATAAAGAAATCAAGGATATCAAATATAACAAATATGACATAATATTTTACAGTACTAATGTAGATAAGTCAGTAGTTTCATCGATGGCTTGTAATTGAACCTTAATTCAACATTTGAACATGCTGAATTATTTTAATTTAAAATGACTCCTACCCTTAATCTAACAGTTAGTGCAATGGCATATAGTCAATACATTTTCATTTTTGCTCATTTTTTACATGTATGATCAAAACTAGTGTATGTTGTATGCAGTTCATGACATGCTTTCTTTTCTGTTCATGTTCTTTCTGCATGTATTAAATTACTTTATGCTGTAATAAAGATAAAATATTTTAATTTCATGCCATCACTATGTTTCTTAGCTAATGTAGTACCTAATTGTTGCAGCCTCATTCACTGGATAATCAGGCTTTTGTAAGGAAGTGCAATGATGTGAATATTAACTGAGTATCCAAAGGATCTTGTACGGGTGGAAAAACAGAAGATTTCATGGCTGCTGCAAAAGTTTTTCTAGCATCGGTATACATCTTATTTTCTATAATATTATAATAAAACTTCATTAACAAACTCATCAAACATACTCATCAAACATACACATTCACTACAAAACTTCATTAACAAAACTTCATTAACAAAACTCATTAACAAACTCATCAAACATACACATTCACTACAAAACTTCATTAACAAAACTTCATTAACAAAACTCATTAACAAACTCATCAAACATACTCATTCACTACAAAACTTCATTAACAAAACTTCAAACATACTCATTCACTACAAAACTTCATTAATAAAACAGTCCAACATAACTTCTGAGCTCAAAACTCATCAAACATACTCATTCACTACAACATTGTAAAGCAACAAAACCCTACAACAACAATGTAAAGCAACAAAACCCTATTCTTCACAACAACAACGTACCTTTAACGACGGTAACAACGGCAATGCAAGAACGAAATGTATCAGTTACAAAGAGCATAAACGAACGACGACAATGAGTTCGCAACGTACGGCAATACAACGACGGCAACGGACGGACGGCAATGCAACGACTGCAACAATGAACGACGGCACGGTGGAGGACGGTTGACGGTGAAGGTTTGAGTTCGCAAGGGTTTTGAGCTCAGTTCGCATGCAGGGGAGAAGAAAGAGCGGAAATATGAAAATGAATACTGAATATTCATATATTTTAATTTAATTAGACCTTAGACAGCGCTTTCCATAAAAGCGCTTTTAAAGGTGGACCTTAGACAGCGCTTTTAAAAGCGCTTTCTAAGGTTGGCCTTAGACAGCGCTTTTGATTTTTTTTTTTTTTTAATTTTTAAGACCTTAGAAAGCGCTTTTAAGGAAAGCGCTGTCTAATATTTTCCTTTAATTTTTTTTTTAAAATTAATAAAACTTTAGAAAGCGCTTTTTACCGAAGCGCTGTCTAAGGTCTTATATTTTTTTTAAAATTTATAAGACCTTAGAAAGCGCTTTTAACTAAAGCGCTGTCTAATAGTTTCCATTAAATTTTTTTTTTAAATATATAAGACCTTATAAAGCGCTTTTGACCAAAGCGCTATCTAAGGTCTTATATTTTTTTGCGCTTTTATTTTTTTAAATGAATAGTTTCCTTGTTTTTAACTTATAGCAGCGCTTTTGTATTAAAGCGCTGTCTAAGGTGCGATGTTATAACTTTCTTTTGTTGTAGTGGTAGTAGTTTTGCTAGCAAGATTACGGACCATAATTTTCTTATCCAAGTGGGTCAAACCAATTTCAAAGCCTAGAAGGGTTTTGTTGATTTCTAAAGCATACTAACCAATTTGGGATCTATCTTTGAGAGTGCCGCAATTACTACTCTAAACATAAACCCTAACTCTCTTTTCAAACTTTTTTTTCTGTTTCTTCTTCGTCACACTTTTGGTTAGCCATCAACACAGTGAAATCGTTTTGATTAATCTTAATCTTTATCTTATGAGTATTGTAACACCCTAATCTTCGATTTGACATTTAATAAGATAATTCAATTAAAATTCCACAATTAAAGTATCATGTATGCTTCACCATAACATAAAAACATCAACCACAAAATAGTCATATAAAAATAAGGAGTGAAAATCATCAAGTTCGACATATAAGTCTTAACAACAAAAAACTCCAACATAAAGAAAGCATCACACAAATAAAGAATGAACATCTTATCCCCAGTGTTACATATCAGAGCGACTCCTTTAAGACCTAATGATAAAAACTAAAGAGGCTTCGATGCCATCCTCTTACTCAAGTGGCTACTCCTATACCTAATTGTTTGTACTCCTGAGGAGCACAGACGCCACAACAACAAAAAAAAGGGTGATAATACATCTAACAAATGTTAATGGTAAAATTCAGTAACATGATAGTAATCACGAGTTCATAACATACTCATTCACATCCAAAAGCACAATCAAATAGATAACAACGATGTACATCCCAGAAATTAGTTTGATTAGCCAATGTATAAAATTGAAAGAAGCCTATAATGAAATAGGGATGACTCAACTGAATGTTGTATAATACAAAGAGATAGAAGTCGTCATGTTGTCAGGTTATGAATCCTAATAGACCGGGGTCATCATCAGTTATGAACCCAGACGAAGAGGAAATTAGATTGGAATCCGGTTAGGAGCACTAATATAAGCACATCGGGGCCGACGTCATACATATAAGTCAAATTCGATGTAAATGTTAGGATGCCATCTGAAGAGTCATAAGTGACAATTACAGAATACTCCATGATTGCATGAGATTTATAGTTATTGATGGGAGAGACATTATATGAAGGATATGAAAGGGAAAAAATTAATGGAGGATGCGTGAGTCGATCCATATAAATATGAGATTTCATGGATGAATAAGGAGGGTAGAAATCACTTGAGAAACACATAAACAGACACTTAAACCAGTCATTTTAGGCTCTCCCTGAATGATAACAAGGAAGTCAACCTTTTGGTATTTTTTAGCAAAAAAAAATGCAAATGCAAATTCTAATGCCACCAAGTCCTCCTCAAAATGCATGTGGTACCAAGTCTTTAGGATCAGAGGTATGTTACTGATTTTCCCATGTCTTCAGATCCTCTCTGGACATTGTCCATCTTTGTACGTGAGACCACCATAGTTCCTGAAATTCTGGTATCAGATATGTGATGTTAATTAAGTGTGATGTCACAACATCAATATCTGCAGTATGAACAAGACAATAAAAGCACTGAATAGCACACAAGGATTGTTCACCCAGTTCAGTCTAACAACCTACATCTGGGGGCATACCAAGCCAGGAAGGAAGTCCACTATTAGTAGTATCAAATTACAGACTCAACAAACTAGTTGACAATCTACCTAATTTAATCACTACCCAATGACCCTTCTATATAAGTCCTCCCTAGATAAGAGTCTCCATCTCACTCCCAATCATCGCAATGATGTCTAGCAGTTAATATCTCCGCCACTGCATCAACAGCTTGATTACCAACAACTTTTCAAACACAAAAAAGTAGAAGTCACACTTCCATGACACACCTTGGAGTTGTTTAACAACTTCCTCCAAGAACAATACAATACTCATGACCTACAGGTTTCTGAGTAAGAACACAGTGACCATCTCACAACCCGAGTGGTTCACTTAGACTAAGCCCTAATGATCTACATCTTAGACTCGTGCCTATTCTAGATTACAAGCATTCTATTTATAACTTTTTCACAACTGGATTTGGGCCTTCAAATCACAACAAATCTTCTGTACCAAATCTACAAAAGATTCTGCTACTAAATAGATCTTCAATTAAATCTACAATCAGCTCTTCATAATTAACTCTAATTATTCTCCATATCTTTTTGCATTAAATTAGCAACAAACTAATCTTCTTCATAACTGATTGCAACAGAATATATCTAACCCATGATATTCGCCTGTAATCTCTGATTCTCTTCACATTAACACCAGAAACACGCGCAGCCCTAATTAATCATCTCAGACTGATGTTCTTAACTGATGTCACGACATCGGGTTTAACATCAGCACACAACTGCAGCCCTTACACCTTTAACACACCAGAATGTTAAATAAACATAACAATAATGTTAGAAGCTCATGTTGAAACATCAACTATGACATTAACATTGTTTTACCAAAATTTCAGCCAATCACAAGAACTAACAATCTCCCCCTTTGGCTAATTTTGGCTAAAACAAATATATAAACATTACAACTCAGATTACAGCAGCAATTACAATCCTATACTACTGTTAGTAGTCATCTGATCCTAACAGTAACCATCAGCACCCATGGAGAATCATCTTCTTGGTAAATTTTGAGTGATGTTAGGACATCATGTTTGACATAACATCACCACAGCACAACACAACAACTTCAGGCAGCACATTAGGACCTAAGAAGTAGAAAGTCCTGAAGTCATTTGGTGCACATGAGGAAGAAGATATCTGATACTCCCCCTCAATACGACACATTTCTATTTCCTTCCAGGACAGACCCAGAACAAATGTAGAAAACTCCTCCAGAAAAGAAATGTTTGTCTATACATAAAGGACCAATGGTGGCATAAGAGAATTTTGCACACCTTCTTTGATCAGACACTGGGTTTAATCTATGGCATAAGATGAAACTTAAGAAATGCCATTATGCCAACCCAGGTAACTCAGAACACAAGTCACAACCGTGTTCATAACTCAGGACACAAGTCACAAAGACTCAACACCAACCTAAGGTTATGACATCCTCTTTGACATCTCTGAACCACATCTGAAACTACAGACTCCAGACAAAGCATCTGCGCAAACCATTTAGCAAAACCCTTTCCTTTCTCCCCCTTTTTAGCCACAAATTGGCAAAGAAAGCCCTCACAGAACCAGACCCAAGTAGTGCTCACCCAAAAACGAACAAACGCCATAAGACTTATGAAACAAGAACACTCACTGGCTGAAGGAGCAAAGAATAACCTCTATAAATAGCTTACCAGTTACTTTGGAATTAACGAGCCTTGAATAATCAAAGTTCTTGGTCATAGAAACGCTATTTTAGGAACTTAAAACTCCATCCAAATTCAATGTCTACCATCCAAAACAGTCTTGACCGCCTTTATTGCTTCTAAACTTATTCTTACCATAAATTGTGCCAAAACAGTTCCATGCATAGTCGAAGACACGTGTTTCACTTTATCCTTACACCACCGTCCAAAATAAATTCTTGTTTGGCTCAAGAAAAACATGTCTTGTACCATGTTCTGATATCTTATCACACAATGTCTGCTTGCTCACCACATTATCAACCCAAGACTTCCACAGAAGATTATACATTCCAACCTAATAAACTTGTCTTCAGACTTCTCCTCAAAAACATGTGCACACATGATTCACATGACTAGAACCAATTGTCATAACATCCAATGCCAACCAACAGCCTAATGTCATAACATATTATCTGACATAATATCCTCATAAGAGGCAACCAATCTCCACAAGCTTAATCATCATGCAAGCTTCACAATCTGTGCACCTTTGCAGCAAAAACCATAGACAAGTACTCCCCCTGTCATGGTTAACTAGTGCTCTAGATGGAGATAAATATTTAAGCACACTTGCTGAGCACATTCATTTTGGTACCACTGTCCCTTATGACCATAAATAGCAGTCACTTACACATGAAGTCATAATTAGGCTATTCATAAGGATTACCAACCTCCTTCAACTAAAGATCAAAGTCACATAGATCACACAACTCTCCAAAGGTAGTTATTTTCTATCATACTCTTCACCTTCCTGATCTACTTCAGTCTTCTCTACATTCTCCATCCAAGGCAGACCTTGTACTTCATCATTCTCCCGTATGACTATGTAGACGCTCCGTAGGCATAACGTAGACACCAAATTCCTGAACCAGAGCATAATCATCCTTCACCAAGGATATTCAACCAGATAATGTCCCAACACAAGTTAGAACATTTGCCACACACCAAGATATCATCACCATGATTCTTGATATGCTCCACCAACTGGACTTACTATTACATAGTGATCCAAAGAACTAGAGAATTAAACTCTCATCCACCTTCAATAAGAATAATCTCCTTGAATCTTCAACTCATCACCCTTCTGCCCAAGAGTAACTTGTTCCAAGACAATCCTCAATAATAACCAGCTGCCACACTCTGATAATCTTGATTCTTTGAATCCACTTCTGAGATCAACCAAATGCCACAGTTTGATCACCTCATTCATGAATCCTCATATGAAAATAACCAAATGCCACATTTGGACCTTTTTCACGTTTGTCAGAACTCTCACAAAGATATCTTGATCCACCAAGGAAACTTGATCTTCAAGTCACATGTTCCACTTGCTCAAAAGTAAACACACTTAGACTTCCTAGGCCATGGTCATGTAACATCTTCTCCTTCCTGCAGCTCCAGCAAACTGCCATGAGAACGATCTTTTTGAAGCATCCTATTGTTCATTCCTGTAGATCACCCTATCATTAGCTGATGTGCCACATCACCAGCTGAGACTCCTGATGTTAAGCTAGATGTCAGAACATTATGTCATCCAACTGTTGAATTCAGCTCTACCTTCTGCCACTCAGAAGAACCTCCTCCCTTTGTAGAAATAGATTTCCATGCTCTCATAGACTTGATTCAATAATCAAGTTTGAGTAGACAACCTTCATCCTGCTTAGAAACTCCAAAGACTTCAAACCTACCACATCTGAATCTTCAGAAAATAAGTAGTCCAAGACTACCCCATAACTATACCAAATAATGCTACTTCTAAATACACAATAGAACACACAGTCTTATTGTTTTACAGAGTTCTCACATACCAACACACCACGAAGATAGCCACATAGAGAAAAGTATATTCTCAACACTTCAACAGTCCTGCACTTTTACATCAGACATATACATAGTCTTCCGTCAATGTATTTTGTCATTAGTTGAATGCACACCCTTATCAAAAGCAGACACATACTTAACTCCTGTCAAGGTAACCTTCTCACACAACCGGCATCTGCTGATTCTTCTTCAAACCAACATGACAATCACTTATACCACAAAAGCCTTCCAGGTTAGGTCAGTGTCTTGATCTTTTACTCCACCCTGAGCAAAGAACTGAAATGATGTTTCAACATCAGTTCTGACATTAGTCTAAATCACATTAAACATCTCCTATGGATTTGGAGACTACATCCACACACGAGAACATATCAACATCTGATCAACTTCCAAGATCAGACCAACAAAACTGCAGTAACTTGCATAACACACTCTTCCAGAAGCTTCTTCTTATAAGCACAAGGTTCAGACCTCTTGTCTAACTTAAGAGTGATAACATACCATAGACAATCTGCTACTTCCAATCCTTCAAGCCACAAAATTGAAAGAGCTCATGCATACTACCTTTTCTTCAACAGCATCTCAAAAATTGCTCAACTTCACAGCTTCAGTGATCCTTCAAAACAGCTACAATCTAATAGGACTTTGACTGAGCATTTACCATAAGCTGTTAATGTGTAGCGCGATGTCGAGACATTAGAATTGACATATTAAGCTCATCTTCTTTCTTGATGAAACTTCCCTCCAGTTCAGAAACATGTATCTTATCATAACCAAGAAGATCCTCCTAATTAGGTCACCACAACTAAGCTAGAGAGATAACTTATCAAGATCTTCACTCCTGCATGAAAGATTTGACAGTGATACTCTTTTGCTTTGGCTCCACCCTCTTCTTTCATCATCAAGAAAAATGATAAAGAAGGAATCACTGTTCTGGACAGATTTGAAACATATTCTTCTTCTGAGACTTCCATGTCAAACAGTCTTTAGTAAGATCCATTCACCTTATGAACACTTCTCTCCCAAAGCAAAGATATGAGATAATCCTCAAGTATCTTTGGCATCTCTAACTAGACGGTTGAAGCTGTCTTGCATAAACTACAACATCATAGACTATCCCTAATGTCTTTCCAAGAGAATACCTTCCTAGAATCTCACCACTAGAGATACAAGAACCAACCAGGGTTACATCAGATACCATGCAGCGGAACACACAACAACTCCTCAACACTTTCAGGCACTACACCATAATCCTTGCACATCATCATCATAAACCACGTGCCAACAACAGTTCTCCTGATAACAATACTCTATCATGAATAGTCCATCCTTCACTTCAAGGGATCATACCAACAACTATATGAACTGACCAAGTCCATAACTCAGCAAAACTATCTTCCTTGCTCATGAACCAGAAAGTATCTTCCCTAGATCTCATCCAGAAACAGACAGGATGCCTGCTCTGATACCAATTGAAATTCTGGTATCAGATATGTGATGTTAAGTGTGATGTCACAACATCAATATCTGCAGTATGAACAATACAATAAAAGCACTGAATAGCACACAAGGATTGTTCACCCAGTTCGGTCTAACAACCTACATCTAGGGGCATACCAAGCCAGGAAGGAAGTCCACTATTAGTAGTATCAAATTACAGACTCAACAAACCAGTTGACAATCTACCTAATTTAATCACTACCCAATGACCCTTCTATCTAAGTCCTCCCTAGATAAGAGACTCTATCTCACTCCCAATCATCGCAATGATGTCCAGCAGTCAACATCTCCGCCACTGCATCAACAGCTTGATTACCAACAACTTTTCAAACACAGAAAAGTAGAAGTCACACTTCCATGACACACCTTGGAGTTGTTTAACAGCTTCCTCCAAGAACAATACAATACTCATTACCTACAGGTTTCTGAGTAAGAACACAGTGGCCATCTCACAACCCGAGTGGTTCACTTAGACTAAGCCCTAATGATCTACATCTTGGACTCGTGCCTATTCTAGATTACAAGCATTCTATTTATAACTTTTTCCCAACTGGCTCAAAATTTATTTGTACCCACCCATTCTTCGTGATGAACTCCAATCCTATGCTCAGTTAACTTAGGCTATACATTCGAGTTCCTCTTGGTTAGGAATGAATTGATGATAATTGATGATGATTCGGACACCTAGATAGTCATTGCTCCCTTGCAGAATTTGGTTGTCTTTTGTTATCTTTGCTGAGGTTATGACCTCCTTTTTTGGTTGAGGTCACGATACCTCCTCTTTTGATTTGGTTGAGGTCACGATACCTCTTCTTTTGATTTGGTTGAGGTTATGATACCTCCACTTATTTTTGATTGAGGCCTTGAAAATTCCATTTTGGCTATTGTACAAGTTCTTTTTGTATAAGGCAAAGTTCTGGGCCTCCCATCTTTCTTGGCTTTTGCCTTGAAAGGGACTCGGCTCATCCTCTGATTAAGGATTTTACAACTATCCTTCCTTATTGTTGCTTGGATGAACAACTTGTATAACGCTAACTCATTTGATTTGGGAGAGTTGACTGGTGTCTTGCATGGAGCGCTTGCGTTCGAATGCGTAACCAAGTTAAACTGAGAAACTACCTTGCCCCAAGGTTAAAATTGAGGGTTTTTTTTTTATTTTGGAAAAGAAAACTCCTACTTCAAGGCTCAAGGGGGTTAACGAGGGATTATCTTCCTTATTTCTCCAGTGTTTGGGAATTGAAACAATGCCTTACATCCTCGGCAAGGTTTAATCGAAAGCATACTACAACAATTATGAATAGCATTTTCGTCACCCTCCCCAATCTTTGCTTAAACAAACAGTTTGATAAGTGGAAAGAAAGAAAACGAATTTGCTCTTTTTGTTTTGCTTTTTTTTTTGTTCTTTTTTTTTCAAACATAAAAAAAGTAAATGAGTGAAACGAATGGACTTAATCAAAAGATGCACAAACATTTCATTAACATTGCCAATTTGAAAATACAACAATGCTTATAAGTGAAAATAGATTCAAACATGCAAAGAAAACACAACAACATACTGAAACAGCCAGAAGATGGTCAATTTCAGGGGACTGGAGATTCCTTCTTGATCTGCCAAGCTGAGATAGTCATCTTCAGAGTTGATTGTCGAGATCCACTTGAAAATCATCTTCACATATATTCTCAAGAATTTCTTCCACTTCAGAGTCTGATGATCCTGACTGATTAGGCGACAGTTTGCTGATTTGGACGCCTTGAGGCGTGAACAAGAACATATCAGAGTCAAACAAAATCTGAACCTGGCTTCTGAGTACCCTAAGTCTTCAGATGAATGCCTCTGTGTCCCAGTATGATGGTCACCACGGGCGAGTCTGGAAAAGACAACTTCAAGAGCTGCTTCAGGTCCACTGATGGCTTCAGGAAGCCGACTGAGTTACAGACAAAGGACGGACAGGACTCAAGGCTGAGAAATGCAGATGCAATGCAAATGACATGCAATGAGAATGCAATGCTAATGCAAGCCAAATGGTTTCAAGGAACTCAAAAGCAAGTTGCAAACATTTTTGGAAACTGAAGAGTTTTGTTTTTTTTTTGTTTTTTTTTTTTTTTTTTTTTTTTTTTTTTAAATCCGTGATCTCTAAGGATCTTCGCAAAGAAGAGAACGTCTAAGTTCCTTGAAAACATCAATGGATGCGATGAGATGTATGCAATGCACAAACGCGGGCACACAAAAACATAGATATATACACGCGCAAAAGCGCGCAAGCACAAACATATGTACACTGGTATTCACAGATATGCCCACACAGACAAGAGAGGACCTAGGTTTGAAGGTCACAGGCATGGAGCCAAGGTCTACCCATCCCATAAGGTAGTGTGATTTCAAAATGTACCTGCCGAACGGGATCTACAAAGTTCCCAGAGTCTACAATCCATCTTTCGGATATTATCGACTTCCCAAATTACTCGGTTAGTCAATAATATTCTCAAGAGAATCTCGTCTGAGTGTAGTATCGCGTGACAACTATTTGGAAATGGACTCCCGCATAGCCACCGCACTACGTCCTAAAAGGCCAAGTTGGGTTAAAGGTGCTACGGTCCTCAATCTTAAGGGTTCTTAGTCGAAGTTAATACCGTTTTCACGAATGGACTCGTTCAAACAATATTAAGTTCAAAAGAACCTAAACTGAGCGATGATTTTCTCAATTTGACTTTTCAGGAATCGACTCCGTCAAAGTACCCTTGACCATATCATCTCCTATATGTCACTCAAGTCCGGCTCTAGGACTCTCACCACTCAATAATGGCACCCTGCACATAGAAAATTCCAGCACAGACAGAGATATATACAAATATATACAGATATACATGCAAATATGACATACAAGCAAATATACAAGTAGAATAAAGTTGTTTTTGAAGTTTGATTATGAAAATCCGCTTGACGTTGGATCAAGGGTTTATTTGTTATAAAAAGAAGTTTGATGAAAGCGTGAAAACAAAATAGGCTTAACCCTCTTGGGAAAGGACCAGCATAAGTCTAACATTCCTCATCCCTCCCCAGTGAAGTCGCCATTTCTGTTGCGGTGAAAATTGGATAACAAATTATTAATTAACTTGCATCGTATTTCTTTTACAACCGACTTTGATTTATCCAAAGGAAAGGTTCAAGATCGTTAGAAAAACCTAAAGGGGGGAGATCTAAGGTTCGGGGGTTGGTTACGCCTAGGGAAGGTATTAGCACCCTAAACGTCCGTAGTACTCTACGGGAGCCTTTTGTTTCATTACGCTTTTCTTATTTTTTATGTTTTTGCTTGCTAAGGTTATCTGTACTAAGGTAAAAACCTAAGAGTATGTACACTAGTTTTGCTCGCCAAGACGTCGCATCTTGTGCCTACGTATCTGACTAAGGAATCAGAGCAACCGTAGTTCACCTAACTAAGAGTCAAAGAAAAAAAACATTGACTATGGCCAACGTTCCAAAGGGAATGAGCATAAGCTCACATAGAGTCCACGATGACTCTCTAAGTCTATGTTATGAAGGGAAAAAGTGAATTCTCATGATAGTGAGAACCACACAGAGTTCACGATAACTCTGTAAGTCTGAGTAAAAGGTAAAGTGAGTTCTCATGATAGTGAGAATCACATGGAGTTCATGATAACACCATCCTAGTACTAAACTCTGAGGGAAACGGCTCTTATGAGGCCAAGGATGAAATGGGAAAGGTTTGTGACTTAGGAGTCAAAGTAGAGATCTTTCCTTTGGAAGGAGGGTCAAATGTGAACAAGAATGAATATGATATGGTAATGATCAAAACATCAAAATCAAATGATAATAAATCAAAGAATGAAAGTGTCCACATAATACCGTGTTAAAAGACAACGTCAGGCAAACATATATACATGCAAAAAAATGCATCAACGTAAGTGAGCAAGAAATAGAGAGATCTGACCAGAATAGTGTATAAATACTTCCCATTAATGGGCCACTGACCAGTCAAGTGAAAATCCGAAAACCGGAATACCAACTCCAAGAGCATAGGGAAGAAATCCTAAATCTAAGTCCTCAGTCCAGAACACAATAATAATCACAGTCCGGTCAATTGAGTTTTTTAGGTTTCGATATTTATTAGTGTATTTTAAATGTACAAATAAAAGGAACGATATACACAAGATATAAATACGAGCAGTGATAATATTTACAAGGATAATAATCAATCATAAAGAGTAAATCAAGATGTGTTTATATTGACTGAAAGTAAATTTAGTGATTGTTGATTAATTAATTGCATCGATAAAAATCGGGTCCAATGTAGTACTGATCCGTCGTAGTACGGTCTATGAGGAAGACCATACTATAGGAGGATGCACAATTTGATATGTGTGTTAAGACACGATGGGGGAATGATATAGAAGATCATTCTCCGATGAAATCGTGCCACACGAAAAGAAAAGGTGAAGACCTCGTCTTAAGTCACAAACTCTCGTTGATTAGTCGAAGGTAACCTATCGCGATCTCAAAGTATAGAAAGCGATCTCGATGATCACTCACTACAGATTTGAAATAATGAAGGTTCGTCGCTTCGCTAACAACGTTTGTGGATAGAAAGACTTTCATCGGTCTAAAGATGAAGATGAAGATGAAGATGAAAGAAAATACCTCTGAAGTAGAAATAATGTCGGTCTCGTCTTAATCTTGGTTCAATCGAGAAGTCGATAGCTTTGATACTTAACTTTCATCGACCGATAAAATAAAAGGAGGTGGCCTCATATATATCACGACTTCTAGTAATTTAAATGAATCGACTAGGTCATGATTTTTGTGATATCATCGGCCTAAAACAAAAGAAGAAGTGGGCTTGAAATGAAATAAAATTGGCCTCTTCTAAATAAAAATTTAGATCCTCATTGACCGATAAAAAATAAAATAAAATGAGATAGAAATGAAACATAAAGTCGGTCTAGTTTAAATTAAGATTTTAAATTGATAAAATCGATAATCTTTAATTAAACTCTCATCGATCAACAAAAAAGAAAATAGGCCTCATATTCATCACAATTTATTGATTCAAATAAATCAACTAAAATTATGACTTTGTTATATCATAGGCCCAAAAGAAAATGGACTCGGAAATGAAATTGAAATAAAAAGAGAAATAAAATCGATATCCAAAGATTAATTATTTATAAAAGCTTTTTACTGAAAAATGAACAAATGGTCGGGGTTTATAACATATGGTGGAATCACTTGGGCCTTAGCCCATCATCCACCCAAAGACCAGACGGTACTTAAAGAAATAAGGGTGGTGAGAAGAATGGAACGGATGGTGCAGAAAGAAGAGACCCAACATGGGCCTCACGACCCATTAGTCAACCAACCAAACGTTGTTTTCAGAAATAAAATAAAAAAACACATTGCTAAGTTAAAGTTACTGCGCTAGATCATTCCAACCAATCTACTCTTTTAGAAAAAGACCAAAGTTTCAAGAAGAGGAACAGGGTAATCGAAGAAGAAAAACTGAAGAACAACTCAACGTGGAAAATCAGATCGGAGTAACGATCTTGAAGCCAATTACGCCGTTCAATCTTTGACGCTACTAGCTTTGCTCCCGTGCTCTCTCCCTCGCCTGATCGTGCGCTCTCTATGACGATGGCTTGATTTCATTCCAAATCCACTCTAACTCTCTCACTCCGATTCAGGTGCGATTCAAACATTGGATTCATTTTCTCCGTTTCAAATCAATCTCCGGTCTGTTCTGAGTTTTGCTTCCCACCTCTCTGTTTTCAATTTCTCTAATTTACCTCTCTCTCTTTCTCTTTGCCTTCGCAGCTGTGATTGGTGGTGGTGTGGAATGCGAGTGAGGTTGTTGTTGTTTGGTGGAGATTGGGGTTTTGGCTATGGTTGTTGTGGAGGTTTTTTGAGGTGTGTTGAAGAATAAAGTTCGAGTGTGGTTGTTTACGGTTGAAGGATGTGTGGAGATGAAGGTTTTGAAGTCTACGGGTTCGTTGGAGGAGGCTTGGTGTAGGTGGAGGCGGAGATGTGAGGATGGAAAAGGTTTTAACGCTTGTGATGGAAGGTGGGTTCAATGAAGTGAGGCTGCGAAAAGGGGGCTCCCCTGATATCACGATTTTTTGAGTCCCCCGAAATAGCAAACAATTTCATCTTTTTAATCCTTTCAATTCCTCTGCTCCACCTACTTTCTTGATTTTCTTGAAGATTGGCGTGGGGAGACAATCTTGGGCTGTGGTGTGTTGGGAGATGGGAGATTGTGTTGGATGCGCGTGGGGTGTGGCAGGCAAGGCGTGGGAGACAGCCTTGGGAAGAAGAGAAGAAAAAACCATACTAATAATAATAATAACAAAAAAACAATATATAAAAAGAAAAAATAATAATGGCAAATATCAAAAATAATAATAAGATTAATGAAAGGATAATAATAAAGTAAAATAAATAATAATAAATTACTAAAAATATGTTAAGAAAAAGAGAAAATAAAATTTAAATTACATATGTGATAAAAAAATTCTAAATTAAAAGAGACAAAAAATAAAATAAAGGAAAAGGCGACAAAAATTAGATGACAAACGTGTGACTGGCGATTGATGGACTACATGACTGTAAATGCTAACATGACTGGCAAAAAATGATATGACAAAAATCAGAGTATCTGAGGGTCAAAATTTAGGGTGCAATAGTTGCCTCTATTTAAATATTTTTCACCGAATGACAATGGATATGGAAAGAGGTGAAAGATATTTAAATATAGATAACCGGAAATTTTGTCCTTAGATACGCTGATATGCAATGATATGGAAGAAAAACTAGTCTAAGGTGCAGACGTACCATGAACTCTAGTATTATGATATGATGCCATGATAGATGCAAAAGTGCAGACGAACAGGCAAATAAACGCAGGTGAGTAACACCGGGGGAGGATGAGGATTAGTATCCCTTAGGTAAACTCACTGGGGATACAGGTTAACCAACAAAAGAGACTTGCTGGGGAGACTCTAAGGAAACACTAGGGACAGAAAAACTGAGGGGACACCCTACGAGTTCTTACTGGAGATAGGACACCAAAGAGGTGTTCTCTACTGGGGAAATATCCGACTCCACTGGGGATGAAACTTAACTCCACTGGGGATGAAACTCAACTCCACTGGGGATGAGACACATTCTTACTGGGCGTGACCACCACAGGAGATCAGTTTGAAATACAAGGATAGACATCCTACAAAGATTTTCTGGGGTTTCCTATACTGAAGAGTTCAAACGGGATCTTCAAGAAAAGCCAGAAAAGACAGAGGTAAACTCTGCGTCAGATGATGAAAGGTGACTGGACCTTTTGGCTATGAATGAGGTTAATGGATTCCGTTTATGGAGGATGTCAGCGATGACTGGACTTTAGGTTCAAGCTTGACACGATTCATGCAGGAACAAACTGAAATAAAAGCCTAAGGTGACTCGATTCAAACCAAAGACGATGCCAACGATAATTGGACTTTGGGTTCAAGCTTGACACGATTCAAGCAGGAACAAGATCTTAAGACAAGAAACAATGTTTGACACGATTCGAACAAGGACTCGGTTCAAGTTTGACACGATTCAAACAAGAACAAGGATCTTAAAAGTCTAAGGTGACTCGATTCAAACCAAAGACGATGCCAACGATAATTGGACTTTAGGTTCAAGCTTGACACGATTCAAGCAGGAACAAGATCTTAAGACAAGAGACAATGTTCGACACGATTCGAACAAGGACTCGGTTCAAGTTTGACACGATTCAAACAAGAACAAGCTGAAATAAACAAGAGACAATGTTCGACACGATTCGAACAAGGACTCGGTTCAAGTTTGACACGATTCAAACAAGAACAAGATCTTAAAAGTCTAAGGTGACTCGATTCAAACCAAAGACGATGCCAATGATAATTGGACTTTAGGTTCAAGCTTGACACGATTCAAGCAGGAACAAGATCTTAAGACAAGAGACAATGTTCGACACGATTCGAACAAGGACTCGGTTCAAGTTTGACACGATTCAAACAAGAACAAGATCTTAAAAGTCTAAGGTGACTCGATTCAAACCAAAGACGATGCCAACGATAATTGGACTTTAGGTTCAAGCTTGACACGATTCAAGCAGGAACGACTTTAAACAACAGGAAAGATGCCAGCGATGACTGGACTTAAGGTCGGACTTCTTGGGGGATGAAATAAATATCCACTGCAAACCGAAGTAGCCAAAAATGAAGTTGTAATTGGAGACTCCAGAACTGAGGCCACCCATGGGATAAAATAAATATCCACTTCATTGGGGGAAGCTCGGATCAAAGTTGCGAACTGAAGATGTCAGAGTTGAGACTTCGTGGGGATGAAATAAACATCCGCTTCGCTGGGGAAGGTTGGAGCCAAAGAGATTTATTGGGAATTCTTAGGTCACCAACTGGGGAATTCTTGCATCACACCTGCCATAACCACTGAAGTAGAGATTCACCGGGGAATGGTTGTGATCGCTGTAGTAAAGACTTGGTGGGGAATCATCACACCACTTGAGACAGAAGTTCAAAGTAGTTCTGCATTGGGAGTCGCCATTTCAAACAACAGTTGTTGTGAATGGATGAAATAATCTTCGATTCTCAAATGCCCCAGATTACATGGTTTGAGAGAAGAAGTCATCCCAAAAGGATTTTACAGAAGAATTGGCATACAAGGTGTCCCAATGTCTCCTAACTCTTGAGATATTTGCTGAATCTCGACATAATTGCCTATGATTGACTGCAAAGTTTCCAGCAGAGTCGCTGTCTGTCGCCACAAGAGAACAAGCTTCTCCAAAAGAATGCCACTTGTTGTTGGGTATGAATTCCAAAGAGATGTTGATATTACAACACTACCGGAGGAATAATTTTCTTCAATGGGGATCTGTAAGAGATTCTTCATGCAAGACACGGTGCAAAATAAATGCACTTGAAAGTGGGTTCAGAAACCACTCCTGCCAGGGACCACAGTTCAATCTAGGAATAAGCTAGAAAGAAACGGCCAAACAAGACTCCATTTGAGGAATGAACTCAAATGGGGATTTATCTTATCCACGTGTGGAAAAGATAAACTGAAACAACCGTCATCCACGAGAATAAAACTCTGTGGGGATTTCAGAAACGATGGGCACTTTATGCCTAGGGCTGACAACTCTATTGGAGAGAATAGACACACCCAGTCACTTGGGGATAAACGCCAAAGTGAACAACACAGGTAAACACCAGAAACATGTAGCAAAAATGATAATATGTTATGTATATGAGTGCTTATGCCATGCTTAAGCTTATGCTGACAAAACAGACGAGAAGCGAGACTGGAGATGAAATAAACATCTCGACAAGGATACCCAGCCAAACTCATTAGATTGGACCGTTACTGGGGATGAACTTGCAGATGAAGCGGCTCTACTTCAAGGTTATGACCTTCTTTGGGAAAGAGTACTCTGCTTGGTATAGCATCTTGACTTTACTAGGATTGTCACCATGAGTTTGATTTCTTCACTGGAGATAAGAGATCCATTGAGAATTGCCAAGATTAGCTGAAGAGACAACTTTTGGGGGAGCTAGCAGAGACACCACAAAAGCTGGGTAATTCTGCATGACTCATCTGCCCCAGAGTACATGGTCTGTCAGAAGAATACATCAAGAGGATTTTACAGAACAATTGGCATGCAAGGTGTTTCAATATCTTCAAACTCTTGGAGAGATTTACCGAATCTCGACATAACTGCCCCTGATTGACAGCTTTATACGACAGAGCCCGTGAACTAGTTACGTGTCTTTATCGAAACTCCAGGTTGAAGCTGCGAGGTTGCTTAGATTCTGCTGGGAAAATCATTATGCAAAGCCTAAGAGGAGGCTGGATTCCACTTGGGGAAATCATTATACAAAGCCTAAGAGGAGGCTATTTGTTGACTGACTGACTCCGCATGGGAGGATCCTTATACAAAGCCTAAGAGGAAGCTGTCTGATAGTTTATACTCATCACGGAGTGTAGATCATTATACAAAGCCTAAGAGGAGGCTATCTGTTAGTTTATACTCATCCTGGAGTGTAGATCATTATACAAAGCCTAAGAGGAGGCTATCTGATAGTTTATACTCGTCACGGAGTGTAGATCATTATACAAAGCCTAAGAGGAGGCTATCTGATAGTTTATACTCGTCACGGAGTGTCTTGTACAAAGCCTAGATTAATAGTGTCTGCACAACAAAGTCCTTGAACCTGTACTTCGGACTGGTCGTTGGCGACTGGGGAACAAACTTGCCCCTGTCAGTTTGGTTGATCTGTGAAGAAGATGTCCCAAACTAGTTGTTTTCTCAGAGGTTTGCAGATTCTCGACTTGACTACTTCTGATTAACTGGTCCTGTGAGGATAAGTCGCCAAGAGGATTTTACAGAAGAATTGAAATGCCAGGTGCCTCAATATCTTCAAACTCTTGAAAAGGTCCATAAGTCTTGACATAACTGCCCCAGTTCAACTGCATTCGCAATACAAAGTCCTTTAAACTGTGGTAGAAACAACTGGGGAACAAACCTGCCCCGAACTGATGGGTCATTGGAGTCCAAACTTGTCATAAAACGATCTCAAGAAGGCTTGCCCCAATATTCTGAACCTTGAAGAGCTCTGCCCCCGATTCAATAACTCTTGAAACGATGGATTGACAGAACCTTCTGCTTAGTTCCCCCTGGATTGAGCTTCCTTTACCAAATCAAATTCCCTAGCTGACTGCATTTGTCGGGATTCCTTTGATGTTGAATCATTCCACAAACAAGTATTGTTCATTTAAAATTGGCAATTTCAGTGCAAAAATTTATGCAAGCTTTTGAAATAAAGTTTTATTGATGAAACACGCACAGTGGAATGATTAAGTAATCAAAAACAAAGTGGGTCTGGTCATTTACCGGACGACAGATGAAGTGATCAACACACACAACTAGCAAAGATCATTAGGAGTCAGGTTAATCAACCTCATTGTAATATGCTTTCGAAACAACCCTACCTCAATTAGGTCTTTTAATGGTTGTAACGTGGTCTGGTTCACGGTTTAGGAAACAAAAGATAAAGGCTCAAAATTTATTTGTACCCACCCATTCTTCGTGATGAACTCCAATCCTATGCTCAGTTAACTTAGGCTATACATTCGAGTTCCTCTTGGTTAGGAATGAATTGATGATAATTGATGATGATTCGGACACCTAGATAGTCATTGCTCCCTTGCAGAATTTGGTTGTCTTTTGTTATCTTTGCTGAGGTTATGACCTCCTTTTTTGGTTGAGGTCACGATACCTCCTCTTTTGATTTGGTTGAGGTCACGATACCTCTTCTTTTGATTTGGTTGAGGTTATGATACCTCCACTTATTTTTGATTGAGGCCTTGAAAATTCCATTTTGGCTATTGTACAAGTTCTTTTTGTATAAGGCAAAGTTCTGGGCCTCCCATCTTTCTTGGCTTTTGCCTTGAAAGGGACTCGGCTCATCCTCTGATTAAGGATTTTACAACTATCCTTCCTTATTGTTGCTTGGATGAACAACTTGTATAACGCTAACTCATTTGATTTGGGAGAGTTGACTGGTGTCTTGCATGGAGCGCTTGCGTTCGAATGCGTAACCAAGTTAAACTGAGAAACTACCTTGCCCCAAGGTTAAAATTGAGGGTTTTTTTTTTATTTTGGAAAAGAAAACTCCTACTTCAAGGCTCAAGGGGGTTAACGAGGGATTATCTTCCTTATTTCTCCAGTGTTTGGGAATTGAAACAATGCCTTACATCCTCGGCAAGGTTTAATCGAAAGCATACTACAACAATTATGAATAGCATTTTCGTCACCCTCCCCAATCTTTGCTTAAACAAACAGTTTGATAAGTGGAAAGAAAGAAAACGAATTTGCTCTTTTTGTTTTGCTTTTTTTTTTGTTCTTTTTTTTTCAAACATAAAAAAAGTAAATGAGTGAAACGAATGGACTTAATCAAAAGATGCACAAACATTTCATTAACATTGCCAATTTGAAAATACAACAATGCTTATAAGTGAAAATAGATTCAAACATGCAAAGAAAACACAACAACATACTGAAACAGCCAGAAGATGGTCAATTTCAGGGGACTGGAGATTCCTTCTTGATCTGCCAAGCTGAGATAGTCATCTTCAGAGTTGATTGTCGAGATCCACTTGAAAATCATCTTCACATATATTCTCAAGAATTTCTTCCACTTCAGAGTCTGATGATCCTGACTGATTAGGCGACAGTTTGCTGATTTGGACGCCTTGAGGCGTGAACAAGAACATATCAGAGTCAAACAAAATCTGAACCTGGCTTCTGAGTACCCTAAGTCTTCAGATGAATGCCTCTGTGTCCCAGTATGATGGTCACCACGGGCGAGTCTGGAAAAGACAACTTCAAGAGCTGCTTCAGGTCCACTGATGGCTTCAGGAAGCCGACTGAGTTACAGACAAAGGACGGACAGGACTCAAGGCTGAGAAATGCAGATGCAATGCAAATGACATGCAATGAGAATGCAATGCTAATGCAAGCCAAATGGTTTCAAGGAACTCAAAAGCAAGTTGCAAACATTTTTGGAAACTGAAGAGTTTTGTTTTTTTTTTGTTTTTTTTTTTTTTTTTTTTTTTTTTTTTTTAAATCCGTGATCTCTAAGGATCTTCGCAAAGAAGAGAACGTCTAAGTTCCTTGAAAACATCAATGGATGCGATGAGATGTATGCAATGCACAAACGCGGGCACACAAAAACATAGATATATACACGCGCAAAAGCGCGCAAGCACAAACATATGTACACTGGTATTCACAGATATGCCCACACAGACAAGAGAGGACCTAGGTTTGAAGGTCACAGGCATGGAGCCAAGGTCTACCCATCCCATAAGGTAGTGTGATTTCAAAATGTACCTGCCGAACGGGATCTACAAAGTTCCCAGAGTCTACAATCCATCTTTCGGATATTATCGACTTCCCAAATTACTCGGTTAGTCAATAATATTCTCAAGAGAATCTCGTCTGAGTGTAGTATCGCGTGACAACTATTTGGAAATGGACTCCCGCATAGCCACCGCACTACGTCCTAAAAGGCCAAGTTGGGTTAAAGGTGCTACGGTCCTCAATCTTAAGGGTTCTTGGTCGAAGTTAATACCGTTTTCACGAATGGACTCGTTCAAACAATATTAAGTTCAAAAGAACCTAAACTGAGCGATGATTTTCTCAATTTGACTTTTCAGGAATCGACTCCGTCAAAGTACCCTTGACCATATCATCTCCTATATGTCACTCAAGTCCGGCTCTAGGACTCTCACCACTCAATAATGGCACCCTGCACATAGAAAATTCCAGCACAGACAGAGATATATACAAATATATACAGATATACATGCAAATATGACATACAAGCAAATATACAAGTAGAATAAAGTTGTTTTTGAAGTTTGATTATGAAAATCCGCTTGACGTTGGATCAAGGGTTTATTTGTTATAAAAAGAAGTTTGATGAAAGCGTGAAAACAAAATAGGCTTAACCCTCTTGGGAAAGGACCAGCATAAGTCTAACATTCCTCATCCCTCCCCAGTGAAGTCGCCATTTCTGTTGCGGTGAAAATTGGATAACAAATTATTAATTAACTTGCATCGTATTTCTTTTACAACCGACTTTGATTTATCCAAAGGAAAGGTTCAAGATCGTTAGAAAAACCTAAAGGGGGGAGATCTAAGGTTCGGGGGTTGGTTACGCCTAGGGAAGGTATTAGCACCCTAAACGTCCGTAGTACTCTACGGGAGCCTTTTGTTTCATTACGCTTTTCTTATTTTTTATGTTTTTGCTTGCTAAGGTTATCTGTACTAAGGTAAAAACCTAAGAGTATGTACACTAGTTTTGCTCGCCAAGACGTCGCATCTTGTGCCTACGTATCTGACTAAGGAATCAGAGCAACCGTAGTTCACCTAACTAAGAGTCAAAGAAAAAAAACATTGACTATGGCCAACGTTCCAAAGGGAATGAGCATAAGCTCACATAGAGTCCACGATGACTCTCTAAGTCTATGTTATGAAGGGAAAAAGTGAATTCTCATGATAGTGAGAACCACACAGAGTTCACGATAACTCTGTAAGTCTGAGTAAAAGGTAAAGTGAGTTCTCATGATAGTGAGAATCACATGGAGTTCATGATAACACCATCCTAGTACTAAACTCTGAGGGAAACGGCTCTTATGAGGCCAAGGATGAAATGGGAAAGGTTTGTGACTTAGGAGTCAAAGTAGAGATCTTTCCTTTGGAAGGAGGGTCAAATGTGAACAAGAATGAATATGATATGGTAATGATCAAAACATCAAAATCAAATGATAATAAATCAAAGAATGAAAGTGTCCACATAATACCGTGTTAAAAGACAACGTCAGGCAAACATATATACATGCAAAAAAATGCATCAACGTAAGTGAGCAAGAAATAGAGAGATCTGACCAGAATAGTGTATAAATACTTCCCATTAATGGGCCACTGACCAGTCAAGTGAAAATCCGAAAACCGGAATACCAACTCCAAGAGCATAGGGAAGAAATCCTAAATCTAAGTCCTCAGTCCAGAACACAATAATAATCACAGTCCGGTCAATTGAGTTTTTTAGGTTTCGATATTTATTAGTGTATTTTAAATGTACAAATAAAAGGAACGATATACACAAGATATAAATACGAGCAGTGATAATATTTACAAGGATAATAATCAATCATAAAGAGTAAATCAAGATGTGTTTATATTGACTGAAAGTAAATTTAGTGATTGTTGATTAATTAATTGCATCGATAAAAATCGGGTCCAATGTAGTACTGATCCGTCGTAGTACGGTCTATGAGGAAGACCATACTATAGGAGGATGCACAATTTGATATGTGTGTTAAGACACGATGGGGGAATGATATAGAAGATCATTCTCCGATGAAATCGTGCCACACGAAAAGAAAAGGTGAAGACCTCGTCTTAAGTCACAAACTCTCGTTGATTAGTCGAAGGTAACCTATCGCGATCTCAAAGTATAGAAAGCGATCTCGATGATCACTCACTACAGATTTGAAATAATGAAGGTTCGTCGCTTCGCTAACAACGTTTGTGGATAGAAAGACTTTCATCGGTCTAAAGATGAAGATGAAGATGAAGATGAAAGAAAATACCTCTGAAGTAGAAATAATGTCGGTCTCGTCTTAATCTTGGTTCAATCGAGAAGTCGATAGCTTTGATACTTAACTTTCATCGACCGATAAAATAAAAGGAGGTGGCCTCATATATATCACGACTTCTAGTAATTTAAATGAATCGACTAGGTCATGATTTTTGTGATATCATCGGCCTAAAACAAAAGAAGAAGTGGGCTTGAAATGAAATAAAATTGGCCTCTTCTAAATAAAAATTTAGATCCTCATTGACCGATAAAAAATAAAATAAAATGAGATAGAAATGAAACATAAAGTCGGTCTAGTTTAAATTAAGATTTTAAATTGATAAAATCGATAATCTTTAATTAAACTCTCATCGATCAACAAAAAAGAAAATAGGCCTCATATTCATCACAATTTATTGATTCAAATAAATCAACTAAAATTATGACTTTGTTATATCATAGGCCCAAAAGAAAATGGACTCGGAAATGAAATTGAAATAAAAAGAGAAATAAAATCGATATCCAAAGATTAATTATTTATAAAAGCTTTTTACTGAAAAATGAACAAATGGTCGGGGTTTATAACATATGGTGGAATCACTTGGGCCTTAGCCCATCATCCACCCAAAGACCAGACGGTACTTAAAGAAATAAGGGTGGTGAGAAGAATGGAACGGATGGTGCAGAAAGAAGAGACCCAACATGGGCCTCACGACCCATTAGTCAACCAACCAAACGTTGTTTTCAGAAATAAAATAAAAAAACACATTGCTAAGTTAAAGTTACTGCGCTAGATCATTCCAACCAATCTACTCTTTTAGAAAAAGACCAAAGTTTCAAGAAGAGGAACAGGGTAATCGAAGAAGAAAAACTGAAGAACAACTCAACGTGGAAAATCAGATCGGAGTAACGATCTTGAAGCCAATTACGCCGTTCAATCTTTGACGCTACTAGCTTTGCTCCCGTGCTCTCTCCCTCGCCTGATCGTGCGCTCTCTATGACGATGGCTTGATTTCATTCCAAATCCACTCTAACTCTCTCACTCCGATTCAGGTGCGATTCAAACATTGGATTCATTTTCTCCGTTTCAAATCAATCTCCGGTCTGTTCTGAGTTTTGCTTCCCACCTCTCTGTTTTCAATTTCTCTAATTTACCTCTCTCTCTTTCTCTTTGCCTTCGCAGCTGTGATTGGTGGTGGTGTGGAATGCGAGTGAGGTTGTTGTTGTTTGGTGGAGATTGGGGTTTTGGCTATGGTTGTTGTGGAGGTTTTTTGAGGTGTGTTGAAGAATAAAGTTCGAGTGTGGTTGTTTACGGTTGAAGGATGTGTGGAGATGAAGGTTTTGAAGTCTACGGGTTCGTTGGAGGAGGCTTGGTGTAGGTGGAGGCGGAGATGTGAGGATGGAAAAGGTTTTAACGCTTGTGATGGAAGGTGGGTTCAATGAAGTGAGGCTGCGAAAAGGGGGCTCCCCTGATATCACGATTTTTTGAGTCCCCCGAAATAGCAAACAATTTCATCTTTTTAATCCTTTCAATTCCTCTGCTCCACCTACTTTCTTGATTTTCTTGAAGATTGGCGTGGGGAGACAATCTTGGGCTGTGGTGTGTTGGGAGATGGGAGATTGTGTTGGATGCGCGTGGGGTGTGGCAGGCAAGGCGTGGGAGACAGCCTTGGGAAGAAGAGAAGAAAAAATCATACTAATAATAATAATAACAAAAAAACAATATATAAAAAGAAAAAATAATAATGGCAAATATCAAAAATAATAATAAGATTAATGAAAGGATAATAATAAAGTAAAATAAATAATAATAAATTACTAAAAATATGTTAAGAAAAAGAGAAAATAAAATTTAAATTACATATGTGATAAAAAAATTCTAAATTAAAAGAGACAAAAAATAAAATAAAGGAAAAGGCGACAAAAATTAGATGACAAACGTGTGACTGGCGATTGATGGACTACATGACTGTAAATGCTAACATGACTGGCAAAAAATGATATGACAAAAATCAGAGTATCTGAGGGTCAAAATTTAGGGTGCAATAATAATGTACCAGCTCACCCTCTTCATCGACCACATCATCTGGTGTAATTACACATTCTTGCAACCTTGCAGGCATGCGTCTTGTTCGTCGAGGTCTGCTTGGATCGGCTTCATCTATGACTGGTTCCTGTTGAACTTCTCTTTCGACTTCAGTGGCTGGTTCTTCACAAGAGATTCTCACTGAATCCTTCTTGACATTCTCAGTCCAATCCCATTCTTTAAGCTCATCTATGATTACAACCCTGTTGATCACTACTTGCTTATTCACTGGGTCGAACAGTTTGTAACCTCCAGTTGACGGATATCCTATCAAGATCATCTGATTCGACTTGTCATCAAGCTTCCTTCTCAACTGATTTGGCACATGTCTATGTGTTATAGATCCAAACACCTTCAAGTGACTGAGGCTAGGCTTGACACCAAACCAACATTCTTCTGGTGTGATTCCTTCAAGCTTCTTCGTCAGACATCTATTCAAAATATATGTTGCTGTCGAAACCGCTTCTCCCCATAATTCTTTGGGTAAGTGTTTTCCATTCAACATACTTCTCACCATGTTCATGATGGTTCTATTCTTTCGTCCTGCAATGCCATTTTGCTGTGGAGTGTAGGGTGGCACCACCTCATGCACAATCCCTTCCTTTTCACATAATGCATCGAACTCCTTCGAAACATACTCTCCACCACCATCAGTCCTCAGAGTTTTCAACTTTAGACCACTCTGTCTTTTGACCATGGATTTGAATTTGGCAAATACCTCGATCACATCACTTTTCTTCTTGATGAGGTAAGTCCACAACTTTCGACTGTAGTCATATATGAACGTGACAAAGTATATGTTGCCACCAATCGAATCCACCTGGATTGGACCACATACATCAGAGTATATGACTTCCAGAATTGTCTTCGACTTCCTCCCCGCATCCTTGCTGAAGTTATTCTTGTGTTGTTTCGACTGAACACACTCTTCACAGACTTCACTTGGAATTTCGATTTCTGGAAATCTTGAAACCATATTTCTTCTCTTTAGCTCTTTGATGTCATTGAAGTTGAGATGGCCTAGTCGAAAATGCCATAGCCACTCATCTCTGCTGGTTGCAGTTGTAGGCACTTGTGCTCCATCACCTTGAGTTCAATCTTGAAGGTCCTATTCTGAGACATTGGAGCCTTCAAAATCAACCTACCACCTGCGTCGAGGACTCTCATCATCTTGTCTTCGACAACTACCTTGTAGTTCTTTTCGACTAGCTGCCCTATACTGAGCAAATTACTCTTCATGCCTGGTATGTACAACACATTGGAAATTATTGACCTCTTGCCATATTTCCTCATAATCAGAACATCACCAACACCTTCAGCTGCTAGAGTGTTGTCATTTGCAAACTTCACCGTGTTCTTCGACGAGGGCTTTATGTTAACAAACCAATTTTTCCTTCCAATCATGTGTGATGAGCATCCTGAGTCCAAGTACCACCGATCTTGGAATCTTTCTTCATCTCTTGTTATGACCATCAATAACGTCTCTTCTTCTTCATGTTTCGCCAACTTTGCATCATTTTCTTGAATTTTCTTCTTTTCTGGACAGTCACTAAAATAGTGGCCATACTTCTGACAATTGAAACATTGAATGTGACTCTTGTCAGGTTTTTGACCACTACCTCTTCCTCTACCTGCAGCACCACCTCTTTGGTTGCCTTGATTACAGGGTTTTATTTGATTCGACCAGTTTCCTTCATTCTGATTTCGACCAGTCGAATTATTATAGCCTGCTCTACCTTTGTTGCCATTCCAGCTTCCTTTCCTTTTCTGACTTTGCCTGCAAAGCCATATCACTATTTGACTTTCCTGCAGCTCTTTCAGCCATCCTTTGTTCATGAGACTCAAGCGTCCCTTGAAGCTCTTCCTTCATCAATACTGACAAGTCTTTCGACTCTTCTACGGCTACTACCACGTGGTCGAACTTTGGAGCAAATGACCTCGAGATCTTTGCAACAACTGATCTTGATGTCAACACCTCTCCACATACCTTGATTTGATTCACCAGCTTTGTAACTCTGGTGAAGAAATCTGTTATACTCTCATTGTCTTCCATCTGAAGCAACTCATAGGTTCTCTTGTGAGTTTGTAACCTCACCTCTTTCATCTTCTCTGCGCCTCCAAACGACTTTTCAAGAATCTCCCATGCTTCCTTCGCTGACTCTACATCACTAACTTTTTCAAAGTTATCTGGATCGACACACTGATGGATTATAAAGAGAGTTTTATAATCTTTCTTCTTCAACTCTTTGTCTGCAGCATTTTCTTGATCTGTCGCGTTCTCCGCAAGCGGTGTTACTCCTTCCTTCACAAGATCCCAAAGATCTTGATAACAGAAAACCACCTTCATATGTTTGCACCAATTCTCATAATTATCTTTCCTGAGAATCGGAAGACTCGCTGGAAAGTGCCTGTTCGGATGATTCATTACCATCACGATTTTTCTTCCTTGAATCGCAACTGGAGTTCTAGATACCAGATGTTGGAATTAACCCAAAACCTATGGGAATTCCGACCCTATCTTTATGAACAAGAAGGGTTCTTAGCGCAGCAATACCAAAGAAAAGAAGAAAATAGAGAAAGAAAAGAAATTAGGGTTCTAAGAGAATTTGGAGAAGAAGGTTGTTACCCACAAACTGTGGGATTTTTCTCTTTCTATTCACTTGCAACTGCAAACCGTGAATTACAATGTGTTGTGATTATTTTCAAAAATAAGGGTTACTCCCTATTTATAGATTTAGGTTTACTTGTTCTCCAAGCCAAAGCCCAAAACTATAAAAGCCCAAAATACGTATTTTGGAACTATATCAAATCAAATCTAAATCAAATCTGTGTGAAACAACTGTTTCGACACACCCTTGCTTCAACACTTCAACACAAGGAATTACAATTTAACAAGATTATATCACAACAATATTGAATCGCAATGTGAAGCATGCATATTTTCTATTGATAAATTTCATCACTTACAACGTGAAATTTTTTACTAACATTTATTTACATAGCAGAGATTGTGAGACAACATAATATCATTTATAAGTATAACAACTTTTTTTATATGAAGAGCTATTAAATTTTAGGGATAAATATACTTCAACCCCCTGCCAATGTAGCGAGTTTTTGTTTTACCCCCTGAAGTATTTTTTTTTTAATTCCCCCCTCACCAAACCAAGATTCTATTTTCACTCCCCCTATTGCTGACTGGACAACAGCAAAATGCACATGTGGCCTATCTTAAATTGCTGACTGGATTAAAAAATGCCATGTTTTGCCATGTGGCATTCACTTCACTTTTTTTAAATATTTTAACATTTTAACTGTTTTTATATATTATATATTTTTATTTTTATTTAATTTTAAATTTATTTTTAATTGTACTTGGATTATTTTTTTAATTTTTATTATTATTTTTCTTTATTCTTTAGTCTAATTCTTTATTTTTTTTATTTTTAATTTTTTTTTTTAATTATTTTGATGGGTCACTCTAAACATCCAATAACCCATCATTTTCGTGACTCTTTTTGGCCCATATGTATTTTCGGTTTGAAGCATAATGCACAAGTAAGTTATATAAAGCCTAAAATTATTTTTGTACCGGCCAATGTGGGACATGAGAAACACACTATTACTCTTGAAAACTTCCTTTATGCTCAATACTCTTTCCTCTGTTTTTTTCTTCTTCGCAAGTCTGCTCATTACACACTATGAAGCATGAAAATTTACTTCGTAAAGATTATTAATCTGTTGCAATGAGGAGTTGTAGCCACCAATAATATAAGTAATTGGAATTACATATGCAAATGCGCCTCCAACTACTGCAGACAATCTTCTTTCAAAAAGTTGGAGAAGTGTGTTAATGCAAACTACAAAAAAAGCTGAAATTTAACTTACAGAACTTCCTCCCATGGATGAATGAGAAATGAAGGTATGATTACACTTATTCCAAGCATCAAAATGTAATTTTGAAAAGCTAAAAAATTATCAAAAAATATTATGTGAACAAAGATTTGCATGTTTTGTGAAACACAAGTGTTGTGTATAAAAGGCATGTAGTGGTTAATAATGGAAAAACATGGTATTAAATAGTACAAAAGGTGTAACACTAGATCTATTACTACACATGAAACTAGTAGAAAAAACATAACAAAACAAAACATGCATGGACCAAAGTAGTAGGATAAACAGAAGCTTCAATATGACAACAACCAAGTCTTCGATAAAAACTTCCATTACTTCTATTCCTTCCACTTCACTAACAACTTCTGAATTGCAATCGATTTCAATGTCATGTGCCTTTAATTCCTTCCTTAACACCAACATTCTAGTATCTTAAATCCCATTATCTTATTTCCAAACACTTTTCTTCAATCCAATAGTGATAAAGTGAAGTTAGATTACTGTATTGGATGTTGTAAGAAATCCTATAAAATTCAAAGAAATTGCATCTATACATACAAATATCCCAGACAATTATGTTAGCAGCTCCAACAATGCATTATCACGTGAGCACAACACCAAGTCAAAGTTTAGGCATCTTACATTCCATATCCAAGTCAAAGATTCATGGGACAGTTATGTTTGGTGATGTAAAACAAGGTGTGGAGAGAGATGATGGTGAAGAGTTGGAAGAAGAGCTGCAGCAGAATTTTATTATATTCATAGTCCCACATCGTTTGTGCGTTTTGAAATAGTAATGTTTATATATCACGTTCACACAAGTACTTATGATTCTATTGGAAGTGATGGACTACTTGTGTTAAACATGGGTGTTAAGCCCAAAACATGGGGACAACTTTGTTATCCATCACAAAAAGTTGAGTAATCTATCTTTCACTAATGTCATATCATTTTATTATACTTAATTATTTATTTAATGATTTAAATTTTGTAAATTTCCAATGCAATGTAGCCTAACTTACTCTATGGGTAACTCTACCCAACTTTTTGAAATGGGTAGATAAGAATTCACCCTAAAACATTTATTTTGAAATTCAAAATTAAAAATGTTGATAATTTAAAATAATGATTCATCAAAAATATTAATATATAATATATAAAAACAAAACAAAAATGAAAAAAAAAATTCAATATTAATATATAATATTTAAAAACAAAACGAAAATTAAAAAAAAAAATTAATTCAAAATTAATCCAGTCAGCAAATTAATAACATGTGTAGATTCCGTCGTCCAGTCAGCAGATTCCGTTGTCCAGTTAGCAACAGAGGAGAGTGAAAATAGAATCTTAGTTTGGTGAGGGGGAAATTAAAAAAAAATACTTCATGGGGGTAAAACCAAAACCCCCTACATTGGCAGGGGGTGCAGTATATTTATCCCTAAATTTTATAACAAATATTAAAAATAAAAAATTGTAAATTTAAGTCATTTTACAGCCAATAAAATGGAATAATATATTCTTTCTTTCCTAGTAACATATAAATAAAAGCTTTTTTTATTTATTCAATGAACATGCTATAACCATGAATAGCTTCTACAACACACAAAGTATCGTCATGATTTCGCCAAACTCGCTATCAATCCAAACATACAATTTCTAAACAAGACACCTATTACTTGGCTGCAAAGCTGAACAAGTATATATGGCTATAGATAAGCATGGTAAACAAACATTGAATTGGACAAAGCAGAAACTTCTTTCAATTGATCCAATTCAAATAGTGTTTAGTTATTCAATTATTAATGGAAATGTTGGGAATGAACTGTTGACACTGACTTGGGAATTCAATTATTCACTATTTACTTTTGTTTGGGAGAGTGAGTTTGAGATGAACTTGAAATTTAACATAAACTACAAAACATTTGCATTTTATTTGTTGGTTTGGTTATAAGAAGAAAATCATTGAAGAAGATAGATAGATTGAAAAGAAAATGAGATGAAAAAAACATAGTTTTAATTTGTTTGGATAAGGAAATAAAAAAAAAATATATTATAGTATTTTCAACTTGACTAAAAAATTCATTTTTATTTAAAAATTTTATTTTGTATTTGTTTTTAAGGCTTAAATAATCTATTGATTCTTGTAAATTAGCGAGTTTTTGAATTTGATCCATATTTTTTTGTTTGAATCTATATATCTCATTTTTGTATTGGAGTTAGACCCTCGGATTAAAATTGTGTTTAAAAAAGTGACTGGCCTAACAGTGTACACGTGAAAATGGCCATTTTTGTTCGTTTTTATTATTTTTAATGCCAAGTAATTCCACGTTAACTCAGTTGAACCCATGACCATTGGGTTCACATGGTACTACATAACCACTAGATCAACTAACACATTTATTTAAGCCATTGCAACAAATTTATAAATTACATTAATAGTTCTAGAATTACCTAAATAGTTTATTAAATAGTTTAATTATTTCATATCATTAAATAGTTTAATTAGTATTTCAATAATTTAATATTTCAATTATTAATATTCTAATTATTTATTTTTTACAAGAATTAGTTAATTTATTAAATAATTAATTTATTAAAAATTTTAATTATTTAATATTTCAAACATTTAATATTTTAATTATAAATATTTCAACTATTTAATATTTCAACTAATAATTAATTTATTAAATATTTCAACTAATAATTATTTTATTAGAAATATTAATAGTTGAATTAATAGTTGAATTAAATTGAAATATTTTTAGAAATATTTCAACTACTAATTAAATGAAATAAACTATTTAAAATACTAATTAAACTATTCAAAATAATCAACTATTTGAAATACTAATTAAACTATTTAATATTTCAACTATTAGTTTAAACTAACTTATTTAATTTATTAAACATTTAATTTATTCAATATTTCAACTATTTAAATAAGCATTTCTGACAATATTATTAAATATTATATATATAGTTAATAAAATATTCAATAATTGAAATAGTTAAACTATAAAATAGACTATTTATTTAATAGTCTAAATAAAATATTTATTTAATAAACTAAATAATTAATAGTTGAACTATTTAATAAAATATTTATTTAATAAGCTAAATAATTAAAATATTAAATAATTGAAATATTTTATAAATTAATTATTTGATAAACTAAATTTTGAAATATTAATAGTTGAAATATTAAGTAATTGAAATATTTTATAAATTTATTATTTAATAAACTAAATAATATTAATATTAATAGTCGTAATATTTTATAAACTTATTATTTAATAAACTAAATAATTGAAATATTAATATGTATTATATATGCATTACAATATTATTTAAAATAAATTTATTTATAATAAGTTTATTTATACTATGTATTATTTATAATACGTATTATATATTATAAGTTTATGGCTTATTATTAATACTACTTATTATAAATTAATTCAACTAATTAAATAATTAATATTTTTAATAAACTAATTAATATTTCTTATTAACTCAACTAATACTTATTATAAATAATACTTATTATAAAGGCTAAAATACAGTTTTGGTCCCCCTGTTTGTCAAAATTCACGATTTTGGTCCCCCTATTTTTTTTTAACAGTTTTGGTCCCCCACCCCAATTTTGGCCCAAAAAAAGTGATGAACAGTAACATGTCCGTACATGAACAGTACACGTCCGTACATGAACAGTGAGGGGTGGGGGACCAAAACTGTTAAAAAAAAATGGGGGGACCAAAACCGTGAATTTTGACAAACAGGAGGACCAAAACTGTATTTTAGCCTATTATAAATTAATTCAACTATTAATATTTCTAATATTTCTAATATTTCTAATTAATTCAACTATTAATACTTCTAATAAACTAATTATTAGTTGAAATATTTAATACTTGAATTATTTGATAAAATAACTATTAATTGAAATATTAAATAGTTGAAATATTAATGATTGAAATATTAAATATTTAAAATATTTAATAAACTAATTATTTAATAAATTAAATAATTCTTGTGAAAAAATTAAATAATTAAAATATTAATAATTGAAATATTAAATAGTTGAAATACTAATTAAACTATTTAATGATATTAAATAATTAAACTGTTTAATAAACTATTTAGGTCATTCTAGAACCATATATATATATATATATATATATATATATATATATATATATATATATATATATATATATATATATATATATATATATATATATATATATATATATATATATATATATATTTGTTGCAATGGATTAAACAAATGTGTTAGTTGATCTAGTGTTTATGTACTATCATGTGAACGTAATCGTTATAGGTTTAACTCCTCTCTATTTTTAAAACTTTGCATTTTAGGGAAAACGAAAAAAATAGCATCAGCAGGAACTAACTCAGTTAGGCATGGCAAGAAAACCGGGGCCCGCCCGGACGCGGCCCGAAATTAACGTGGGAAACCCGATTTGATTGGGTGCGGGTGCGGGTGCGGGTGCGGGTAAAACCCGGTTTGTAATTGCGGGTGCGGGTGCGGGGGCGGGGGGATATTACTACCCGCCCGCACCCGCGCCGGTCTTATAATATTTACTTTAATACCCATATTTAAATTATTTTATATCACATTTATTCAATTTTGAAGTAATTAAAAATCTTTATTAGTCAAATATCACCATTCACTCAAACTCACATCTTTAGAAACAAGTTTATTATTAAAATGGTTAAGTTTTTAATAAAATTGTTAATTTTTATTACTATTTAAAAAAATATTCTTTTCCCGGGTGGGGGGGGGGGGGGGGGGGGGGGGGGGTGCGGGTGCGGGCAAACCCGTTTCTATTAGGGGCGGGTCTGGGTGGTAAATTTTCACCCCCGACTGGGTTTGGGGGCGGGGGCGGGTCTATAACGGGGAGACGTGTGCGGGTGCGGGGCTAGCTAAACCCGCCCCGTTGCCACACGAAACTTCCCTAGACACCGTTTGCAAAACCCTCCTCATTGACGACAACGAGTGTAGTTTGAAAATGTGTCGCATGCAAGTATACATGAATGTTTAAAAGTAGCAAGTAATAAAAGTAATGATATGGTACTCATAGAAAGTGAATGTTACTAAAGATGATTTTGCACTAATTTATCTTTTGATAAATAAGCATTAGCAAGGATAAAAATAATAGATGGATGTCACAAGTTCAATATTTCTACTACAGATCAGATCAGTGGGTAATGTTAGGTGTGAAATATTATCAAGAGAGTGTATGTTAAGCTAAAGTCCATTAATGAATACGATGCAAGAATGTGTTCATGAAGTGTAGTGTCGTGTTAGGAAAGGTCAGAGTGATCAAAGGGTGTATTTCTACAACAACAAAATATGTATTATTAAGGCAAGGAAACAAATCTCTAAGCCACACTTATAACCCTAAAATACGTCTATTATATTCTGAAATCCTTTATAGTTGTAGCTCTTTATCTTTAAGTGAACTAATCAAGTGAATATCTCTATTTTACTCTTTTCACCTACTTCTATTATGAAATCTACTTGTTGTTGGATCTCTCACAACAACAAGCTTTTATCTTTTTCTAATTTGATCATTCTAGAATCAGATTTATAAACATGCTAACACATAATAAAATTAGGCACTAAATCACACTTTACTTAACATAAATCTATCATAGCATTAATTTCCCATTGCTCAACTTACAAAAATTGGTTTAGCTCATAATGAGCTGAGAACAAACTACCAGTATAGTTCTCAAATGATACATTCTTAAACAAATATTAAAAAAGAAATATAAACCTAAGTGTAACTTGAAGACTCCTTGAATGAGAGATACTCAGCCAAGGATGACTTCAGTCGCGGCAAGACTCAGCAGCTAGAACCAAATTTGGTGAGGAGAAGAACCCTCTTTCTCTCCATGAACCTTACACTATTATGCTCTGTCAGGTATTTTTGGAATTGCGAACTCTCTTTCTAATCTTAACATGGTCAATTTATAACCTTCACATAAGGTTTCTTGAGGAACCTTGTATCATGGGCCAATGTTAGGTAAATCACATCAAGTTCATTAATCAAATCAGTGTTGTCCTCAATATTCATCTGCTTAGTCTCCGAGGAATCAGGTACACGGAACATTTGTGGGAGACAAAGTGTCTAGGTGCAGACTTCTACAGAAGGATGCAGGCGACGTTGTCCTTTCTGACAAACTGCGTAGAGTGTTGGTTGTACAATTGTACGACTTTCTTCTTCTAGTGCCTCCTTGATCTTATCCACAAATTCAAATGGAATTTCTTGAGTCTAAACACATTTTTCTCTAGTACTCTGCTCTTACTACGCTTTCCCTAGAATTCATGTGTTTTCTTCATTTCAAACTCTTGGTTTGAATTTCATCTTCTTGTTTCAGCAAACACTTTTAGGTGTTGTCTGGTACAATCTTGCCTTAGCTCATCAGAAACAACCTTAATTCAAGCAACAAAAACATTAATCCAACAAAAGGGAGCACCTATTGTGCTCTATGATAAATACTACAAAACAACTAAAATTATCTAATAACAAGTTAAATAAACTAAGAAAGTGAAATGAATAGGGTAAATGATAACTCACAAAAGGTGGGTTATCACACCCCCAAACTTAAATCATTTCCTGTCCTCAGGTGATGCGACATTCAACAACAGAGAATCTTCCCTAACAAACAGACACCTTTTCAGCCAACACAACTCACTATCAACTTAGAAGTCATCTCAGAGGACTTGTTTTCAAAACCTGGCACAACTCAGCCTTGCTGCTATTTTTCAAAGCAGTGTAATCGGTTACCCAAATCATGGTAACCGATTACACTGTTAGCAGAAGCACTTTTCTACTACTTTTCAAAACGAAAATCACAGTCCTCTTCATCCAAAACCTCATTTTTGATACAACACGTAAATTACATAATTTTACACAAAAATCCCTTTTTATAAAAGTCACAAAACCCAAAATTTCCCCAAAAAGCTCATATCTTTGAGTTCCAACTCTGACTCACAACAATCCACAACAACACAACACCTACCATCAACAATTTCATCGAATTCATAATTCCAACAACAACAACACAACAATTACACCAATCAAACATCAACTACAGCATCATCATACCACTCATAATTCATAATTCAAAGATTCAATCCAACAACATACAATTACAACCAAGATCATGACATAGAGAGAAGAAAACAAAAATTCAAGCACAGACATAATCTATCCACTATCATCATCATACTAACCCTTAGATAATTAGAACCACACCCTTACCTTAGAGTTCTTGCAAAGCTTTCTCAACAATAGTGATTCTTCCTAGCTTCTCCCTTTCCTTGCCCTAACTCTAACTTCACGTTCTTTCTTGTTTTTACGTTCTGACAACTTCTCCCTAATTCTCTTTTCTTCTTATTATTATATTATTACTATTAATCCCAACTAATTAAAATAATGACAATAACAATAATAATACTAAATATTTAATCTAAATAATATTTACCTTATATTATTTAAATAATTAATTATTAATTAATATAATCTAATTGGTTTTACTTGCCACACCACCAATCTTTACTCTATTGCTCACACACCCCCAACACATTAAAGGTTATTCTTAAGGCTACTACCACACGTCAAGGGTATCCCATACACCCCAAAAACACCGATAACATATACCATTACACAACATCACATAATTAAATTACAGGAAAATAAATAAATTAAGTCGGGGTGTTACACTTATAGGTTGTGGTGCCTAGAGCCAGGACACAGGAGGTGTATCACAAGTCGAGATATAGTTTTCAGTGAAGCTGAGATGGCTTTCAAGAAAACTGATGACATTGATCGAAGTTCGGATAACTTTGAAGAATAGCTGAAACAAGAAGAGATTCATGTTGAGGTGGAGCATAATGATGCTGAATTGCATGACTCAGATGAAGTCGAAGAAGATGCAAAAGTTGTTGTCGAAGCTGAGGAGACTGTTAATGACTACCTACTGGCAAGAGACAGGTCGAGAAGAGTCATCAAGCCACCTAAGAATCTTGGTTATGCAGATCTTATAGCTTATGCCTTAATCTCTGAAGAACCTAGAGACTATAAGGAAGTTATGAGGAGTCGAGACAAGACTAAATGACCGAAAGCCATGGATGATGAGATGAAATATCTTCATGATAATAACACTTGGGAGCTGACCGAGAAACCTGCAGGGGCCAGGTTTGTCAGTTGTAAGAGGATATTTAAGGTTAAGGAAGAAATCAAATTAGTGATGTCGAAGCGTTTTAAGGAAAGGTTGGTTGCTAGGGGGTTCACTCAGGAAGAAGGTATCATATTCAATGATGTATTCTCACCAGTTGTTAAACCTAGATCTATTAGAATATTGTTAGCCATGGTGGCAAAGTTCGACCTAGAACTTGAACAGATGAATGTGAAGACAACCTTCCTGTATGGTGATCTTAATGAAACAATCCTGATGAGGTAACCTTAAGGGTATGCAGAAAAGGGAAAGGAAGATTGTGTGTGCAAGCTGAATAAGTCTTTGTATGACCTGAAACAATCTCCTCGACAATGGAATAGGAGATTCAACAAGTTCATAACACACATTAGTTTCACTAGGAGCTAGTTTGACCACTGTGTTTACTTCAGATTTCGACTTGGAAATTCACTTATTATTTTGTTGCTTAATGAGGATGACAACCACATAGCAAGTAACAGTGTCGAAGATGTTATGAAGGTGAAGGCTAGACTCGATAAGGACTTTGACATGAAGGATTTGAGAGCTGCCTCCATAATTCTTGGGGTTGACATCCAGAGAGATAGAAAGTAGTTGAGATTACGCTTATCTCAAAAGGCATACCTGAAGAAGATTCTCGACAAGTTTGGTATGTCAAATTCAAAACTTATTCTAACACCGACTAATCCTCAGTACAAGCTGAGTTCGACTCAAAGTCCTAGTACTGAAGTCGAAAAAGTCTATATGAATAACATTCCATATGCTAGTATAATAGGTTTTTTAATGTATGCTATGGTATGTACAAGGCCAAACATAGCGTACGAAGTGAGCATTGTAAGCAGGGATATGGCCAGTCCAGGAAAGGCGCACTAACAAGCATTAAAGTGGATTCTTAGGTACATTAATGGGTCTCTGAGCAGAGTCCTGATTTATGGTGGAGCCTATGGTGATGATAGCAAAGTCGAAATCGAAGAATTTGTCGACTCTGATTATGTTGCTTGTATGGATTCCATAAATTCTATTTATGGATATGTGTTCACTATGTTCGGCACAACAATCAGTTGGAAAACAACACTTCAGAAGGTTGTTGCTTTATCAACTACTGAAGCTCTGAAATAAGCATTGTAGCTTGAAGGTTTTGCTAAGGAGCCAAAACTTCAAGGTCGGTTTATCATTGTTAAATGTGATAGTCAAAGTGCAATACACATGTCGAAGAATTCAGCCTATCATCAGTGAATCAAACACATTGAAGTGATACTACACTTCGTCAGAGAGATAATTGAGCGTGAAGAAGTCCAAGTACTGAAGGTTTCGACTAATGACAATACTGCTGATATGATCACAAAGACATTACTGAGTAGCAATTTTTTCCACTGTATGCAGTTGATAAAGCAGCATGATGAAAACTAGTATGTTCCTTTGTTAGTGTAGAGTTTGTTCCAAGGTGGATATATGTGGTATTTTGGATCGAACTCTAGTGTCGATAAGGGTAGATTCATGGTTCGACAGGAGTTGTGAATGCTGGAGTCGAAGTCTATTCAAGCATGTTGTCGAAATATGTTAGTTTTGTGTTTAAGTTAGCATGTTGAATTGGGTCTTGCTTGTTAAGAGAGGTTAATTGTTGGTATTCATTTGTAATCTTTCGACCCTTATTGAGTAAGTTAATAGAAAAACAGTTTTAACCCATTCTTATTTTTCTTCCTCCTTCTTTTTTATCTTTTGTAAAACCTAATAGGATTTTTTGTTTTTGTTCAAGAAACTCAATTTTTTTCTCATATTTTAGTTTGTTCTTGACGATATCAATTCACAACAATGTTCATCAAAATTGATTCGGTTAACTTCAAAATTGGAATTTTTCCAACAAATATCGCGTTGTGTGGCACATGATAATTGTTGCCCTATCTCTAACTTTGTTGATTCCACCATCATAACTAGCATATGTTGCCAATTTAAATACAATAATTGAACTATATCTTCTTTCTTTTCTAGTAACATAAATAAAAGCACATTTTATTCAATGAACATGTTATAACCACGAATAGCTTCTACACCACACAACATTTCAACATTAAATATATAAAAGCCTATACACTTTCATAAGATATACACATCTTCGTAACTTGTGTTTGTGTACCTCCTTACATCTTCCAAACTTGAAACCATGAACTCAATTCAACAAACAAATGAAAAATGGAAGGGCAAAGCACAAACAAAATTACCAGGATGCAAAGCTGAACAAGTATGGCCACTTTTAGAGGATTTTTTTGGCCTTGATAAATGGTTTCCAACTCTCTCTACATGCATACCAATTGAAGGAACATCAGGCATACCAGGCTGTGTCCGTTTCTGTGCAGGTTTCAAGACTCCTATAGATAAGCATTCCAAACAAACTTTGAATTGGACAAAGCAGAAACTTCTTTCAATTGATCCAATTCAAAAAGTGTTTAGTTATTCAATTATTGATGGAAATGTTGGATTTTATTCCTATGTTTCAACTGTTAAGGTAGTGACAAAAGAATATGGATGTGAGGTTGAGTGGATATATGAAGTTGAACCTGTTGAAGGATGGAGATTGGAAGATCTTGATTTTTTCATTAGTTCTGGCTTGGATGTGATGGCTACAAGAATTCAACAAGCTTTGAAGACCATGGAAGATGCACTTGAAACTTAATGTTGATGTCATGTTTTATCACTAGTAGAAAATTAAGGTGTGTTAAAAGTTGTCTTTGTTTTGGTGTGTTTTGTATTTCTAGCAAAAATTAAGATTGATAAATAATAAAAGTGTGTTTATGATTCTATTGGTTATGTTGAATACTCTTTATCTTTTCTATCACTTCTTTTGATCTCCTTTCAATCTTAAGAAGTTCAAATTCTTTTAAGGTTGTTGAGATTCTAATGAACTGTTGACACTTACTTGGGAATTCAATTATGTTCTTTTGTTTGGGAGAGTGAGTTTGAGATGCACTTCATTTGTTGGTTTGGTTGTAAGAAGAAAGTCATTGAAGAAGATAGATAGAATAGAGATGGGTGAAGTATTTCATGGGATGTCTCATTTAAATGAATGTAAGTTGTTGATCTATATTTATTTATTAATTATAAAATTTAATTATTTTATGTATTAATATAAAATATTATCAATATTTATAAATCAACAATTTTTTTAAAAGTAAAATGAGATGAAAAAATATAGTTTTAATTTGTTTGGTTAAGAGAAATAAATAAATAATATATATATATATATATATATATATATATATATATATATATATATATATATATATATATATATATATATTGCTAAAATAGACATTCATAAAAACAAGTGGGTCTACGTTATATATATATATATATATATATATATATATATATATATATATATATATATATATATATATATATATATATATATATATATTGCTAAAATAGACATTCATAAAAACAAGTGGGTCTACGTTATATATATATATATATATATATAACGTAGACCCACTTATTTTTATGAATGTTTATTTTAGCAACATGTTTTTATGAATGTCTATTTTAGCAACATATTTTTATGAATGTCTATTTTAGCAACATGTACCTTAGGATACAGAAACCGACAGGATGTCTGCTCTGATACCAATTGAAATTCTGGTATCAGATATGTGATGTTAAGTGTGATGTCACAACATCAATATCTGCAGTATGAACAAGACAATAAAAGCACTGAATAGCACACAAGGATTGTTCACCCAGTTCGGTCTAACAACCTACATCTAGGGGCATACCAAGCCAGGAAGGAAGTCCACTATTAGTAGTATCAAATTACAGACTCAACAAACCAGTTGACAATCTACCTAATTTAATCACTACCCAATGACCCTTCTATCTAAGTCCTCCCTAGATAAGAGACTCTATCTCACTCCCAATCATCGCAATGATGTCCAGCAGTCAACATCTCCGCCACTGCATCAACAGCTTGATTACCAACAACTTTTCAAACACAGAAAAGTAGAAGTCACACTTCCATGACACACCTTGGAGTTGTTTAACAGCTTCCTCCAAGAACAATACAATACTCATTACCTACAGGTTTCTGAGTAAGAACACAGTGGCCATCTCACAACCCGAGTGGTTCACTTAGACTAAGCCCTAATGATCTACATCTTGGACTCGTGCCTATTCTAGATTACAAGCATTCTATTTATAACTTTTTCCCAACTGGATTTGGGCCTTCAAATCACAACAAATCTTCTGTACCAAATCTACAAAAGATTCTGCTACTAAATAGATCTTCAATTAAATCTACAATCAGCTCTTCATAATTAACTCTAATTATTCTCCATAACTTTTTACATTAAATTAGCAACAAACTAATCTTCTTCATAACTGATTGCAACAGAATATATCTAACCCATGATATTCGCCTGTAATCTCTGATTTTCTTCACATTAACACCAGAAACACGCGCAACCTTAATTAATTATCTCAGACTGATGTTTTTAACTGATGTCACGACATCGGGTTTAGCATCAGCACACAACTGCAGCCCTTACACCTTTAACACACCAGAATGTTAAATAAACATAACAATAATGTTAGAAGCTCATGTTGAAACATCAACCATGACATTAACATTATTTTACCAAAATTTTAGCCAATCTCAAGAACTAACAACTCTCTGAACCAGGTCATCACTAGACCAAAGCCCTACCTAACTTCGAAATAAAAGAATGTATGGTCATGAATAATGTAAACATGCAACATCATCAACTTCATAGCATCACAAAATCACAAACATTAAAACATCATAAAAAATGTTCCACTCTTGAACCTATATGTCGACAATCACGGGTCGTCACTGTAATCCCTCTGGATTACTATACTCAAATCGCCAATTAAGTTCGTCAATGTAATTCCTCTAGATTACTATACTCAAATCGCCAATTAAGGCGTCACTGTAATCCCTCTAGACTACTATACTCAAATCGCCAATTAAGGCCATCAATGTAATCCATATGGATTATTATACACAAATCACCAATTAAGGTCGTCACTGTAATCCCTCTGGATTACTATACTCTAAAATTTGTTTTTAAAATAATTTTAATCATTTTTCATAAGAAAGGACAAAGTTATGTTATTAACCCAAACCTTTAACTCATCAGAATTTTCGGGTAAATCAAAATGCCTAAAAACTCATAATTCTCAAAAATAACCCTCGAGGACCCCAAAAGTACTCTAAAATACCCAAATGTTCTATGATTATAGGTTCACGGGTGATAACTCTACTAAAGACATAGACAGGCAGTTTAACTCAATTTTACTCTTTTGGCTTAACAACCTTCAACAAATAAAATATTACTCAAAAGCTAACCTTATAGAGAACAAGAAGGGTTCTTAGTGCAGCAATACCATAGAAAAGAAGAAAATAGAGAAAGAAAATAAATTAGGGTTCTAAGAGAATTTGGAGAAGAAGGTTGTTACCCACAAACTGTGGGATTTTTCTCTTTCTATTCACTTGCAACTGCAAATCGTGAATTACAATGTGTTGTGATTATTTTCAAAAATAAGGGTTACTCCCTATTTATAGATTTAGGTTTACTTGTTCTCCAAGCCAAAGCCCAAAACTATAAAAGCCCAAAATACCTATTTTGGAACTATATCAAATCAAATCTGTGTGAAACAACTCTTTCGACACACCCTTGCTTCGACACTTTGACACAAGGAATTACAATTTAACACACCACCTAATTCATTGTGTCTAAGTTGTCTACATTCATCATGGCTCTTAGTCTTCTGAAAACTTTGACCTGCACTCCCTTCTTCATGATATCTGCAATCTGATTCTCAGTTCTGCAGTGTTCTAAGTTCATCTTCCCTTCTGCTACCTGCTCTCGAAGATAATGGAACCTCATTTCGATGTGCTTGCTTCGACCGTGTGCTATTGGATTCTTTGCCAAGTTGATAGCTCACATGCTGTCGATCTTCATGGTAATTGCTCCATGACTCTTCCTTGTAATCTCTTCGACCAAGTTCACAATCCAGGTTGCTTGACATGCACAAAGACAAGCAACTATATATTCTGCTTCGCATAATGACAATGCCACTACTGGCTCCTTTCTTGAACTCCAAGCAACTGGTGCACCACCTAACATAAACACATATCCAGCTGTGGATTTTCTATCCTCAACATCACTACACCTGCTAGAGTCGGTGTATCCCACTAACTTGCATTCTTTCCCTTCATCAGCTGCAGGAAACAAAATGTCGTAGTCGAGAATCCCTTTCAGATACCTCAGTATCTCTTCGTTGCTGCTAGGTGTGATACCTTTGGCTTCTGCATGAATCTACTTACCATACCCACACTATATGCTAAGCCAGGGCTTGTGTGACAAAGATATCTAAGTGACCCAATAAGTCTTCTGTATTGGGTTGGGTCGACATCATCTTCATCTGAATCCTTCGACAGTTGCAGTCTGGTCTCAGCTGGAGTCGAAGTTGGGTTGCAATCTTGCATCTCAAATCTCTTGAGTATTTCGCCTGCATATCTTCTTTGGTGCATCATCTAACCTCTACTAGTCTTGTAGAATTCGATGCCAAGGAAATATGAGAGATTTCCCAAGTATGACATTTCAAACTCCTCACTTAGGTCATGTTTGAAATCTTCGATCTCCTTCTTGCAACTCCCTGTTATCAACAAATCATCAACATAGAGGCATAGTATAAGCAATTCATTATTGCTTCTCCTTACATACACTCCATGCTCAGTCGTACACTTCACAAATTCCTTTTCCCTTAAGAAGCTGTCAATTTTCTTATTCCAAGCTCTTGGAGCTTGCTTAAGTCCATACAAGGCTTCATGCAGCCTGTACACCTTTCCTTCTTCGCCTCGTTTCACATACCCAGCCGGTTGTGCGACATAAACTTCTTCATTTAAGGGGCCATTAAGGAATGCACACTTCACGTCCATCTGACATGTGTGCCAATTATTCATATTTGCTAGACCAACAACCAACCTGATTGTTTCGATCCTAGCAACATGTGCGAACACTTCATTGAAGTCGATTCCTTCCTTCTGTAGAAATCCTTTCGCCACAAGTCTCGCCTTGTGTCGAGTTACTTCTCCTCTAGGATTCACCTTTCCCTTGTAAACCCATTTCACATCAATTGCCTTCTTGCCTTGAGGCAATTCAACAAGTGACCAGGTGTTGTTGACTTCGATGAACTCTAACTCCTCATTCATTGCTTTCACCCACTTTGAATCTTTCAATGCCTCAGCTGCATTGAATGGTTTGACATCGTCGTAGAAAGCATAATGTACCAGCTCACCCTCTTCATCGACCACATCATCTGGTGTAATTACACATTCTTGCAACCTTGCAGGCATGCGTCTTGTTCGTCGAGGTCTGCTTGGATCGGCTTCATCTATGACTGGTTCCTGTCGAACTTCTCTTTCGACTTCAGTGGCTGGTTCTTCACAAGAGATTCTCACTGAATCCTTCTTGACATTCTCAGTCCAATCCCATTCTTTAAGCTCATCTATGATTACAACCCTGTTGATCACTACTTGCTTATTCACTGGGTCGAACAGTTTGTAACTCCAGTTGACTGATATCCTATCAAGATCATCTGATTCGACTTGTCATCAAGCTTTCTTCTCAACTGATTTGGCACATGTCTATGTGTTATAGATCCAAACACCTTCAAGTGACTGAGGCTAGGCTTGACACCAGACCAACATTCTTCTGGTGTGATTCCTCCAAGCTTCATCGTCAGACATCTATTCAAAATATATGTTGCTGTCGAAACCGCTTCTCCCCATAATTCTTTGGGTAAGTGTTTTCCATTCAACATACTTCTCACCATGTTCATGATGGTTCTATTCTTTCGTTTTGCAATGCCATTTTGCTGTGGAGTATAGGGTGGCACCACCTCATGCACAATCCCTTCCTTTTCACATAATGCATCGAACTCCTTCGAAACATACTCTTCACCACCATCAGTCCTCAGAGTTTTCAACTTTAGACCACTCTGTCTTTCGACCATGGATTTGAATCTGGAAAATACCTCGATCACATCACTTTTCTTCTTGATGAGGTAAGTCCACAACTTTCGACTGTAGTCATATATGAACGTGACAAAGTATATGTTGCCACCAATCGAATCCACCTGGATTGGACCACATACATCAGAGTATATGACTTCCAGAATTGCCTTCGACTTCCTTCCTGCATCCTTGCTGAAGTTATTCTTGTGTTGTTTCGACTGAACACACTCTTCACAGACTTCACTTGGAATGTCAATTTCTGGAAATCTTGAAACCATATTTCTTCTCTTTAGCTCTTTGATGTCATTGAAGTTGAGATGGCCTAGTCGAAAATGCCATAGCCACTCATCTCTGCTGGTTGCAGTTGCTAGGCACTTGTGCTCCATCACCTTGAGTTCAATCTTGAAGGTCCTATTCTGAGACATTTGAGCCTTCAAAATCAACCTACCACCTGCGTCGAGGACTCTCATCATCTTGTCTAACACATTGGAAATCAACCTACCTTGTAGTTCTTTTCGACCAGCTGCACTATACTGAGCAAATTACTCTTCATGCCTGGTATGTACAACACATTGGAAATTATTGACCTCTTGCCATATTTCCTCATAATCAGAACATCACCAACACCTTCAGCTGCTAGAGTGTTGTCATTTGCAAACTTCACTGTGTTCTTCGACGAGGGCTTTATGTTAACAAACCAATTTTTCCTTCCAGTCATGTGTGATGAGCATCCTGAGTCCAAGTACCACCGATCTTGGAATCTTTCTTCATCTCTTGTTATGACCATCAATAACGTCTCTTCTTCTTCATGTTTCGCCAGCTTTGCATCATTTTCTTGAATTTTCTTCTTTTCTGGACAGTCACTAAAATAGTGGCCATACTTCTGACAATTGAAACATTGAATGTGACTCTTGTCAGATTTTTGACCACTGCCTCTTCCTCTACCTGCAGCACCACCTCTTTGGTTGCCTTGATTACAGGGTTTTATTTGATTCGACCAGTTTCCTTCATTCTGATTTCGACCAGTCGAATTATTGTAGCCTCCTCTACCTTTGTTGCCATTCCAGCTTCCTTTCCTTTTCTGACTTTGCCTGCAAAGCCATATCACTATTTGACTTTCCTGCAGCTCTTTCAGCCATCCTTTGTTCATGAGACTCAAGCGTCCCTTGAAGCTCTTCCTTCATCAATACTGACAAGTCTTTCGACTCTTCTACGGCTACTACCACGTGGTCGAACTTTGGAGCCAATGACCTCGAGATCTTTGCAACAACTGATCTTGATGTCAACACCTCTCCACATACCTTGATTTGATTCACCAGCTTTGTAACTCTGGTGAAGAAATCTGTTATACTCTCATTGTCTTCCATCTGAAGCAACGCATAGGTTCTCTTGTGAGTTTGTAACCTCACCTCTTTCACCTTCTCTGCGCCTCCAAACGACTTTTCAAGAATCTCCCACGCTTCCTTCGCTGACTCTACATCACTAACTTTTTCAAAGTTATCTGGATCGACACACTGATGGATTATAAAGAGAGTTTTATAATCTTTCTTCTTCAACTCTTTGTCTGCAGCATTTTCTTGATCTGTCGCGTTCTCCGCAAGCGGTGTTACTCCTTCCTTCACAAGATCCCAAAGATCTTGATAACAGAAAACCACCTTCATCTGTTTGCACCAATTCTCATAATTATCTTTCCTGAGAATCGAAAGACTCGCTGGAAAGTGCCTGTTCGGATGATTCATTACCATCACGATTTTTCTTCCTTGAATCGCAACTGGAGTTCTAGATACCAGATGTTGGAATTAACCCAAAACCTATGGGAATTCCGACCCTATCTTTATGAACAAGAAGGGTTCTTAGCGCAGCAATACCAAAGAAAAGAAGAAAATAGAGAAAGAAAAGAAATTAGGGTTCTAAGAGAATTTGGAGAAGAAGGTTGTTACCCACAAACTGTGGGATTTTTCTCTTTCTATTCACTTGCAACTGCAAACCGTGAATTACAATGTGTTGTGATTATTTTCAAAAATAAGGGTTACTCCCTATTTATAGATTTAGGTTTACTTGTTCTCCAAGCCAAAGCCCAAAACTATAAAAGCCCAAAATACGTATTTTGGAACTATATCAAATCAAATCTAAATCAAATCTGTGTGAAACAACTGTTTCGACACACCCTTGCTTCGACACTTCAACACAAGGAATTACAATTTAACAAGATTATATCACAACAATATTGAATCGCAATGTGAAGCATGCATATTTTCTATTGATAAATTTCATCACTTACAACGTGAAATTTTTTACTAACATTTATTTACATAGCAGAGATTGTGAGACAACATAATATCATTTATAAGTATAACAACTTTTTTTATATGAAGAGCTATTAAATTTTAGGGATAAATATACTTCAACCCCCTGCCAATGTAGCGAGTTTTTGTTTTACCCCCTGAAGTATTTTTTTTTTTTAATTCCCCCCTCACCAAACCAAGATTCTATTTTCACTCCCCCTATTGCTGACTGGACAACAGCAAAATGCACATGTGGCCTATCTTAAATTGCTGACTGGATTAAAAAATGCCATGTTTTGCCATGTGGCATTCACTTCACTTTTTTTAAATATTTTAACATTTTAACTGTTTTTATATATTATATATTTTTATTTTTATTTAATTTTAAATTTATTTTTAATTGTACCTGGATTATTTTTTTAATTTTTATTATTATTTTTCTTTATTCTTTAGTCTAATTCTTTATTTTTTGTATTTTTAATTATTTTGATGGGTCACTCTAAACATCCAATAACCCATCATTTTCGTGACTCTTTTTGGCCCATATGTATTTTCGGTTTGAAGCATAATGCACAAGTAAGTTATATAAAGCCTAAAATTATTTTTGTACCGGCCGATGTGGGACATGAGAAACACACTATTACTCTTGAAAACTTCCTTTATGCTCAATACTCTTTCCTCTGTTTTTTTCTTCTTCGCAAGTCTGCTCATTACACACTATGAAGCATGAAAATTTACTTCGTAAAGATTATTAATCTGTTGCAATGAGGAGTTGTAGCCACCAATAATATAAGTAATTGGAATTACATATGCAAATGAGCCTCCAACTACTGCAGACAATCTTCTTCCAAAAAGTTGGAGAAGTGTGTTAATGCAAACTACAAAAAAAGCTGAAATTTAACTTACAGAACTTCCTCCCATGGATGAATGAGAAATGAAGATATGATTACACTTATTCCAAGCATCAAAATGTAATTTTGAAAAGCTAAAAAATTATCAAAAAATATTATGTGAACAAAGATTTGCATGTTTTGTGAAACACAAGTGTTGTGTATAAAAGGCATGTAGTGGTTAATAATGGAAAAACATGGTATTAAATAGTACAAAAGGTGTAACACTAGATCTATTACTACACATGAAACTAGTAGAAAAAACATAACAAAACAAAACATGCATGGACCAAAGTAGTAGGATAAACAGAAGCTTCAATATGACAACAACCAAGTCTTCGATAAAAACCTCCATTACTTCTATTCCTTCCACTTCACTAACAACTTCTGAATTGCAATCGATTTCAATGTCACGTGCCTTTAATTCCTTCCTTAACACCAACATTCTAGTATCTTAAATCCCATTATCTTATTTCCAAACACTTTTCTTCAATCCAATAGTGATAAAGTGAAGTTAGATTACTGTATTGGATGTTGTAAGAAATCCTATAAAATTCAAAGAAATTGCATCTATACATACAAATATCCCAGACAATTATGTTAGCAGCTCCAACAATGCATTATCACGTGAGCACAACACCAAGTCAAAGTTTAGGCATCTTACATTCCATATCCAAGTCAAAGATTCATGGGACAGTTATGTTTGGTGATGTAAAACAAGGTGTGGAGAGAGATGATGGTGAAGAGTTGGAAGAAGAGCTGTAGCAGAATTTTATTATATTCATAGTCCCACATCGTTTGTGCGTTTTGAAATAGTAATGTTTATATATCACGTTCACACAAGTAGTTATGACTCAATTGGAAGTGATAGACTACTTGTGTTAAACATGGGTGTTAAGCCCAAAACATGGGGACAACTTTGTTATTCATCACAAAAAGTTGGGTAATCTATCTTCCACTAATGTCATATCATTTTATTATACTTAATTATTTATTTAATGATTTAAATTTTGTAAATTTCCAATGCAATGTAGCCTAACTTACTCTATGGGTAACTCTACCCAACTTTTTGAAATGGGTAGATAAGAATTCACGCTAAAACATTTATTTTGAAATTCAAAATTAAAAATGTTGATAATTTAAAATAATGATTCATCAAAAATATTAATATATAATATATAAAAACAAAACAAAAATGAAAAAAAAATTCAATATTAATATATAATATTTAAAAACAAAACGAAAATTAAAAAAAAAAATTAATTCAAAATTAATCCAGTCAGCAAATTAATAACATGTGTAGATTCCGTCGTCCAGTCAGCAGATTCCGTTGTCCAGTTAGCAACAGAGGAGAGTGAAAATAGAATCTTAGTTTGGTGAGGGGGAAATTAAAAAAAAATACTTCATGGGAGTAAAACCAAAACCCCCTACATTGGCAGGGGGTGAAGTATATTTATCCCTAAATTTTATAACAAATATTAAAAATAAAAAATTGTAAATTTAAGTCATTTTACAGCCAATAAAATGGAATAATATATTCTTTCTTTCCTAGTAACATATAAATAAAAGCTTTTTTTATTTATTCAATGAACATGCTATAACCATGAATAGCTTCTACAACACACAAAGTATCGTCATGATTTCGCCAAACTCGCTATCAATCCAAACATACAATTTCTAAACAAGACACCTATTACTTGGCTGCAAAGCTGAACAAGTATATATGGCTATAGATAAGCATGGTAAACAAACATTGAATTGGACAAAGCAGAAACTTCTTTCAATTGATCCAATTCAAATAGTGTTTAGTTATTCAATTATTAATGGAAATGTTGGGAATGAACTGTTGACACTGACTTGGGAATTCAATTATTCACTATTTACTTTTGTTTGGGAGAGTGAGTTTGAGATGAACTTGAAATTTAACATAAACTACAAAACATTTGCATTTTATTTGTTGGTTTGGTTATAAGAAGAAAATCATTGAAGAAGATAGATAGATTGAAAAGAAAATGAGATGAAAAAAGCATAGTTTTAATTTGTTTGGATAAGGAAATAAAAAAAAAAATATTATAGTATTTTCAACTTGGCTAAAAAATTCATTTTTATTTAAAAATTTTATTTTGTATTTGTTTTTAAGGCTTAAATAATCTATTGATTCTTGTAAATTAGCGAGTTTTTGAATTTGATCCATATTTTTTTGTTTGAATCTATATATCTCATTTTTGTATTGGAGTTAGACCCTCAGATTAAAATTGTGTTTAAAAAAGTGACTGGACTAACAGTGTACACGTGAAAATGGCCATTTTTGTTCGTTTTTATTATTTTTAATGCCAAGTAATTCCACGTTAACTCAGTTGAACCCATCACCATTGGGTTCACATGGTACTACATAACCACTAGACCAACTAACACATTTATTTAAGCCATTGCAACAAATTTATAAATTACATTAATAGTTCTAGAATTACCTAAATAGTTTATTAAATAGTTTAATTATTTCATATCATTAAATAGTTTAATTAGTATTTCAATAATTTAATATTTCAATTATTAATATTCTAATTATTTATTTTTTACAAGAATTAGTTAATTTATTAAATAATTAATTTATTAAATATTTTAATTATTTAATATTTCAAACATTTAATATTTTAATTATAAATATTTCAACTATTTAATATTTCAACTAATAATTAATTTATTAAATATTTCAACTAATAATTATTTTATTAGAAATATTAATAGTTGAATTAATAGTTGAATTAAATTGAAATATTTTTAGAAATATTTCAACTACTAATTAAGTGAAATAAACTATTTAAAATACTAATTAAACTATTCAAAATAATCAACTATTTGAAATACTAATTAAACTATTTAATATTTCAACTATTAGTTTAAACTAACTTATTTAATTTATTAAACATTTAATTTATTCAATATTTCAACTATTTAAATAAGCATTTCTGTAAATATTATTAAATATTATATATATAGTTAATAAAATATTTAATAATTGAAATAGTTAAACTATAAAATAGACTATTTATTTAATAGTCTAAATAAAATATTTATTTAATAAACTAAATAATTAATAGTTGAACTATTTAATAAAATATTTATTTAATAAGCTAAATAATTAAAATATTAAATAATTGAAATATTTTATAAATTAATTATTTGATAAACTAAATTTTGAAATATTAATAGTTGAAATATTAAGTAATTGAAATATTTTATAAATTTATTATTTAATAAATTAAATAATATTAATATTAATAGTCGTAATATTTTATAAACTTATTATTTAATAAACTAAATAATTGAAATATTAATATGTATTATATATGCATTACAATATTATTTAAAATAAATTTATTTATAATAAGTTTATTTATATTATGTATTATTTATAATACGTATTATATATTATAAGTTTATGGCTTATTATTAATACTACTTATTATAAATTAATTCAACTAATTAAATGATTAATATTTTTAATAAACTAATTAATATTTCTTATTAACTCAACTAATACTAATTATAAATAATACTTATTATAAAGGCTAAAATACAGTTTTGGTCCCCCTGTTTGGCAAAATTCACGATTTTGGTCCCCCTATTTTTTTTTTAACAGTTTTGGTCCCCCACCCCAATTTTGGCCCAAAAAAAGTGATGAACAGTAACATGTCCGTACATGAACAGTACACGTCCGTACATGAACAGTGAGGGGTGGGGGACCAAAACTGTTAAAAAAAAATGGGGGGACCAAAACCGTGAATTTTGACAAACAAGAGGACCAAAACTGTATTTTAGCCTATTATAAATTAATTCAACTATTAATATTTCTAATATTTCTAATTAATTCAACTATTAATACTTCTAATAAACTAATTATTAGTTGAAATATTTAATACTTGAATTAGACTATTTATTTAATAGTCTAAATAAAATATTTATTTAATAAACTAAATAATTAATAGTTGAACTATTTAATAAAATATTTATTTAATAAGCTAAATAATTAAAATATTAAATAATTGAAATATTTTATAAATTAATTATTTGATAAACTAAATTTTGAAATATTAATAGTTGAAATATTAAGTAATTGAAATATTTTATAAATTTATTATTTAATAAACTAAATAATATTAATATTAATAGTCGTAATATTTTATAAACTTATTATTTAATAAACTAAATAATTGAAATATTAATATGTATTATATATGCATTACAATATTATTTAAAATAAATTTATTTATAATAAGTTTATTTATACTATGTATTATTTATAATACGTATTATATATTATAAGTTTATGGCTTATTATTAATACTACTTATTATAAATTAATTCAACTAATTAAATGATTAATATTTTTAATAAACTAATTAATATTTCTTATTAACTCAACTAATACTTATTATAAATAATACTTATTATAAAGGCTAAAATACAGTTTTGGTCTCCCTGTTTGTCAAAATTCACGATTTTGGTCCCCCTATTTTTTTTTTAACAGTTTTGGTCCCCCACCCCAATTTTGGCCCAAAAAAAGTGATGAACAGTAACATGTCCGTACATGAACAGTGCACGTCCGTACATGAACAGTGAGGGATGGGGGACCAAAACTGTTAAAAAAAAATGGGGGACCAAAACCTTGAATTTTGACAAACAAGAGGACCAAAACTGTATTTTAGCCTATTATAAATTAATTCAACTATTAATATTTCTAATATTTCTAATTAATTCAACTATTAATACTTCTAATAAACTAATTATTAGTTGAAATATTTAATACTTGAATTAGACTATTTATTTAATAGTCTAAATAAAATATTTATTTAATAAACTAAATAATTAATAGTTGAACTATTTAATAAAATATTTATTTAATAAGCTAAATAATTAAAATATTAAATAATTGAAATATTTTATAAATTAATTATTTGATAAACTAAATTTTGAAATATTAATAGTTGAAATATTAAGTAATTGAAATATTTTATAAATTTATTATTTAATAAACTAAATAATATTAATATTAATAGTCGTAATATTTTATAAACTTATTATTTAATAAACTAAATAATTGAACTATTAATATGTATTATATATGCATTACAATATTATTTTAAATAAATTTATTTATAATAAGTTTATTTATACTATGTATTATTTATAATACGTATTATATATTATAAGTTTATGGCTTATTATTAATACTACTTATTATAAATTAATTCAACTAATTAAATGATTAATATTTTTAATAAACTAATTAATATTTCTTATTAACTCAACTAATACTTATTATAAATAATACTTATTATAAAGGCTAAAATACAGTTTTGGTCCCCCTGTTTGTCAAAATTCACGATTTTGGTCCCCCTATTTTTTTTTTAACAGTTTTGGTCCCCCACCCCAATTTTGGCCCAAAAAAAGTGATAAACAGTAACATGTCCGTACATGAACAGTACACGTCCGTACATGAACAGTGAGGGGTGGGGGACCAAAACTGTTAAAAAAAAAATGGGGGGACCAAAACCGTGAATTTTGACAAACAGGAGGACCAAAACTGTATTTTAGCCTATTATAAATTAATTCAACTATTAATATTTCTAATATTTCTAATATTTCTAATTAATTCAACTATTAATACTTCTAATAAACTAATTATTAGTTGAAATATTTAATACTTGAATTATTTGATAAAATAACTATTAATTGAAATATTAAATAGTTGAAATATTAATAATTGAAATATTAAATATTTAAAATATTTAATAAACTAATTATTTAATAAATTAAATAATTCTTGTGAAAAAATTAAATAATTAAAATATTAATAATTGAAATATTAAATAGTTGAAATACTAATTAAACTATTTAATGATATTAAATAATTAAACTGTTTAATAAACTATTTAGGTCATTCTAGAACCATATATATATATATATATTTGTTGCAATGGATTAAACAAATGTGTTAGTTGATCTAGTGTTTATGTACTATCATGTGAACGTAATCGTTATAGGTTTAACTCCTCTCTATTTTTAAAACTTTGCATTTTAGGGAAAACGAAAAAAATAGCATCAGCAGGAACTAACTCAGTTAGGCATGGCAAGAAAATCGGGGCCCGCCCGGACGCGGCCCGAAATTAACGTGGGAAACCCGATTTGATTGGGTGCGGGTGCGGGTGCGGGTAAAACCCGGTTTGTAATTGCGGGTGCGGGGGCGGGGGGATATTACTACCCGCCCGCACCCGCCCCCGCCCCCTCCCGGTCTTATAATATTTACTTTAATACCCATATTTAAATTATTTTATATCACATTTATTCAATTTTGAAGAAGTAATTAAAAATCTTTATTAGTCAAATATCACCATTCACTCAAACTCACATCTTTAGAAACAAGTTTATTATTAAAATGGTTAAGTTTTTAATAAAATTGTTAATTTTTATTACTATTTAAAAAAATATTCTTTTCCCGGGTGGGGGAGGGTGCGGGTGCGGGCAAACCCGTTTCTATTAGGGGCGGGTCTGGGTGGTAAATTTTCACCCCCGACTGGGTTTGGGGGCGGGGGCGGGTCTATAACGGGGAGACGTGTGCGGGTGCGGGGCTAGCTAAACCCGCCCCGTTGCCACACGAAACTTCCCTAGACACCGTTTGCAAAACCCTCCTCATTGACGACAACGAGTGTAGTTTGAAAATGTGTCACATGCAAGTATACATGAATGTTTAAAAGTAGCAAGTAATAAAAGTAATGATATGGTACTCATAGAAAGTGAATGTTACTAAAGATGATTTTGCACTAATTTATCTTTTGATAAATAAGCATTAGCAAGGATAAAAATAATAGATGGATGTCACAAGTTCAATATTTCTACTACAGATCAGATCAGTGGGTAATGTTAGGTGTGAAATATTATCAAGAGAGTGTATGTTAAGCTAAAGTCCATTAATGAATACGATGCAAGAATGTGTTCATGAAGTGTAGTGTCGTGTTAGGAAAGGTCAGAGTGATCAAAGGGTGTATTTCTACAACATCAAAACATGTATTATTAAGGCAAGGGAACAAATCTCTAAGCCACACTTATAACCCTAAAATACGTCTATTATATTCTGAAATCCTTTATAGTTGTAGCTCTTTATCTTTAAGTGAACTAATCAAGTGAATATCTCTATTTTACTCTTTTCACCTACTTCTATTATGAAATCTACTTGTTGTTGGATCTCTCACAACAACAAGCTTTTATCTTTTTCTAATTTGATCATTCTAGAATCAGATTTATAAACATGCTAACACATAATAAAATTAGGCACTAAATCACACTTTACTTAACATAAATCTATCATAGCATTAATTTCCCATTGCTCAACTTACAAAAAATGGTTTAGCTCATAATGAGCTGAGAACAAACTACCAGTATAGTTCTCAAATGATACATTCTTAAACAAATATTAAAAAAGAAATATAAACCTAAGAGTAACTTGAAGACTCCTTGAATGAGAGATACTCAGCCAAGGATGACTTCAGTCGCGGCAAGACTCAGCAGCTAGAACCAAATTTGGTGAGGAGAAGAACCCTCTTTCTCTCCATGAACCTTACACTATTATGCTCTGTCAGGTATTTTTGGAATCGCGAACTCTCTTTCTAATCTTAACATGGTCAATTTATAACCTTCACATAGGGTTTCTTGAGGAACCTTGTATCATGGGCCAATGTTAGGTAAATCACATCAAGTTCATTAATCAAATCAGTGTTGTCCTCAATATTCATCTGCTTAGCCTCCGAGGAATCAGGTACACGGAACATTTGTGGGAGACAAAGTGTCTAGGTGCAGACTTCTACAGAAGGATGCAGGTGACGTTGTCCTTTCTGACAAACTGCGTAGAGTGTTAGTTGTACAATTGTACGACTTTCTTCTTCTAGTGCCTCCTTGATCTTATCCACAAATTCAAATGGAATTTCTTGAGTCTAAACACATTTTTCTCTAGTACTCTGCTCTTACTACGCTTTCCCTAGAATTCATGTGTTTTCTTCATTTCAAACTCTTGGTTTGAATTTCATCTTCTTGTTTCAGCAAACACTTTTAGGTGTTGTCTGGTACAATCTTGCCTTAGCTCATCAGAAACAACCTTAATTCAAGCAACAAAAACATTAATCCAACAAAAGGGAGCACCTATTGTGCTCTATGATAAATACTACAAAACAACTAAAATTATCTAATAACAAGTTAAATAAACTAAGAAAGTGAAATGAATAGGGTAAATGATAACTCACAAAAGGTGGGTTATCACACCCCCAAACTTAAATCATTTTCTGTCCTCAGGTGATGCGACATTCAACAACAGAGAATCTTCCCTAACAAACAGACACCCTTTCAGCCAACACAACTCACTATCAACTTAGAAGTCATCTCAGAGGACTTGTTTTCAAAACCTGGAACAACTCAGCCTTGCTGCTATTTTTCAAAGCAGTGTAACCGGTTACCCAAATCATGGTAACCGATTACACTGTTAGCAGAAGCACTTTTCTACTACTTTTCAAAACGAAAATCACAGTCCTCTTCATCCAAAACCTCATTTTTGATACAACACGTAAATTACATAATTTTACACAAAAATCCCTTTTTATAAAAGTCACAAAACCCAAAATTTCCCCAAAAAGCTTATATCTTTGAGTTCCAACTCTGACTCACAACAATCCACAACAACACAACACCTACCATCAACAATTTCATCGAATTCATAATTCCAACAGCAACAACACAACAATTACACCAATCAAACATCAACTACAGCATCATCATACCACTCATAGTTCATAATTCAAAGATTCAATCCAACAACATACAATTACAACCAAGATCATGACATAGAGAGAAGAAAACAAAAATTCAATCACAGACATAATCTATCCACTATCATCATCATACTAACCCTTAGATAATTAGAACCACACCCTTACCTTAGAGTTCTTGCAAAGCTTTCTCAACAATAGTGATTCTTCCTAGCTTCTCCCTTTCCTTGCCCTAACTCTAACTTCACGTTCTTTCTTGTTTTTACGTTCTGACAACTTCTCCCTAATTCTCTTTTCTTCTTATTATTATATTATTACTATTAATCCCAACTAATTAAAATAATGACAATAACAATAATAATACTAAATATTTAATCTAAATAATATTTACCTTATATTATTTAAATAATTAATTATTAATTAATATAATCTAATTGGTTTTACTTGCCACACCACCAATCTTTACTCTATTGCTCACACACCCCCAACACATTAAAGGTTATTCTTAAGGCTACTACCACACGTCAAGGGTATCCCATACACCCCAAAAACACCGATAACATATACCATTACACAACATCACATAATTAAATTACAGGAAAATAAATAAATTAAGTCGGGGTGTTACACTTATAGGTTGTGGTGCCTAGAGCCAGGACACAGGAGGTGTATCACAAGTCGAGATATAGTTTTCAGTGAAGCTGAGATGGCTTTCAAGAAAACTGATGACATTGATCGAAGTTCGGATAACTTTGAAGAATAGCTGGAACAAGAAGAGATTCATGTTGAGGTGGAGCATAATGATGCTGAATTGCATGACTCAGATGAAGTCGAAGAAGATGCAAAAGTTGTTGTCGAAGCTAAGGAGACTGTTAATGACTACCTACTGGCAAGAGACAGGTCGAGAAGAGTCATCAAGCCACCTAAGAATCTTGGTTATGCAAATCTTATAGCTTATGCCTTAATCTCTGAAGAACCTAGAGACTATAAGGAAGTTATGAGGAGTCGAGACAAGACTAAATGACCGAAAGCCATGGATGATGAGATGAAATATCTTCATGATAATAACACTTGGGAGCTGACCGAGAAACCTGCAGGGGCCAGGTTTGTCAGTTGTAAGAGGATCTTTAAGGTTAAGGAAGAAATCAAATTAGTGATGTCGAGGCGTTTTAAGGAAAGGTTGGTTGCTAGGGGGTTCACTCAGGAAGAACGTATCATATTCAATGATGTATTCTCACCAGTTGTTAAACCTAGATCTATTAGAATATTGTTAGCCATGGTGGCAAAGTTCGACCTAGAACTTGAACAGATGAATGTGAAGACAACCTTCCTGTATGGTGATCTTAATGAAACAATCCTAATGAGGTAACCTTAAGGGTATGCAGAAAAGGGAAAGGAAGATTGTGTGTGCAAGCTGAATAAGTCTTTGTATGACCTGAAACAATCTCCTCGACAATGGAATAGGAGATTCAACAAGTTCATAGCACACATTAGTTTCACTAGGAGCTAGTTTGACCATTGTGTTTACTTCAGATTTCGACTTGGAAATTCACTTATTATTTTGTTGCTTAATGAGGATGACAACCACATAGCAAGTAACAGTGTCGAAGATGTTATGAAGGTGAAGGCTAGACTCGATAAGGACTTTGACATGAAGGATTTGAGAGCTGCCTCCATAATTCTTGGGGTTGACATCCAGAGAGATAGAAAGTAGTTGAGATTACGCTTATCTCAAAAGGCATACCTGAAGAAGATTCTCGACAAGTTTGGTATGTCAAATTCAAAACTTATTCTAACACCGACTAATCCTCAGTACAAGCTGAGTTCGACTCAAAGTCCTAGTACTGAAGTTGAAAAAGTCTATATGAATAACATTTCATATGCTAGTATAATAGGTTTTTTAATGTATGCTATGGTCTGTACAAGGCCAAACATAGCGTACGAAGTGAGCATTGTAAGCAGGGATATGGCCAGTCCAGGAAAGGCGCACTAACAAGCATTAAAGTGGATTCTTAGGTACATTAATGGGTCTCTGAGCAGAGTCCTGATTTATGGTGGAGCCTATGGTGATGATAGCAAAGTCGAAATCGAAGAATTTGTCGACTCTGATTATGTTGCTTGTATGGATTCCATAAATTCTATTTATGGATATGTGTTCACTATGTTCGGCACAACAATCAGTTGGAAAGCAACACTTCAGAAGGTTGTTGCTTTATCAACTACTGAAGCTCTGAAATAAGCATTGTAGCTTGAAGGTTTTGCTAAGGAGCCAAAACTTCAAGGTCGGTTTATCATTGTTAAATGTGATAGTCAAAGTGCAATCCACATGTCGAAGAATTCAGCCTATCATCAGTGAATCAAACACATTGAAGTGATACTACACTTCGTCAGAGAGATAATTGAGCGTGAAGAAGTCCAAGTACTGAAGGTTTCGACTAATGACAATACTGCTGATATGATCACAAAGACATTACTGAGTAGCAATTTTTTCCACTGTATGCAGTTGATAAAGCTGCATGATGAAAACTAGTATGTTCCCTTGTTAGTGTAGAGTTTGTTCCAAGGTGGATATATGTGGTATTTTGGATCGAACTCTAGTGTCGATAAGGGTAGATTCATGGTTCGACAGGAGTTGTGAATGCTGGAGTCGAAGTCTATTCAAGCATGTTGTCGAAATATGTTAGTTTTGTGTTTAAGTTAGCATGTTGAATTGGGTCTTGCTTGTTAAGAGAGGTTAATTGTTGGTATTCATTTGTAATCTTTCGACCCTTATTGAGTAAGTTAATAGAAAAACAGTTTTAACCCATTCTTATTTTTCTTCCTCCTTCTTTTTTATCTTTTGTAAAACCTAATAGGATTTTTTGTTTTTGTTCAAGAAACTCAATTTTTTTCTCATATTTTAGTTTGTTCTTGACGATATAAATTTACAACAATGTTCATAAAAATTGATTCGGTTAACTTCAAAATTGGAATTTTCCCAACAAATATCGCGTTGTGTGGCACATGATAATTGTTGCCCTATCTCTACTTTGTTGATTCCACCATCATAACTAGCATATGTTGCCAATTTAAATACAATAATTGAACTATATCTTCTTTCTTTTCTAGTAACATAAATAAAAGCACATTTTATTCAATGAACATGTTATAACCACGAATAGCTTCTACACCACACAACATTTCAACATTAAATATATAAAAGCCTATACACTTTTTCATAAGATATACACATCTTCGTAACTTGTGTTTGTGTACCTCCTTACATCTTCCAAACTTGAAACCATGAACTCAATTCAACAAACAAATGAAAAATGGAAGGGCAAAGCACAAACAAAATTACCAGGATGCAAAGCTGAACAAGTATGGCCACTTTTAGAGGATTTTTTTGGCCTTGATAAATGGTTTCCAACTCTCTCTACATGCATACCAATTGAAGGAACATCAGGCATACCAGGCTGTGTCCGTTTCTGTGCAGGTTTCAAGACTCCTATAGATAAGCATTCCAAACAAACTTTGAATTGGACAAAGCAGAAACTTCTTTCAATTGATCCAATTCAAAAAGTGTTTAGTTATTCAATTATTGATGGAAATGTTGGATTTTATTCCTATGTTTCAACTGTTAAGGTAGTGACAAAAGAATATGGATGTGAGGTTGAGTGGATATATGAAGTTGAACCTGTTGAAGGATGGAGATTGGAAGATCTTGATTTTTTCATTAGTTCTGGCTTGGATGTGATGGCTACAAGAATTCAACAAGCTTTGAAGACCATGGAAGATGCACTTGAAACTTAATGTTGATGTCATGTTTTATCACTAGTAGAAAATTAAGGTGTGTTAAAAGTTGTCTTTGTTTTGGTGTGTTTTGTATTTCTAGCAAAAATTAAGATTGATAAATAATAAAAGTGTGTTTATGATTCTATTGGTTATGTTGAATACTCTTTATCTTTTCTATCACTTCTTTTGATCTCCTTTCAATCTTAAGAAGTTCAAATTCTTTTAAGGTTGTTGAGATTCTAATGAACTGTTGACACTTACTTGGGAATTCAATTATGTTCTTTTGTTTGGGAGAGTGAGTTTGAGATGCACTTCATTTGTTGGTTTGGTTGTAAGAAGAAAGTCATTGAAGAAGATAGATAGAATAGAGATGGGTGAAGTATTTCATCTGGGATGTCTCATTTAAATGAATGTAAGTTGTTGATCTATATTTATTTATTAATTATAAAATTTAATTATTTTATGTATTAATATAAAATATTATCAATATTTATAAATCAACAATTTTTTTAAAAGTAAAATGAGATGAAAAAATATAGTTTTAATTTGTTTGGTTAAGAGAAATAAATATATATATATATATATATATATATATATATATATATATATATATATATATATATATATATATATATATATATATATATATATATATATATATATATATTGCTAAAATAGACATTCATAAAAACAAGTGGGTCTACGTTTTATATATATATATATATATAACGTAGACCCACTTATTTTTATGAATGTTTATTTTAGCAACATGTTTTTATGAATGTCTATTTTAGCAACATATTTTTTTGAATGTCTATTTTGGCAACATGTACCTTAGGATACATTTTAACCATTTTTTAGATAAACCTTGTTAAAACACACATTCATAAAAATAAGTGGGTGTATTATAACAAATTCCACAGGAATTTGCTATAATACACCCACTTGTTTTTATGAAGATGTGTTTTAGTAATCTGCACTTTATGGTGCTTTTAATGATTTTTTAGTTGAAACTTTCTATAATAGACCTTCATAAAAATAATTAGATCTACGTTAGTAAATCCATATATATATATATATAATTTTATAATTTGAAAATATTTTTTATTAAAAATATTTTTTATTTTGAATTTGTATTTATTTTTAAATAGTTGTATAAAAAATTGCCTAAAAATATGTGTTCCAAAAATTAACGTAGTTTATAAATTTTTATTATATATATATATTTTTGACAGCCTATAATCTTTATAAAAGTTAGGTCTAAATAATGTTTTGGTTCTTATAAATTAGTGTGTTTCTTTTTTTTTTTTCTTTTGTATTTTTTTGGATATAGTTCTTGAATATTAAAAAAAAATTAATTCTTAAAGTTAAAATTCATTAAAAAATCTAAAGAAAAATCCGTAGAAAACCTACATATTTTAATTTTAAGAACTAAAACAAAAAAAAATTCAACATTTAAAGATTTTATTTCGAAAAAAAATATACGAACGAAAAACAAAAATACGGTAAATTATAGAGATAAAAAAACTATTTAAACTTAAAAATTATAAGTTAAGATTATTATTAATAATCATTTTATATTTTGTTTCGGATGACATTTGAATGATATTTTTTGAAATTATAATTTTAATTATTTCCACCAAAAATAATTAAAGTGAAATAATTCCTTATAATAAAGAAAGAAAAACAATCAATAAACAGTTATTTTAAAAAAATCCTCGTACCTTATAAATAGATTTATGTGACATGGAAAAGTTTAAGACAATAAAGTTGAAAGACACCGTTTTGTTATTTAGTTTTGTTATAAAATATACACTAGGATCACCTCAAATATTTTTTCACTCCTTCCTTTATATTGGTTCTAAACAAAGGATAAATAGTTAGTAATTTAATTTTCTTTATTTTGTCTCGTTCCAAATGTTAGTGGTAGCAGGAATTAAGGTAGTGTGAAATGTCACTTTCTTTTTTTCTTTTTTTTTTTTCTAATGAGAGGTATTTGTCACTTTCTTGGCACATCGCCAAAACATTTTTACCCAATGAAAGGATATGTCACTTTCTTGGCCCACCAAAACATTTTTTCTCAATTATTGTTGGATATTATATGGTTGTTGTCACATGTCCGTCCATTGTACTTTGTGATTTTAGTAACTTGAGTTAACAAACTCAAATTACTTCTTTTTTAATCACAAAAACCTTTTGTATTTTTTTTTTTAAAATAATTGTCCATTTTAATTATTAAAATAGCCTTTGGGAAGAATATCAAAGTCTGGTTCTGTTTACTGCAGATGTTGTTCCTTCAGTTGGAGACGAGGACGTTTTAAAGTGGAACGGTGATTTAAGTAAATCCTTTTCAGTTCGACAGGTTTATGGTGATATGATGTTTCAGCAGGCGAATCTTTATTCCGAGAACTTAAGTCACAGAGAGTTTGTGTGGCTTTGGAAAATCAAAGTTCCGGCCAAAATAAGATTCTTTGGTTGGAAACTCCTTTGGAATCGTCTTCCAACGACGGATCAACTAATTAAAAGGGGGTTACGGTTGATTCAATTTGTGCGCATTGCAAAGTTTTCAATGAGACTCTTGTTCATCTATTTTTTTGCTGTGATATAGCGGATAGAGTTTGGAACAGCATAATGACTTGGTGTGGTATCACTGTCTCATATACAGGTGAAGTCCTTCAGCATTTCATGTCTTGGAGTGGTGAAGGAAGTGTATCCAACAGTAATTTATCTAAAGCTGCTATTTGGATTGGGGTAGTGTGGGCCATTTGCCTTAGTAGGAATGCTTGTATTTTTAACAAGGGTAAGTTAAGTATAGATGATATTTGCTGGACGGCAAAATTTTTGGCTTGGAAATGGGGTAATTGTTGGGAAATTCCGTATTCCAGCTCTACTTTTCATGACTATTGTATGAATCCTTTTTAGTCAGTTGAGTAGTGTTGGTGGAGAATTTTCCTTCCCCATCTTTTTGTAAGAATTAGAATACTCCTAGTATTCTCTTGTTAGTTCAATGGCTTTTTAAAAAAAAAAAAAATTATTAAAATAGCATTTATTATTATTTTTCTACTACTTACCCTTATTCATTAGCTTTCACTTTATTCAACAAGTTTATTAACTACATCTAATAGGGGTATTCTAGTAAATGACATTATTTTTTCACTAAAACTAACAAATCTAATCATTTTCTTAAGAACCGCGTATTGCTCAAATAGAACACTTTTTGTGAGATGAGGGAGTATATTAAAAATTATCTATGTTAGGCTTAGTTACATTTCTCGGCCAACTAGGACTCTAAACACGTATAATTTTCTCTAGTAGTAGTTTTGCTAGCAAGATTACGGACCATAATTTTCTTATCCAAGTGGGTCAAACCAATTTCAAAGCCTAGAAGGGTTTTGTTGATTTCTAAAGCATACTAACCAATTTGGGATCTATCTTTGAGAGTGTCGCAATTACTACTCTAAACATAAACCCTAACTCTCTTTTCAAACTTTTTTTCTGTTTCTTCTTCGTCACACTTTTGGTTAGCCATCGACACAGTGAAATCGTTTTGATTAATCTTAATCTTTATCTTATGAGTATTGTAACACCCTAATCTTCGATTTGACATTTAATAAGATAATCCAATTAAAATTCCACAATTAAAGTATCATGTATGCTTCACCATAACATAAAAACATCAACCACAAAATAGTCATATAAAAATAAGGAGTGAAAATCATCAAGTTCGACATATAAGTCTTAACAACAAAAAAACTCCAACATAAAGAAAGCATCACACAAATAAAGAATGAACATCTCATCCCCAGTGTTACATATCAGAGCGACTCCTTTAAGACCAAATGATAAAAACTAAAGAGGCTTTGATGCCATCCTCTTACTCAAGCGGCTACTCCTATACCTAATTGTTTGTACTCCTGAGGAGCACAGACGCCACAACAACAAAAAAAAGGGTGATAATACATCTAACAAATGTTAATGGTAAAATTCAGTAACATGATAGTAATCACGAGTTCATAACATACTCATTCACATCCAAAAGCACAATCAAATAGATAACAACGATGTACATCCCGGAAATTAGTTTGATTATCCAATGTATAAAATTGGAAGAAGCCTATAATGAAATAGAGATGACTCAACTGAATGTTGTATAATACAAAGAGATAGAAGTCGTCATGCTGTCAGGTTATGAATCCTGATAGACCAGGGTCATCATCAGTTATGAACCCAGACGAAGAGGAAAGTAGATTGGAATCCGGTTATGAGCACTAATATAAGCACATCGGGGCCGACGTCATACATACAAGTCAAATTCGATGTAAATGCTAGGATGCCATCTGAAGAGTCATAAGTGACAATTACAGAATACTCCATGATTGCATGAGATTTATAGTTATTGATGGGAGAGACATTATATGAAGGATATGAAAGGGAAAAAATTAATGGAGGATGCGTGAGTCGATCCATATAAATATGAGATTTCTTGGATGAATAAGGAGGGTAGAAATCACTTGAGAAACACATAAACAGACACTTAAACCAATCATTTTAGGTTCTTCCTGAATGATAACAAGGAAGTCAACCTTTTGGTATTTTTTAGCAAAAACAAATGCAAATGCAAATTCTAATGCCACCAAGTCCTCCTCAAAATGCATGTGGTACCAAGTCTTTAGGATCAGAGGTATGTTACTGATTTTCCCATGTCTTCAGATCCTCTCTGGACATTGTCCATCTTTGTACGTGAGACCACCATAGTTCCTCTCTGAACCAGGTCATCACTAGACCAAAACCCTACCTAACTTCGAAATAAATGAATGTATGGTCATGAATAATGTAAACATGCAACATCATCAACATCATAGCATCACAAAATCACAAACATAAAAAATGTTCCACTCTTGAACCTATATGTCGACAATCACGGGTCGTCACTGTAATCCCTCTGGATTACTATACTCAAATCGCCAATTAAGTTCGTCAATGTAATTCCTCTAGATTACTATACTCAAATCGCCAATTAAGGCGTCACTGTAATACCTCTAGACTACTATACTCAAATTGCCAATTAAGGCCATCAATGTAATCCATCTGGATTATTATACACAAATCACCAATTAAGGTCGTCACTGTAATCCCTCTGGATTACTATACTCTAAAATTTGTTTTTAAAATAATTTTAATCATTTTTCATAAGAAAGGACAAAGTTATGTTATTAACCCAAACCTTTAACTCATCAGAATTTTCAGGTAAATCAAAATGCCTAAAAACTCATAATTCTCAAAAATAACCCTCGAGGACCCCAAAAGTACTCTAAAATACCCAAATGTTCTAAGGATATAGGTTCACGGGTGATAACTCTACTAAAGACATAGACAGGCAGTTTAACTCAATTTTGCTCTTTTGGCTTAACAACCTTCAACAAATAAAATATTACTCAAAAGCTAACCTTATAGAGAACAAAAAGGGTTCTTAGCGCTGCAATACCATAGAAAAGAAGAAAATAGAGAAAGAAAATAAATTAGGGTTCTAAGAGAATTTGGAGAAGAAGGTTGTTACCCACAAACTATGGAATTTTTCTCTTTCTATTCACTTGCAACTGCAAATCGTGAATTACAATGTGTTGTGATTATTTTCAAAAATAAGGGTTACTCCCTATTTATAGATTTAGGTTTACTTGTTCTCCAAGCCAAAGCCCAAAACTATAAAAGCCCAAAATACCTATTTTGGAACTATATCAAATCAAATCTAAATTAAATCTGTGTGAAACAACTCTTTCGACACACCCTTGCTTCGACACAAGGAATTACAATTTAACACACCACCTAATTCATTGTGTCTAAGCTGTCTACATTCATCATGGCTCTTAGTCTTCTGAAAACTTCGACCTGCACTCCCTTCTTCACGATATCTACAATCTGATTCTCATTTCTGCAGTGTTCCAAGTTCATCTTCCCTTATGCTACTTGCTCTCGAAGATAATGGAACCTCATTTCGATGTGCTTTCTTCGACCGTGTGCTATTGGATTCTTCGCCAAGTTGATAGCTCACATGCTGTCGATCTTCATGGTAATTGCTCCATGACTCTTCCTTGTAATCTCTTCGACCAAGTTCACCATCCAGGTTGCTTAACATGCACAAAGAGAAGCAGCTATATATTCTGCTTCGCATAATGACAATGCCACTACTGGCTCCTTTCTCGAACTCCAAGCAACTGGTGCACCACCTAACATAAACATGAATCCAGTTGTGGATTTTCTATCCTCAACATCACTACACCAGCTAGAGTCGGTATATCCCACTAACTTGCATTCTTTCCCTTCATCAGCTGCAGGAAACAAAATGTCGTAGTCGAGAATCCCTTTCAGATACCTCAGTATCCTCTTCGTTGCTGCTAGGTGTGATACCTTTGGCTTCTGCATGAATCTACTTACCATACACACACTGTATGCTATGTCAGGGCTTGTGTGACAAAGGTATCTAAGTGACCCAATAAGTCTTATATATTGGGTTGGGTCGACATCATCTTCATCTGAATCCTTCGACAGTTGCAGTCTGGTCTCAGCTGGAGTCGAAGTTGGGTTGCAATCTTGCATCTCAAATCTCTTAAGTATTTCGCCTGTATATCTTCTTTGGTGCATCATCAAACCTCTACTAGTCTTGTAGAATTCGATGCCAAGGAAATATGAGAGATTTCCCAAGTATGACATTTCAAACTCCTCACTTAGGTCATGTTTGAAATCTTCGATCTCCTTCTTGCAACTCCCTGTTATCAACAAATCATCAACACAGAGGCATAGTATAAGCAATTCATTATTGCTTCTGCTTACATACACTCCATGCTCAGTCGTACACTTCACAAATTCCTTTTCCCTTAAGAAGCTGTCGATTTTCTTATTCCAAGCTCTTGGAGCTTGCTTAAGTCCATACAAGGCTTCATGCAGCATGTACACCTTTCCTTCTTCGCCTCGTTTCACATACCCAGTCGGTTGTGCAACATAAACTTCTTCATTTAAGGGGTCATTAAGGAACGCACACTTCACGTTCATCTGACATGTGTTCCAATTGTTCATATTTGCAACACCAATAACCAACCTGATTGTTTCGATCCTAGCAACAGGTGCGAACACTTCATCGAAGTCGATTCCTTCCTTCTGTAGAAATCCTTTCGCCACAAGTCTCGCCTTGTGTCGAGTTACTTCTCCTCTAGGATTCACCTTCACCTCGAAAGCCCATTTCACATCAATTGTATTCTTCCCTTGAGGAAATTCAACAAGTGACCAGGTGTTGTTGACTTCGATGAACTCTAACTCCTCATTCATTGCTTTCACCCACTTTGAATCTTTCAATGCCTCAGCTACATTGACTAGTTTGACATCTTCGTAGAAAGCATAATGTACCAGCTCACCCTCTTCATCGACCACATCATCTGATGTAATTACACATTCTTGCAACCTTACAGGCATGTGTCTTGTTCGTCGAGGTCTGCTTGGACCGGCTTCATCTATGACTGGTTCCTGTCGAACTTCTCTTTCGACTTCAGTGGCTGGTTCTTCACAAGAGATTCTCACTGAATCCTTCTTGACATTCTCAGTCCAATCCCATTCTTTAAGCTCATCTATGATTACGTCCCTGCTGATCACTACTTGCTTATTCACTGGGTCGAACAGTTTGTAACCTCCAGTCAAATGATATCCTATCAAGATCATCTGATTCGACTTGTCATCAAGCTTCCTTCTCAACTGATCTGGCACATGTCTATGTTCTATAGAATCTAAACACCTTCAAGTGACTGAGGCTAGGCTTGACACTAGACCAACATTCTTCTGGTGTGATTCCTTCAAGCTTCTTCGTCAGACATCTGTTCAAAATATATGTTGCTGTCGAAACCGCTTCTCCCCATAATTCTTTGGGTAAGTGCTTTCCATTCAACATACTTCTCACCATGTTCATGATGGTTCTATTCTTTCGTTCTGCAATGCCATTTTGATGTGGAGTGTAGGGTGGAACCACCTCATGCACAATCCCTTCCTTTTCACATAATGCATCTAACTCCTTCGAAACATACTCTCCACCACCATTAATCCTCAGAGTTTTCAACTTTAGACCACTCTGTCTTTCGACCATGGATTTAAATCTGGCAAATACCTCGATCACATCACTTTTCTTCTTGATGAGGTAAGTCCACAACTTTCAACTGTAGTCATATATGAACGTGACAAAGTATCTGTTGCCACCAATTGAATCCATCTGGATTGGACCACATACATCAGAGTATATGACTTCCAGAATTGCCTTCGACTTCCTTCCTGCATCCTTGCTAAAGCTATTCTTGTGTTGTTTCGACTGAACACACTCTTCACAGACTTCACTTGGAATGTCGATTTCTGGTAATCCTGAAACCATATTTCTTCTATTTAGCTCTTTGATGTTATTGAAGTTGAGATGGCCTAGTCGAAAATGCCATAACCACTCATCTCTGCTGGTTGTAGTTGCTAGGAACTTGTGCTCTATCACCTTGAGTTCAATCTTGAAGGTCCTATTCTGAGACATTGGAGCCTTCAAGATCAACCTACCACCTGCGTAGAGGACTCTCATCACCTTGTCTTCGGAAACTACCTTGTAGTTCTTTTCGACCAGCTGCCCTATACTGAGCAAATTACTCTTCATGCCTAGTATGTACAACACATTGGAAATTGTTGACCTCTTGCCATATTTCCTCATAATCAGAATATCACCAACACCTTCAGCTACTAGAGTGTTGTCATTTGCAAACTTCACCGTGTTCTTCGACGAGGGCTTCATGATAACAAACCAATTTTTCCTTCCAGTCATGTGTGATGAGCATCCTGAGTCCAAGTACCACTGATCTTGGAATCTTTCTTCATCTCTTATTGTGACCATCAACAACGTCTCTTCTTCTTCATGTTTCGCCGGCTTTGCATCAGTTTCTTAATTTTTCTTCTTTTCTGGACAGTCACTAAAATAGTGGCCATACTTCTGACAATTGAAACATTGAATGTGACTCTTGTCAGATTTTCGACCACTACCTCTTCCTCTACCTACAACACCACCTCTTTGGTTGCCTTGATTCCATGGTTTTCTTTGATTTAACCAGTTTCCTTCATTCTGATTTCGACCAGTCGAATTGTTGTAGCCTCCTCTACCTTTGTTGCCATTCCAGCTTCCTTTGCCTTTCCTTTCCTTTTCTGACTGCGCCTGCAAATCCATATCACTCTTTGACTTTCCTGCAGCTCTTTCAGCCATCCTTTATTCATGAGACTCAAGCGTCCCTTGAAGCTCTTCCTTTGTCAATACTGAAAAGTCTTTCGACTCTTCTACGGCTACTACCACGTGGTCGAACTTTGGAGCCAATGACCTCAAGATCTTTGCAACAACTGATCTTGATGTCAACACCTCTCCACATACCTTGATTTGATTCACCAGCTTTGTAACTCTGGTGAAGAAATCTGTTATACTCTCATTGTCTTCCATCTGAAGCAACTCATAGGTTCTCTTGTGAGTTTGTAACCTCACCTCTTTCACCTTCTCTGCGCCTCCAAACGACTTTTCAAGAATCTCCCACGCTTCCTTCGCTGACTCTACATCACTAAATTTTTCAAAGTTATCTGGATCGACACACTGATGGATTATAAAGAGAGCTTTATAATCTTTCTTCTTCAACTCTTTGTGTGCAACCTTTTCTTGATCTGTCGCGTTCTCCGCAAGCTGTGTTACTCCTTCCTTCACAAGATCCCAAAGATCTTGATAACAGAAAACCACCTTTATCTGTTTGCACCAATTCTCATAATTATCTTTCGTGAGAATCAGAAGACTCGCTGGAAAGTGCCCGTTCGGATGATTCATTGCCATCACGATTTTTCTTCCTTGAACGCAACCGGAGTTCTAGATACCAGATGTTGGAATTAACCTAAAACCTATGGGAATTCCGACCCTATCTTTATGAACAAGAAGGGTTCTTAGCGCAGCAATACCAAAGAAAAGAAGAAAATAGAGAAAGAAAAGAAATTAGGGTTCTAAGAGAATTTGGAGAAGAATGTTGTTACCCATAAACTGTGGGATTTTTCTCTATCTATTCACTTGCAACTGCAAACCGTGAATTACAATGTGTTGTGATTATTTTCAAAAATAAGGGTTACTCCCTATTTATAGATTTAGGTTTACTTGTTCTCCAAGCCAAAGCCCAAAACTATAAAAGCCCAAAATACCTATTTTGGAACTATATCAAATCAAATCTAAATCAAATATGTGTGAAACAACTGTTTCGACACACCCTTGCTTCGACACTTCAACACAAAGAATTACAATTTAACAAGATTATATCACAACAATATTGAATCGCAATGTGAAGCATGCATATTTTCTATTGATAAATTTCATCACTTACCACATGAAATTTTTTACTAACATTTATTTACATAGCAGAGATTGTGAGACAACATAATATCATTTATAAGTGTAACAACTTTTTTTATATGAAGAGCTATTAAATTTTAGGGATAAATATACTTCAACCCCCTGCCAATGTAGCGAGTTTTGGTTTTACCCCCCTGGAATATATTTTTTTTAATTCCCCCCTCACCAAACCAAGATTCTATTTTCACTCCCCCTGTTGCTGACTGGACAACCGCAAAATGCACATGTGGCCTATCTTAAATTGCGGACTGGATTAAAAAATGCCACGTTTTGCCATGTAGCATACACTTCACTTTTTTTTTAATATTTTAACATTTTAACTGTTTTTATATATTAAATATTAAATATTTTTATTTTTATTTAATTTTAAATTTATTTTTAATTCTACCTGGATTATTTTTTTAATTTTTATTATTATTTTTCTTTATTCTTTATTCTAATTCTTTAGTTTTTTGTATTTTTATTTTTTTTTTAAATTACTTTGATGGGTCACTCTAAACATCCAATAACCCATCATCTTCGTGACTCTTTTTGGCCCATATGTATTTTCGGTTTGAAGCATAATGCACAAGTAAGTTATATAAAGCCTAAAATTATTTTTGTACCAGCCGATGTGGGACATGAGAAACACACTATTACTCTTGAAATCTTCCTTTATGCTCAATACTCTTTCCTCTGTTTTTTTCTTCTTCGCAGGTCTGCTCATTACACACTATGAAGCATGAAAATTTACTTCGTAAAGATTCACTACGCCAAAAATAGGAATAGACAGCGCTTTGATCACAAAGCGCTGCTAAAAAGAATAAAAAAAATTCACTAAAAAAAAGCGTTGGCAAAGGATACCTTTAGACAGCACTTTCTAAAAGCGCTGCTAAAGGCCGTAAATAGTCCTCACCTTAGACAGCGCTTTTGAAAAAGCGATGCTAAAGATATAACCTTAGAAAGCGCTTTTAAAAAGCGCTGCTATATGGTAACCTTAGAAAGCGCTTTTAGAAAGCGCTGCTATAGGACTATTAAAAGATAACATTAGAAAGCGCTTTTTAAAAGCGCTGCTAAAGGTATATTAAAAGAAAGCGCTTTATTAGGAAAAGCGCTGCCTTAGGTCAATTATTATTAAAAATAAAATAACACTAAATATTCATTGAATGTTAGAGTTCTTGAATGTTGAATGTTGGTTCTTGAATGGCATTGTGAAGCTATCATGTTAGAGTTTTACCTTTTGAATGATGGATGACGGTGATAGTGCCCTGTTAGTGTTTTACCTTTTGAATGAGTTTAAGTTCTTGAATGTTGAGAATAAAAGACGAATATAAATATGTTATTATTTTCTTATTGATATGTTGCTGCAATTTTTAGAGGCTAGTAATCTAATAGGAATCAAAAGCTGTTACAGAGGCATGCATATTAATAATCTATGATGCTCCTGTTAGTTTCCCACAAATGTTATTCTTTTGGTTTACGAAGACATCAATAATCTATGATGCAACATATATTCATCGTTATTAATCTGTGTCTCTTGTGTCAAAATAGATAGAGGTAGAGATATCATGAAACGTTATAGGCCGCCAAATCATTATGAAAGCCTTAAATTTAGATTGTCTGTCATTAGGAAGGACAAATAATTAGATATTATGACATCGTTTGATTCATGTAGTGGGCAAAGATGTTATTGTTGTATACTATGAGTGCATTGAGTACTAAAATGACTAATTGCGGAGCCAATTGACAGCTATACGATTTACAACCGTCATAACTATAGCGGATTCTAACATGAATATGGTAACAGAAGTTTAACTACTACACTTACAGTACACAATTGTATATGCATACAATGAATTAGTATTCAATTAATACAATTATGTATATTGGCAGTCATATTGAAACATTGACTTTTAGAAGGAAACTAGTATTATACCTAAAGACTCTAGTTATCTTCAATGTTTGAATTTGTAGATGTAGAAAACCTAAATTCTTTCAAAATTTTCTTTTCAGTTGTACAACATAGATCCATTATTTTCATTTCTAATTAAAAAATCTAGTTTTGGATGTTGCTGCAATTACTTGATTAACTTTCCTTTCTTTTGGATTGATATTGATAGTATGATTGTTTTACAGGTGCAGAGTGAAAGTCTAATCGTTGGAGGAATCTTACATTGTGTGGGTCCAAAACTTGATTACTTCTCTACAGGTAATTAGTTGTTCTTTTACTATAGTTGCGTGAATAATTAATGTTTTTGCTTAGCTTAATTAGTAAAACCATTTGAATGAACTGCTTTGAATGAACTGCTATGATGGATGAGCATTGCTTGCAATGATTCAGAACTAACTTATTGAATTTGCTATATATAGGGGTTACTTGTGATCAAAGTGTGAAAGTCGGATCGTTTCCCTACAGGTAAATATTTTTTATTTTGTTTTTGTTTAGTTTAACTAGTATAACTATGGATAAGAAATGGATGTCTTCAAGTCGATTGTCGAAAGAGTACGAGAATGGGGTATCGAAATTCGTTAAGTTTGCTGTTGCGCACGCCAAAGACCCCAGTCGAATGATATGTCCTTGCTTGGGTTGCTGCTTTGGGAGTCGGGTTGACGCGGTTCAATTGGCATCGCATTTAATGAGGCGTGGAATTGATAGAAGTTATACATGTTGGAATTTGCATGGTGAGAAAATTAACGGGAATGTTGAACTGGGGGATAATACGACATATGCTTCAAATGACGATGGCACAAATATATACGATTATGATCGAGTCGAAGAGATTACAGAAGCTCTTGAAGAAGATCTTAAGGATTATCCCAAAATGTTTGAGAGGTTGGTAAGCGATGCAGAGAAACCGTTGTATAATGGTTGCACTAAATTCACAAGATTGTCTGCGGTATTAAAGTTGTACAACTTAAAGGCCGACAATGGATGGTCGGATAAAAGTTTCACAAAATTATTGGCCCTTATGCAAGATATGCTTCCAGAGGATAATGTTCTTCCCAATCCAACATATGAGGCCAAAAAGATGTTGTGCTCTATTGGCATGAGCTATGATAAGATACATGCATGTCCAAATGATTGCGTTTTGTTTCGAAATGAGTATGCATCGTTAAATGAGTGTCCTAAATGCGGTGTCTCTCGATATAAGAAAAGGTTTTCTCCAGCAAAAGTCTTATGGTATTTTCCTATAATTCCGAGATTTAGACGCATGTTTCGTAGTGAGACCGATTCAAGACACTTGACTTGGCATGCAGATGAAAGAATTATTGATGGAAAGTTTCGACATCCGGCAGATTCACCACAGTGGAGGAAAATTGATGATGATTATCCTGAATTTGGAAAAGAAGCTAGAAACCTTCACTTGGCATTATCTACTGATGGAATGAACCCACACGGTATTCAAAGTATCTCACATAGCACTTGGCCTGTGATCATTATGATTTATAACCTACCTCCACGGCTATGTATGAAGCGTAAGTACATGATGTTATCTATGTTAATTTCTGGTCCTAGACAACCAGGGAATGACATAGACGTATACTTGGCACCCTTAATCGAATATTTAAAGTGTTTGTGGGAGAACGGTGTGAAGGTTTATGATGGGTATAGGAAAGAAAGTTTCAACTTGAGGGCGATGTTGTTTGGCACAATTAATGATTTTCCAGCATACGGAAATCTATCAGGGTACAACATAAAAGGTCAATCTGCGTGTCTTATTTGTGAACATAAAACAGATTCGACGCGATTGGAGTTTGGTCAGAAGAATGTATTTCTCGGTCATCGTAGATTCTTAAATTCTAATCATCACTACCATGGGTGGAGAAAAGCATTCAATGGAGAGCCAGAATAAGGTAGAGCTCCACCTATATTAACAGGTGATCAAATTTTTGAAAAGGTGAAAGATGTGAGTACTCAGTTTGGAAAGCCTTTTGCACATACACTTGTCAAGAGAGGGTGGAAGAAGAGGTCAATTTTTTTTGAACTGCCATATTGGAAGTCGTTGTATGTAAGACATTTTCTCGATGTTATGCATATTGAAAAAACGTATTTGATAGTGTTATTGGTACGTTACTCAATATACAAGAAAAGTCTAAGGATGGCCTTAAAGTAAGAAATGACTTGATAGCGATGGGGATAAGAACTGAATTACGACCCTTGAAGAAAGGAAAACGAACATATCTACCACCTGCTGCGTATACTCTATCTAGAAAGGAGAAAAAAGTATTGTGTAAGTTTCTAAGTGAAGTTAAAGTTCCAGAAGGATACTCTTCAGATATTAGAAGACTTGTGCCTATGAAAGACCTCAAGTTAAAGAGTTTAAAGACGCATGACTGTCATGTTATAATGGAACATTTTCTACCAATAGGTATACGTTCTATTCTTCCAGAAAAAGTAAGAAGCGCAATAACTAAATTGTGTTTTTTCTTCAAGTCAATTTGCAGTAAGGTGATCGATCCTGCGATCTTACCAACATTGCAAAAAGAAATAGTTATTACTTTGTGTGATCTTGAAATGTATTTTCCTCCCTCGTTTTTTGACATAATGGTTCATCTAGTTGTTCATCTGGTGAAAGACACACAATTGTGTGGACCGGCTTATATGATATGGATGTACCCTGCTGAACGTTATTTGAAAATATTAAAAGGATATGTGAAAAACCGAAGTCGACCAGAGGGTTGTATTGCCGAACGATACATTGTTGAAGAAGCGATTGAGTTTTGTACTGAATATATGTCCAATGTACAATCAATTGGACTCCCCAAATCTCATATTATTGATAAAAAAAGAAGGAAAAAAGTTAATTGGAAATGAAGTTGTGACAGTATCAAGGGTCGAACGGGATCAAGTGCATTTTTATGTTCTGCACAATGAGAATGAGGTTGAGTCGTATGCTAAAATGCACAAGGATGTTCACCGAGGTTTAAATCCGAATAGAAATGAGAATTGGATAGTACGAGAGCAGAATCGAAGTTTCATACATTGGTTTAAGGATCATATTTATTCAGAGTATTATTCAGATCCCGCTTCAATAACAGAAAGGTTGAGATGTTTAGCATATGGTCCAAGTTTGGTTGTGTTTTCTTATAGCGCATACGCAATTAATGGAAACACATTTTATACTAAAGAACAAGATGATAAAAGTACTATGCAAAATAGTGGTGTCACCGTGGTAGCTGAAGCAATGCACATTTCAAGTGTGAAGGACTTAAACCCCAAATTTTCAAATCTGTCATATTTTGGGGTTATCGAGCGCATTTGGGTGTTTGATTATGAGAAGTTTCAGATTCCAATATTTCGTTGCAAGTGGGTTGAAAATAACAATGGCATACGAATGGATAAGTCAGGATTTTTGCAAGTGGGTCTTAATAGGGTGGGGTACAATGATGAGCCTTTTATTCTAGCCTCTCAAGCTAAACAAGTGTTCTATGTCACTGATCCGACAAGTACAAAATGGTCTATAGTGCTTTTATCTAACAAAGTAATTGATGAAAACATTGGAGATCAAGGTGATATTGATGTTGATATTGAATCATTTACTAGAAATGATCAAGATGAAAATATTATAGCGAATGAATCATATACTAGAAATGATCATAATGAGGGTATTTGGATCAATCCAACCGTCCGTGTTGTTAAGAGACGGGTAGAACATATTTCAACCAAGAAAAGAAAGAGACGTTAGTGAAAAAGGTACTAGTTATAAAATTATAGCTTATATCATTCAATAATATTAAATAGTTGTCATGTTATATATATTCAATGGATTATGGATTATGGATTTTTATATTTGTCATTTAATTTTTGTTTTTTTCTTTCTTACAGGTCAGATGGCTAGTAACCAGGAAGAGTCACACGAGACACATGATACAAATGAAAGACCTGAGAATGTAGAAAGTGAAATTAAAAGAGGAATAACAATTATGAAGTTAATCATCCGTGCAAGAGATAAAGGGATCAAATTTGATGTACATTGAAGTGATGAAAACCAGCTGATTGAGCCAAACGATTCAATGTTGACTAGTTACATAGGTTCCCTTGTCCGTCAACACATTCCTATCACTAGTGATAATTGGAGGAATCCATTGTTGAAAGCCAGTAAAGATAAAATATGGACTGAGATACAGGTACTTATCAAATATGATTGATGTTATTAGATTTTTGTTGACGATTAAGTCTTTAATTTACTTATACTAACACATTCTATGTGTATGTTTTTTCGTAGAGGTCCTTTAATATTGATGAAAGCCGAAAAAAGTATTGTCTTCAATTGGCCGGAAAAAGACACAGAGGCTTTCGAGCTATGTTATCAAACAAATATCTTAGGGATGCGAAAAATTTTTTTGTTGAAGCAGAACTTCCACAGTTGTATGCGGACGTGATTGCACCCGAAGAATGGAGCACTTTTATAGCCAAACGAAAAACCGAAAAATTCAATGTAATGCTAATTTGTCATGTCTATTAATTGTATTATATACTTGTTGCATTAGTTTGTTCTGATATGACTTAAACTTGTTTATCCATGAATTGAGTGCCGTTAATCGCCAAAGAGCATCAAAACCCGCGTATCCGTACAGAAAAGGTCGAACGGGATATGCACGCTTACAACAAAAATTGGTAAGTATTTGTAAATGCTATGATTTTATTAATTGTCTTATTGTGTTATAATTGATGATCTTATTATTTATCTCAATACGTAGTTAGAAGAGACGAAAAGTGAAGAAAAATCACTTCCGGAACATGTTTTGTGGAAGGAAGCTCGTGTGGGCAAGGATGGAGTTGTTAGGGAAGATGTTCAGCATGTTTATGACGAATGTGTAAGTATAACATTATGTCTTTAAGTTAATCGAAATTTTATTAAAATATAATTAATTTTTAATCCCCACTAATAATTTTCGATATGTCAATGAATTTCAGGAGACTCTATCTCAATCCTTAACCACAGGCGAGGAGGATTGCAGGAGCATACTTTGTCGAGTACTAAATGTTCCTGAGTATTTTGGTTGGGTGAGGGGTAAAGGATTTGTTGTGACTCCATCTTCCTTGTATAAGCAACCAAAGAGAAAAAAATCCTAGCAATCAAGAAGTGATGCAATCGTTGGAGGAGTTAAAAGCGCATGTCCGTGAACTGTAAAAGGATAAAGAGAGATATGAGGCGGAAAAGCGCGGTTCAGGGTTGAAAGATACTAGTGACAAAGCTAGTATCAATTGTCAAAAGAAATTTCCCGAGGTAGTAAGCACGTTTATTTTAATTGACATATATTTATTTTAATTAAATTAACACGTTTATTTTAATTGACATATATACATATTAACAGTTACATATTTATTATTGCTTTAGGGCATTTCATCTTGTCAGCTATTTTTATCGCTGCCGACTTATCGCATATTTGGCAAGGGAAAAGTGCATAACACTTTGGGAGATTTACTTCATCATAAACCGCTCCCTGATGGACATCTGAAAGTATCAGTGGATATTGCATTAGAGCTTGATGCATTGCTACCGATACCTGACGTTGTTTCAGAGACAACGTTGTTGCGAGATGCAATAGGATCGTTTGTTGCATGGCCGACAGACCTCATTTTCATAGATGAGGAGGTATGTTGAAAACCATTATGAATGTTTTAGTAATCAAAAGTAAATTCTGAACCATTATGAAAAGCATTCTGAATGTTTTTACATTGTAATGTTAGACTCCTACAAAACCCGCATCTAAGGATAAAGGGATTTTGCCGCACATCGAGTCTGTTGCATCACAAAAAGAGGTACATTGAAAGTGTTATTCTATGATCCGAATTCAAAAGCTTTATGATTTTCTATTTTACCTAACTTATATGATTTTTAGGTTCCTGCTCAAGTTTCACAATAAGCCAGCAAGAAAAGAGCTCCTACAAAGACCGGGCCAGCAAAAAGAGCTCTCGCACCTCGCTTTCGGATGTGTCTTGAAGCACTTGTGGCAACATTTGATTTGATGGATGGTGTTATTCGTCAAATAGACATGGACGAAGGTGTTTTTGGTTTTCCTCATTCCGAAATAATTGCAAAAGAGGACATGGAACAGATTTTTAAGCATCTTGAATTAGGCATCGGTGTTATGCATTCATACATCTGGTACTCCGATCAATCTATTATTTAATTAGTTGAACAATTTATTTACACATTTCAATGAAAATAGTCTAATGTTTATTATGTTTTTATTTAAGGTGTTTGTATGACAAATTGATGCGCGGGAATCAATTGTCAAACAGATTCTGTTTCTTGTCTTGCGCCCGTGTCAATGCACCAGTAATTGATACTGATCCAAATTCAGTAAGAGATCACTTACTCGAGAGATTTATGGCCAGCAGTATAGAAAGTTTGTTTCTTTTACCGTATAATACTGGAAACGGGTAAGATTTTCATACTAATTTCATTCTAATCTTTGTAACTTTTGCGTAGAAATTATCCATTTAAACTTTTGTTATATTTTACAGTGGACACTGGTTGTTGGTTGCTATTAATCCTACAAGAGAAGTGGTCTATTATCTGAATTCATTAGATAATGAGTGGACAACATATCAGAATATGAAGGATTTGGTTGATACGTAAGTGAGACTGTTCTAAATATTTGTGTGTATTTGTATATTTAATTATTTCTATGAGATTGTTCTAAATTTATGTAATACCCCATAATTTTGTGAACATTTTGGATAATATTATTATGATCAACTGGGTTCCGGTGTACTCTGAGCAATTATTGGATAAAGTAATTAGAGTAAACTGACGAACTCGGAATTGATTAGATTAATAAATATTATTTAACTTGGAGTTTTATTAATTGGTGCAATTGAGATAATTTGGATAATTAGTAGTATCACCAATTAATGTTCCTATGTATATTTTTCTTTTCCTTTTTCCTTATTTGAGAAAAGATAGAAAACTTGGAGAAAGAAAAGGAAGAGAAGGAAAAGGAAGGGAAAAGAAGAGGAAAATTCTCAAGAGCTCTAGGACTTGAATCATCAACCAATCTTCATCTTTTCATCTCAGCTTCAACCTCCTCATCTTGTAATCCAGGTGGGTTCTAGTTAGATACTTTAGAGTATAGTTTTATTGAGTTTAGAGTTAGTTTGGATATTGTGAGAAATGAGTAATTTTGCAATAGAATCGTAATCTAACTGCTGGAATTCGATATTTGACTGTGTAGTATACTGGTTATTATGTTTATAACATGTTTTGGGGTGTTTTGATTTGGGAAAAATGAAATTTTGGGGTTGAATTGAGAAACCCGTAGCAGAACTTTTCTGCAGGAAAAATTCTGGGTTTCCTCTGCCCATGCGCGTATCACGCAAGGCAATACGCGTATTGAGTTGGGCAATACGCGTATGGCAATGAAGGATTTTAGGCGTTACGCGTATGGGAGGGGGCAATACGTGTATGGTTTAAGGTAATACGCGTATTGGAGTTTTAAATGGAATTTTGAAGGAAAATCAGTCTCTACCCATACGCGTATCACTTTGGGCAATATGCGTATGGCTGGGCGAGCCAGCTGGGCAATACGCGTATGGCTTAGGGCAATACGCGTACGGCCAGGAGGGTGCAGAATTGTGTTTTTTTCGCGATACCATTTCTCGTTATGTCCATAACTTTTGACCCGTTTATCCGTTTTTAACATTTTTGATATCGTTGGACAGCTAACAAAATGTACTTTCTTATTACAATGGTTTTAAGATTGTTGGATGATTTAATTATGTCGGGATTTTTGGAATAGTTTCGTTTTGTCGACTTTTATCGTTTAATGGTGTGTAATTGTTGTTGAATATGTATGCATGTTAAAATATGAAATAGGTAGAGTGAGGAGCATTACCACAAACAATGTCGGAAAGTGTGAATTTTCATAATTGACAACGCTCACGCATGAAAGGCCGAGGCGTGTGTATAATAATCATAACCAGTTTATCTTACGATGTAGTTTCATGAGACTCGAGCACCTCCTCTGAAACGTATGCACAATTACTTAGCAGGTTTGATTCCCGCGTATAGTACGAATGGAGCCTACGGGTAAAGAGACTTGCGACGGTGTACGGGCCGTGTGAAGTGACGGATCACGGTGTACGGGCCGATGATCCCGAATCCATTTCGTATGTCAAGTAACTTCAAGGATCCATGACTCGGGTCGTCTTCTAGAAGTAGAAGCGGACGGGAAAAGGGGATGCCTTGGTACGGTTATTGATTAGTGAGATTCTTGAGTTAACACGCTCAGGAAGTACTTTGGTACTAGTGTGAGTTAACAGGCTCACGAGTGTGAATACATTATAGTGTGTGTACTCATAGTCACTTCCCTTCCCTTTGACGTGAGTTAGGTTTATTAGAACCTTGTAAAGCCGAGAGGACTTTAAGATAGGGAACTCACTGAGATTTGATGTATCTCACCCCACTATTGTTGTTTACATCACAGGTACTGCAGGTTCCGCGAAGGGTAAGGATAGGGCTGTGTGATATCCTTACTTATCTGATGGCTTTGCTTCCGTTGTGGATTTTTTTGAGATCATTATTTGATCTAGTTCTTAGTATTTGTCTTTGGAACATCTTGTAGATATACTATGCCGTAGTTTTTTTATTAGGCTTTTTGGGCATGTATATGTATAATGTGTTTACTAGGAACTTATTGTATATTTCAGTACCAAAAGTGGAATTCATGTATAATATATGCTTTGATGTATGTATATATGTATGGGCTTTACAATTTACGTTTTTCTTTTATAGAACAATACTAGTATATCGAGCACAAAGAGAAGCTCGAGTATCACAGTCTAAAGCTTCCAACATTACATGAATCAAAGTGGAGGTATATTAATTTTCACAATGTTTCTTATAATAGTGATGCTACTTGATAACACAAGACAACTATATATTAATTCTTATTTGTTTTTCTATGTGCAGTGTCCTCGTCAACGTAATGGTATAGACTGCGGTTATTTTGTTTTGAGGTTTATGAGTGAAATCATTCATTTGGATCTATTAGAGATTCCCATCACGGTATGAATTTATAACTTAGGATTTATTTTAATACTTATCGGATATTTCGTATAATTTATTATTTTAAACTAAATCATCCATATTGTGTTTTGTTATGTAGTACTTTGATGAATACGCGTGTGATCATTACACGAAAGATAAATTGGAAAAAATCAAGGAAGAATTATGTGAATACCTTATTGCGAAAAGAATCATATAAGGTATAGAAGTTGGTGTGTAGTTATATCGAGTGTAATTGTATAGTTTTGGATTGTTGTAAATTAGGAGATCTTTATGGAGTGTAATTGTATAGTTTATTTTGTAGTTATGTGAATGGTTTATGTGAATGGTTTATGTAAATGTTTTATGGATTAGAATGGTTTAATGGTTTATGTAAATGGTTTATGGAAATGGCCTAAAATGTGAAGGATTGGAAATGGACTAAAATTGTTTATGTAAATGGTCTATGTGAATGGTTTATGTAAATGGTTTATGGAAATGGCCTAAAATGTGAAGGATTGGAAATGGCCTAAAATGTGAAGGAAAATATATACAGGTTTCTGCATAAAAAACTGGGAAAATTTGCTTTCTAAAAAAATCCTTAAAAAAAAGGTGAAGAAAAGACAGCGTTTTTACGAAAAAGCGCTGCCTATAGTGAAAATACAAAAAAAAAATAGACAGCGCTTTCAAAAGCGCTGCCTAAAGGGGGGAAATAGAAAGCGCTGCCTAAACGTGAAAAAAAATAAATTAGACAGCGCTTTTTAAGATGGACAATAGACAACGCTTTTTCCTGAAAAAGCGCTGTCTAAAGGTCCCAATAAAAGGCATAAAAAGCCAGATAAAGCGCTGCTAAAGAGCCACTTTAGAAAGTGCTTTTTCAGTTAAAAGCGCTGCTAAAGGCCTACTTTAGAAAGCGCTTTTAAAGGTAAAGCGCTGCCTAAAGTAGGCCTTTAGCAGCGCTTTCTCATAAAAAAAAGCGCTGTCTTTATCTACGGCAGCGCCATCTTAGGCAGCGCTTTAAAGCGCTGTTAAAGCCAAAAAAAGGCGCTGTCTTTTCCCTTATTTGGCATAGTGATTATTAATCTGTTGCAATGAGGAGTTGTAGCCACCAATAATATAAGTAATTGGAATTACATATGCAAATGAGCCTCCAACTACTGCAGACAATCTTCTTCCAAAAAGTTGGAGAAGTGTGTTAATGCAAACTACAAAGAAAGCTGAAATTTAACTTACAGAACTTCCTCCCATGGATGAATGAGAAATGAAGGTATGATTACACTTATTCCAAGCATCAAAATGTAATTTTGAAAAGCTAAAAAATTATCAAAAAATATTATGTGAACAAAGATTTGCATGTTTTGTGAAACACAAGTGTTGTGTATAAAAGGCATGTAGTGGTTAATAATGGAAACACATGGTATTAAATAGTACAAAAAGTGTAACACTAGATCTATTACTACACATGAAACTAGTAGAAAAAACATAACAAAACAAAACATGCATGGACCAAAGTAGTAGGATAAACAGAAGCTTCAATATGACAACAACCAAGTCTTCGATAAAAACTCCCATTACTTCTATTCCTTTCACTTCACTAACAAATTCTGAATTGCAATCGATTTCAATGTCATGTGCCTTCAATTCCTTCCTTAACACCAACATTCTAGTATCTTAAATCCCATTATCTTATTTCCAAACACTTTTCTTCAATCCAATAGTGATAAAGTGAAGTTAGATTACTGTATTGGATGATGTAAGAAATCCTATAAAATTCAAAGAAATTGCATCTATACATACAAATATCCCAGACAATTATGGTAGCAGCTTCAACAATGCATTATCACGTGAGCACAACACCAAGTCAAAGTTTAGGCATCTTACATTCCATATCCAAGTCAAAGATTCATGGGACAGTTATGTTTGGTGATGTAAAACAAGGTGTGGAGAGAGATGATGGTGAAGAGTTGGAAGAAGAGCTGCAGCAGAATTTTATTATATTCATAGTCCCACATCGTTTGTGGGTTTTGAAATAGTAATGTTTATATATCACGTTCACACAAGTACTTATGACTCAATTGGAAGTGATGGACTACTTGTGTTAAACATGGGTGTTAAGCCTAAAACATGGGGACAACTTTGTTATCCATCACAAAAAGTTGGGTAGTCTAGCTTCAACCAATCCACTAATGTCATATCATTTTATTATACTTAATTATTTATTGGGTTAATAGACATTTACCCCCTGCAATATAGGCGAGTTTTGATTTATCCCCCTTTAAAAAAATAATTTTGGATTACCCCCCTGAAATTTTAAAATTCTAAGTCTTTTGCCCCCCAGGTAGAAAAATTACCCCCCGTAAATTTTTTTTTTATTTACCCCCTGGTTTTTACACGCTTAGGGGGGTACCCCAAAATTTCAGGGGGGTAATCAAAAAATATTTTTTTAAAGGGGGGTAAATGAAAACTCGCCTATATTGCAGGGGGTAAATGTCCATTAACCCTTATTTATTTAATTATTTAAATTTTGTAGATTTCTAATACAATATAGCCTAACTTACTCTATGAGTAACTCTACCCAACTTTTTTAAAATGGGTAGATAAGAATTCACCCTTAAACATTTATTTTGAAATTCAAAATAAAAAATGTTGATAATTTAAAATAATGATTCATAAAAAATATTAATATATAATATATAAAAACAAAACAAAAATTAAAAAAAAAATCAATATTAATATATAATATTTAAAAACAAAACGAAAATTAAGAAAGAAAAAAATTAATAACAAAACGAAAATTAAAAAAAAATAATTCAAAATTAATCCTGTCAGCAAATTAATAACATGTGTAGATTCCGTCGTCCAGTCAGCAGATTCCGTTGTTCAGTCAGCAACAGAGAAGAGTGAAAATAGAATATTGGTTTGATGAGGGGGGAATTAAAAAAAAAATACTTCATGGGGGTAAAACCAAAACCCCCTACATTGGCAGAGGATGAAGTATATTTATCCCTAAATTTTATAACAAATATTAAAAATAAAAAATTGTAAATTTAAGTCATTTTACAGCCAATAAAATGGAATAATATATTCTTTCTTTCCTAGTAACATATAAATAAAAGCTTTTTTTATTTATTCAATGAACATGCTATAACCATGAATAGCTTCTACAACACACAAAGTATCATCATGATTTCGCCAAACTCGCTATCAATCCGAACATACAGTTAATAATTTCTAAACAAGACACCTATAGATTAGCATGGTAAACAAACATTGAATTGGACAAAGCAGAAACTTCTTTCAATTGATCCAATTCAAATAGTGTTTAGTTATTCAATTATTAATGGAAATGTTGGGAATGAACTGTTGACACTGACTTGGGAATTCAATTATTCACTATTTACTTTTGTTTGGGAGAGTGAGTTTGAGATGAACTTGAAATTTAACATAAACTACAAAACATTTGCATTTTATTTGTTGGTTTGGTTATAAGAAGAAAATCATTGAAGAAGATAGATAGATTGAAAAGAAAATGAGATGAAAAAAACATAGTTTTAATTTGTTTGGATAAGGAAATAAAAAAAAAAACATTATAGTATTTTCAACTTGGTTAAAAAATTCATTTTAATTTAAAAATGTCCATTTGTTTTTATTTTGTATTTGTTTTTAAGGCTTAAATAATTTATTGATCCTTGTACATTAACGAGTTTTTGAATTTGATCCATATTTTTTTTGTTTGAATCTATATATCTCATTTTTGTATTGGAGTTAGTCCCTCTGATTAAAATTGTGTTTAAAAAAGTGACTGGACTAACAGTGTACATGTGAAAATGACTATTTTTGTTCGTTTTTATTATTTTTAATGTCAAGTAATTCCACGTTAACTCAGTTGAACCCATGGCCATTGGGTTCACATGGTAGTACATAACCACTAGACCAACTAACACATTTATTTAAGCCATTGCAACAAATTTATAAACTACATTAATGGTTCTAGAATTACCTAAATAGTTTATTAAATAGTTTAATTATTTCATATCATTAAATAGTTTAATTAGTATTTCAATAATTTAATATTTCAATTATTTATATTCTAATTATTTATTTTTTTACAAGAATTAGTTAATTTATTAAATAATTAATTTATTAAATATTTTAATTATTTAATATTTCAAACATTTAATATTTTAATTATGAATATTTCAACTATTTAATACTTCAACTAATAATTAGTTTATTAAATATTTCAACTAATAATTATTTTATTAGAAATATTAATAGTTGAATTAATAGTTGAATTAAATAGAAATATATTTAAAATACGAATTAAACTATTCAAAATAATCAACTATTTTAAATACTAATTAAACTATTTAATATTTCAACTATTAGTTTAAACTAACTTATTTAATTTATTAAACAATTAATTTATTCAATATTTCAACTATTTAAATAAGCATTTCTGACAATATTATTAAATATTATATATATAGTTAATAAACTATTTAATAATTGAAATAGTTAAACTATTAAATAGACTATTTATTTAATAGTCTAAATAAAATATTTATTTAATAAACTAAATAATTAATAGTTGAACTATTTAATAAAATATTTATTTAATGAGCTAAATAATTAAAATATTAAATAATTGAAATATTTTATAAATTAATTTTTTGATAAACTAAATTTTGAAATATTAATAGTTGAAATATTAAGTAATTGAAATATTTTATAAATTTATTATTTAATAAACTAAATAATATTAATATTAATAGTCATAATATTTTATAAACTTATTATTTAATAAACTAAATAATTTAAATATTAATATGTATTATATATGCATTACAATATTATTTAAAACAAATTTATTTATAATAAGTTTATTTATACTATGTATTATTTATAATAGGTATTATATATTATAAGTTTATGGCTTATTATAAATACTACTTATTATAAATTAATTCAACTAATTAAATTATTAATATTTTTAATAAACTAATTAATATTTCTTATTAACTCAACTAATACTTATTATAAATAATACTTATTATAAATTATTTCAACTATTAATATTTCTAATATTTCTAATTAATTCAACTATTAATACTTCTAATAAACTAATTATTAGTTGAAATATTTAATAGTTGAAAAATTTGATAAAATAACTATTAATTGAAATATTAAATAGTTGAAATATTAATGATTGAAATATTAAATATTTAAAATATTTAATAAAGTAATTATTTAATAAATTAAATAATTCTTGTGAAAAAATTAAATAATTAAAATATTAATAATTGAAACATTAAATAGTTGAAATACTAATTAAACTATTTAATGATATTAAATAATTAAACTATTTAATAAATTATTTAGGTCATTCTAGAACCATATATATATATATATATATATATATATATATATATATATATATATATATATATATATATATATATATATATATTTGTTGCAATGAATTAAACAAATGTGTTAGTTGATCTAGTGTTTATGTACTATCATGTGAACGTACTCGTTATAGGTTTAACTCCTCTCTATTTTTAAAACTTTGCATTTTAGGAAAAAAGAAAAAAATAGCATCAGCAGGAACTAACTCAGTATTTTCACGTATGCATCGTTTGTCCAATCACTTTTTAACAGAATTTTAACCTAGAAATTAACGCCAACACATAAATGAGATATAAGGAATCAAACAAACAAAAATACAGGAACCGAATTCAAAAATTCGCCAATTTACATGGATCAATATTTGTAAAATAATAGACTTGTAATGTGTGTTTCTAAAATTGCACTCTTCTGTTTTAAAATGAGTGTCTTTTAAGATTTTTGTACACATATTAAAGAATATAATAATATTATCATAAAACATTATAATGTTATTCAATTAATTTTATTAATGTTAGAAGTTGAATACAAATTAATAATTAAATGAAACAGTTAAAAAATAATAATCATTTCAATATTGAACATTGAAAATGACTTTTTTTAAAAACAAATTTTATTTATTAAAATGATAGACATATATATATATATATATATATATATATATATATATATATATCCTACAATTATTTTTTCTAAATTTCCTAATAAAGTTGAAAAGAGACAATTATGTCATTTAGTCACTTTTAGACTTAAGAAAAGAGAATACTAGCAAATATATCTTTTTATCATTTTTCATTTTTAATCTAATCGTGCCACGTTACCTTATTTTAGGACATTTTGAAAATTTTCCAGTTACATTAATTTAATAAAATCATAACTCTCATTTATTTAAATTAATCTAATAATATTATTATTAAATTAATATATATATATATATATATATATATATATATATATATATATATATATATATATATATATATATATATATATATATATATATATATATATATATATATATATATACACTAAGAAAATAAATATTCATATTAATGAAAAAAATTTCACTCTTAAAGTTTTTATTGTGATTCTTTTATAAAAATAAATAATTAAAAAATCATTGACACATTCCAGCTCTGTTTGACAAGAAATTTTTTGAGCTTATAGTTTATATCTTATAGCTTATAAACTCATATGACAATAAAAGACCTGTTTGGTAATAGTCTTTTATCACGAACTTATAGTTTATTTTATTAGCTTATAGTTTATTTTTCAGACGCTATTTTAAATAGCATTTTAGCGTATAGCTTATAGCTTATCATTTTTTCTTTCACTTTTACCCTTATTATTTTAACTAAAACCCACAATTATCCTTTATAATTTATTATAATTTCAAATAAAATAATAATTATTAAATATCTTTTATGTCATTTTATTTTATCAGATAATTAAACCGCTAATTTTACCAAACACTTCAATTAACTTATCTGCTATAAGTCATCAGTCATCAGCTATAAGTTATAAGCTATCAGTTATCAGCTATCAATCATAAGCTATAAGCTATCAACTAACTTATCAGTCAACCGCTATTTTTACCAAACAGAGCCTCTATTTATATATAAATCTTTCACTCTTAAATTTTTGTGTGTGATTATTTTATAAAAATAAATAATTAAAAAATCAATCACACATATTATTTATGTAGAGACCAAACATTTGTTGGTTGCTAATCAATTAAACAAATTGTATATTATTTATCTTTTAAATAAAAAAAAATTATAACATATTTATTTTGTTTTATTATAAAAATCATACATATATAATTCATGTTCATGATTTAAAAATTTGATAAAGTTAATTTTTTATATTTTCAAAATAAAAATTAGAAGAACTATAATACACTTCATTATAATTTTTCAATTCAAGTGGTTTCTTTAAAAATAAAGTTACTTAAGAATTGTCCAAATAAAAATAAAAGTTTCACATTAACTATTAATTAAATTTAATATACTTTTATATCTCATAAATTTAAATAAAAATAATTTTAATACTAATTTTAATTTAATATAGACTTAGGAAAATATACCATCACTTAGTTTACCAATCAACTTGTATGTTAATTTTAAAGTGTGATACATAACCCATTATTTTGAATAATTCACATTGTATGCCACATTTTTCACTATGAAATGAAAAACATATTAGTTAAGGTTTCTATTTTTTTGAAAAAGCCTTTCCTATTTTATAAAAAGCAGCCACTAATTAATTTAAACATTTCAACACTATATTATGATTGGTCCATTAAAATTAAATACACTGTAATATTTATTATTGATTAATATATATATATATATATATATATATATATATATAATTAATTAATTTCAATTCACTAACGATGCAATTTTTTTACACAAATCCAATTAAATCACTTTGTGTTGCCACTTTTTTGGGTTAATTTTAAAAATATCTTCATAAATATTTATTATACATAATTTGATTGAATATATGTGTAAATTTGACACTTATAAGTATAAAAAAAGAAAAATATTAATCATTCATACATATAAAAGGGTAAAAAAAATATTTATCATTAATAAATAAAAATAACACAAAATAAATATCTCATACATAAATAAAAATTAACTAAGTATTTATTATTGTAAATATAAAAAGAATATACGATACTTATTTGTCATTGATACATAAAATAAGACAAGCATTGTTATTAATTAATATTAAAAAAGCATAGGACAAATTTTTTAATTAGTAAATAAATGAAAATAGAAGAAAAATATTTATTTTGATAGATATAAAAAACACGGGGCAGAATTTTTTTTATTAAAACATACAAAATACGGGACAATCATAATCATTTTAGTTTGAAAAATATTAAATTGTAAAAAGATTTTTTTTTTATAATTTTTTTTGGTTTATTTTAATGATATAGTCTAAACATTATATTACATATCTATAATTAATAAAATATATATTTTATATTCTATATTTTTTTAAACTTAGTATAATAATTATATTATATGTATAACTACTCCGTGCAATAATCGCACGGGTATTTGCCTGTGAATTAGTAAATCTTGTCTTATGTTATTTGCATCAATAATATGATTTATTTAATTGTAAAAGTTATTTGAATCTTATCTTTATTTAATAAAATATATATTTTATATTATTATGTAAATTATTTTTAAGACATATTTATATATTATTATATTAATTAAGGCAGATTTTGTTTCGAAACATGTATGGATGCGACACGTATTTTAAGTACTGATGTACGGTTTTATACTTTAAAGAAAAAAGCTACTGAAAATACTCAAAAGAAAAAGGTTAAAAACTAAAAAAGTTGGCAAACTAAATATAAGTACAAGAAACAAACTAAACAGCACTAATGTAAATTAACCAATAAAAACACACACGAATATGCTTCGGTTCCGAACCTGCTTATCACCGTTACACCAAACTTACATTTAAATTTTCCATCAACTCAAACACAAACACAAACTCAATTTCTTCTCTCTCTTTCTCTTTTCTTCATTTCTCCGTTATCAAATTTTAAAACCAAATTCAAACAATGGTATCAAAGACTAAGAAGAAAGCACCAACCAAATCAATCAAAGACCTTAATAAATGTTGTTGGCGCCAAAAATCCCCCATAAATAATGTTGTTGCCGCATCCTCCACCGTCATCTCCTCCATTCATTGCCTCCTCTCGAAACTAGGCCTAACCCGTATCAGTTACAATCCCAAAAAAAAACAGCTACAAAATCCTCAATAAAACAAACCATTTTCATTTCCCACACGAAACTTCCCTAGACACCGTTTGCAAAACCCTCCTCATCGACGACAACGAGTGTAGTTTGAAAATGTGTCGCATGCAAGTATACATGAATGTTTAAAAGTGGCAAGTAATAAAAGTAATGATATGGTACTCATATAAAGTGAATGTTACTAAAGATGATTTTGCACTAATTTATCTTTTGATAAATAAGCATTAGCAAGGATAAAAATAATAGATGGTTGTCACAAGTTCAATATTTCTACTACAGATCAGATCAGTGGGTAATGTTAGGTGTGAAATAATATCAAGAGAGTGTGTGTTAAGCTAAAGTCCATTAATGAATACAATGCAAGAATGTGTTCATGAAGTGTAGTGTCGTGTTAGGAAAGGTCAGAGTGATCAAAGGGTGTATTTCTAGTGAATATCTCTATTTTAAGTGAATTAATCAAGTGAATATCTCTATTTTACTCTTTTCACCTACTTCTATTATGAAATCTACTTGTTGTTGGATCTATTTCTAAGTTGATCATTCTAGAATCAGATTTATAAACATGTTAACACATAATAAAATTAGACACTAAACCACACTTTACTTAACATATAAATATCATAACATTAATTTCCCATTGCTCAACTTACAAAAAATGGTTTAGCTCATAATGAGCTGAGAGCAAACTACCAGTATGGTTCTCAAATGATACATTCTTAAAGAAATATTAAAAAAGAAATATAAACCTAAGAGTAACTTGAAGATTCCTTGAATGAGAGATACTCAGCCAAGGATGACTTCAGTCGCGGCAAGACTCGGCAGCTAGAACCAAATTTGGTGGGGAGAAGAACCCTCTTTCTCTCGATGAACCTTACACTATTATGCTCTGTCAGGTATTTTTGGAATCGCGAACTCTCTTTCTAATCTTAACATGGTCAATTTATAACCTTCACATAGGGTTTCTTGAGGAACCTTGTATCATGGGCCAATGTTAGGTAAATCACATCAAGTCCATTAATCAAATCAGTGTTGTCCTCAATAATCTTCTGCTTAGCCTCCGAGGAATCAGGTACACAGAACATTTGTGGGAGATAAAGTGTCTAGGTGCAGACTTCTACAGCAGGGTGCAGGCGACGTTGTCCTTTCTGACAGCCTGCGTAGAGTGGTGGTTGTATAATTGTACGACTTTCTTCTTCTAGTGCCTCCTTGATCTTATCCACAAATTCAAATGGAATTTCTTCAGTCTAAACACATTTTCCTCAAGTACGCTGCTCTTACTACGCTTTCCCTATAACTCATGTGCTTTCTTCATTTCAAACTCTTGGTTAGAATTTCATCTTCTTGTTTCAGCTAACACTTTTAGGTGTTGTCTGGTACAATCCTGCCTTAGCTCATCAGAAACAACCTTAATTCAAGCAACAAAAACATTAATCCAACAAAAGGGAGCACTTATTGTGCTCTATGATAAATACTACAAAACAACTAAAATTATCTAAAATTATCTAATAACAAGTTAAATAAACTAAGAAAATGAAATGAGTAGGGCAAATGATAGCTCACAAAAGGTGGGTTATCACACCCCCAAACTTAAATCATTTCCTGTCCTCAGGTGATGCGACATTCAACAACAGAGAATCTTCCCTAACAAACACACACCTTTTCAGCCAACACAACTCACTATCAACTTAGAAGTCATCTCAGAGGACTTATTTTCAAAACCTGGCACAACTCAGCCTTGCTGCTATTTTTCAAAGCAGTATAACCGGTTACCCAAATCATGGTAACCGATTACACTGTTAGCAGAAGCACTTTTCTACTACTTTTCAAAACGAAAATCACATTTCTTTTCATCCAAAAACCTCATTTTTGATACAACACGTAAATTACATAATTTTACACAAAACTCCCTTTTTATAAAAGTCACAAAACCCAAAATTCCCCCAAAAAGCTCATATCTTTGAGTTCCAACTCTGACTCACAACAATCCGTAACAACACAGCATCTACCATCAACAATTTCATCGAATTCATAATTCCAACAGCAACAACACAACAATTACATCAATCAAACATCAACTACAGCATCGTCATACCACTCATAGTTCAGAATTCAAAGATTCAATCCAACAACATACAATTACAACCATGATCATGAGATAGAGAGAAGAAAACAATAATTCAAGCACAGACATAATCTACCCAATATCATCATCATACTAACCCTTAGATAATTAGAACCCCATCCTTACCATAGAGTTCTTGCAAAGCTTTCTCTCCAATAGTGATTCTTTCTAGCTTCTCCCTTTCCTTGCCCTAACTCTTACTTCACGTTCTTTCTTGTTTTCACGTTCTGACAACTTCTCCCTAATTCTTTTTTCTTCTTCTTATTATATTATTACTATTAATCCCAACTAATTAAAATAATGACAATAACAATAATAATACTAATTATTTAATCTAAATAATATTTACCTTATATTATTTAAATAATTAATTATTAACTAATATAATCTAATTGGTTTTACTTGCCACACCACCAATCTTTACTCTATTGCTCACACACGCCCAACACATTAAAGGTTATTCTTAAGGCCACTACCACACGCCAAGGGTATCCCATACACACCAAAAACACCGATAACATATACCATTACGCAACATCACATAATTAAATTATGGAAAAATAAATTAATTAAGTCGGGGTGTTACACTTATAGGTTGTGGTGCCTAGAGCCAGGACACAGGAGGTGTATCACAAGTCGAGATATAGTTTTCAATGAAGCTGAGATGGCTTTCAAGAAAACTGATGACATTGATCGAAGTTCGGAGAACTTTGAAGAAGAGCTGGAACAAGAAGAGATTCATGTTGAGGTGAAGAATAATGATGCTGAATTGCATGACTCAAATGAAGTCGAAGAAGATGCAAATGCTGTTGTCGAAGTTGAGGAGACTGATAATGACTACCTACTGGCAAAAGACAGGCCGAGAAGAGTCATCAAGCCACCTAAGAGTCTTGGTTATGCAGATCTTATAGCTTATGCCTTAATCTATGCAAGTGAGGTTCTAGACGAAGAACCTAGAGACTATAAGGAATTTATGAGGCGTCGAGACAAGACTAAATGACTGAAAGCCATGGATGATGAGATGAAATACATTCATGATAATAACACTTGGGAGCTGATCGAGAAACCTGCAGCAGCCAGTTTAGTCAGTTGTAAGAGGATCTTTAAGGTTAAGGAAGGAATCAAATGAGTGATGTCGAAGCGTTTTAAGGAAAGGTTGGTTGCTAGGGAGTTCACTCAGGAAGAAGGTATCAACTTTAATGATGTATTCTCACCAGTTCTAAAACTTTGATCCATTAGAATGTTGTTAGCCATGGTGGCGAAGTTTGACCTAGAACTTGAACAGATGAATGTGAAGACAACCTTCCTGTATGGTGATCTTAATGAAACAATCCTGATGAGGTAACCTGAAGGGTATGCAGAAAAGGGAAAGGAAGATTATGTGTGCAAGTTGAATAGGTCTTTGTATGGCCTGAAACAATCTTCTCGACAATGGAATAGGAGATTCAACAAGTTCATGGCACACATTAGTTTCACTAGGAGTCAGTTTGACCACTGTGTTTACTTCAGATTTCGACTTGGAAATTCACTAGTTATTTTGTTGCTTAATGAGGATGACAAAAACATAGCAAGCAACAGTGTCGAAGATGTTATGAAGGTGAAGGCTAGACTCGATAAGGAGTTTGACATGAAGGATTTGAGAGCTGCCTCCATAATTCTTGGGATTGACATCCAGAGAGATAGAAAGTAGTTGAGATTACGCTTATCTCAAAAGGCATACCTGAAGAAGATTCTCGACAAGTTTGGTATGTAAAATTCAAAATTTGTTCTAACACCGACTAATCCTCAGTACAAGCTGAGTTCGACTCAAAGTCCTAGTACTGAAGTCGAAAAAGTCTATATGAATAACATTACATATGCTAGTATAATAGGTTTTTTAATGTATGATATGGTCTGTACGAGGCCAAACATAGCGTACGAAGTGAGCATTGTAAGCAGGTATATGGCCAATCCAGGAAAGGCACACTAACAAGCATTAAAGTGGATTCTTAGGTACATGAATGAGTCTCTAAGCAGAGTCCTGATTTATGGTGGAGCATGTGGTGATGATAGCAAAGTCAAAATTGAAGAATTTGTTGACTCTGATTATGCTGCTTGTATGGATTCTAGAAAATCTATTTATGGATATGTGTTCACTATGTTCGGCACAACAATCAGTTGGAAAGCAACACTTTAGAAGGTTGTTGCTTTATCAACTACTGAAGCTCTGAAAGAAGCATTGTAGCTTGAAGGTTTTGCTAAGGAGCCAAAACTTCAAGGTCGGGTTATCATTGTTAAATGTGATAGTCAAAGTGCAATACACAAGTCGAAGAATTCAGCCTATCATGAGCGAACCAAGCACATTGAAGTGATACTGCACTTCGCCGGAGAGATAATTGAGCGTGGAGAAGTCCAAGTGCTGAAGGTTTCGACTAATTACAATATTGCTGATATGATCACAAAGACATTACTGAGTAGCAATTTTTTCCACTGTATGCAGTTGATAAAGCTGCATGATGAAAACTAGTATGTTCCCTTGTTAGTGTAGAGTTTGTTCCAAGGTGGATATTTGTGGTATTTTAGATCGAACTCTAGTGTCGATAAGGGTAGTTTCATGGTTCGACATGAGTTGTGAATGCTGGAGTCGAAGTCTATTCAAGCATGTTGTCGAAATATGTTAGTTTTGTGTTTAAGTTAGTATGTTGAATTGGGTCTTGCTTGTAAGCCCAATTGTTAGGTTAGCTTGTAGCCTAAGTTAACTTAGTAGTCTATAAATATACTAGTTCTCTTAGATTGTTAAGAGAGGTTAATTGTTGGTATTCATTTGTAATCTTTCGACCCTTATTAAGTAAGTTAATAGAAAACCGGTTTTAACCCATTCTTATTTTTCTTCCTCTTTCTTCTCTATCTTTTGTAAAACCTAATAGAATTTTTTGTGTTTGTTCAAGAAACTCAATTTTTTTCTCATATTTTAGTTTGTTCTTGACAATATTAATTCACAACAATATTCATCAAAATTGATTCAGTTAACTTCAAAATTGGAATTTTCCCAACAAATATCGTGTTGTGTGGCACATGATAATTGTTTCCCTATCACTAGCTTTCACTACTACGAAAAACTCATTTAACAACGGTTAGAAATGACATATAATGACGCGGGCGAGGGCGTTGTTATATAGATTGTCGTTGTATATATGATACTTACAACCACAAACTAGTAGGCGTTGTAATAAACTGGATTGCGCGCTAACTATCACAACGGATTTTACAATACACCGTTGTAATAAAAATAATTGTCCTCGGTTCGATTCCCTACAACGCAGTTTTGATATTTATTTTATCTTGGACAACGCGCCAGATATTATAACGGTTATGAAATATAACCGTAGTTAAATTTTCTGCAAAATTAACAAATATGATCTTGCTTTTATAATTAATCCCATTTTTTTACTTGTATTATTGTTCTTCATATCACAGCACAACAGAAAAATACAATTCACATTTTGTGATAAAGTTTTCATAATAATATTAATCGTATCATATTCATAATATCACATATACCACATTACAGTTTATCAGAACAAACAACCTACATAAAGAAAATATTACATATACCATATTACAGTTTACACACATTACATAACTTCACATAATTGTAACTTGGTGTATTGGTATCTTGTCTCTTGGTGTCTTGTCTCTTGGCCTGGTGTCTGGACTCAAAATACCTATGATTTCAAATAATTATACTTGTTAGTAAAAATACTTCTAAACTATAACATATAATTAATATATTATGAATAAATAATAAATTACGTACTTGTTAATTTTCCCATATGCCTTCTTCATGATCGAGTCGTATAGCATGCACGGCATCTCCATCAACTTCATCATATGAGGTAGGAACTTATGTTGTGTAAGAAGGTGTGGACGGAATATCAAGACTTTCATCACTAAGAGGAATGTATTTTCCTTGGAGAACGATTGACCATTTCCCCGATATGTCCGGTAGATTGGTAACATAGAAAACTTGTTTTGCTTGAGAAGCCATGATGAATGGTTCTGTATTAAATGATGCCTTGCCAAGGTCGACCCGGGTGAATCCTAAGTCATCAATGTCTACACCATTACTGTTATTGGGAACCCACTTGCATTTAAATAAAGCCACTTTGAAAATAACATAATCAATCTCCCAAATCTCATCAATGACACCATAAAACGCGGTAGTTGCCAATACCGAATTCTTATCTTTTGAACTAGAGAAATACATCGATTCGGCTTCAACCATAACCCCACTATTTTGCACTGTACTACGATCATCTTTTGATTTTGTATAAAAGGTATAATGACCAATGTCGTATGCACTCCAGGTAATGACACAAAATTTTGGCTCGTACGACAACCATTTAAGTATCTCGGATGCACTACGATCATTAGATACACTTTTATTAAACCAATCCATGAATCTATTGTTATGCTCTATCAACAACAACTTGTCAATCATTCGGGGATATTTTTTCTTCAAAAGTCTTTTGTGAGTATCTATGTAAGCTTGAACCTCATCTATATTATTCAATATATAGAAATATGATTGAATAACTATATCCAAAGATATTGACCTAACATTTAGACCTTGAATACCTCTTTCGTCTGTGTCAACATGACGAGACTTTGGAATTCCTATAGAATCTGCATCCGACAAATAGTTTGTACAAAACTCAACAGCTTTTTCTGTGATGTACCTTTCAACAATCGAAGCTTCCGGTCGGTGATGATTCTTCGTATATCCTTTAAAGATCTTCATATATCGCTCTATTAGATACATCCACCTTAAATAAACTGGACCACAAATTCTGATTTCTCTTACGAGATGAACAAGTAAGTGAACCATAATGTCAAAAAATGATGGCGGAAAATACATCTCCAATTGACACAAGATTATGGCAGCCTCATCTTCTAATTCATCCAATCTTTTGAAATCAAAAACTTTATTACATATGGCATTGAAGAATAAACATAGTCTCGTTATAGTTACTCTCACATTTTTTTGAAGGATCCCACAGATAGCCACTGGTAGAAGTTGTTGCATCAATACATGACAATCATGAGATTTTAAATCGATTAACTTGAGAACTTTCATTGATACAAGTTTCTTGATGTTTGATGAGTAACCTTGCGGAACTTTAATACCTTGCAAACATTTGCAGAACATTTTCTTTTCCTTTTTAGATAGAGTGTGACATGCTAGAGGCAGATAGGTTCTTTTTCCTTTCTCTATTGGAGCCAACTGTTTTCGTATACCCATCTTCTCTATATCAAGACGGAAAGTCTTACTATCTTTAGTCTTGCCCAGAATTTTTAGAAGTGTGCCAATCAAACTATCACACACATTTTTCTCCACGTGCATCACATCAAGACAATGTCTAACATCAAGACTTGACCAATATGGAAGATCAAAGAAGATTGACCTCTTTTTCCATATATTTTTCGCAACTGCCCCTTTTTCTTTTCCTCTCTTCCCACCTTTTTCTTTTTCTCTCTTCCCAAAGACAACATTAATGTGTTCCAGTCGTTGATAAACTTCATCCCCAGTTAAAGGTTTAGGAGCCTCACCAAACTCTTGCTCTCCATTAAAAGCTTTTCGTAATTTACGATAAGGATGACCCGATTTTAGAAATTTTCGATGCCCAAGGTAAACGGTCTTTTTTCCAAACTCGAGTTGGTGATAACAAGTATCATCTTCACATATAGGACACGCTTTATGTCCTTTGACACTATATCCAGCCAAGTTACCGTAAGCCGGAAAGTCGTTAATTGTGCAAAACAACATTGCACGCATATTAAACTTTTCCCCAGAATATGCATCATCAACTTCAACGCCTTCATCCCACAAGAGTGGTAAATCATCAATTAATGGACTTAGATAAACATATATGTCGTTACCAGGTTGTCGTGGTCCAGAAATCATCATACTTAACAGTATATACTTGCGCTTCATGCACAACCAAGGAGACAGGTTGTAAATAGTGAGAAGAACATGCCACGAAGTATGATTAGTGCTCAGATTACCAAAGAGGTTCATTTCATCGGTGGCAAGCCCAAGCCTAAGGTTTCTTGGCTCGACTCTAAAATCCGGAAACAACGAATCAATTTTCTTCCATTGCAACGAATCAGATACATGGCGAATGTTTCCATCACGAATCCTTTCATCTACATGTCATCTAAGATTCTTTGCGTCATCCGAATTAGCAAAAAGTCTCTTTAACCGTGAAACTATTGGCAAGTACCATAACACTTTAGCAGGAGGATGCTTCCTACTAACATTGTCATAGTGATCATTGTCACCACCATTGTTAGCCTTCAGCTTGTAACGCGACACACCATATTTCAGACATTGAAACAAGTCTTCATACTCTTTCCGGTATAATATGCAATCATTAGGGCAATCATGTATCTTGATATACTCCAGATCCAGTGGACACAATATCTTCTTGGCCTCATAGCAACGATCCGACAATTTATTATCTTCTGGTAACATTTGCTGTAGAAATTCAAGTAATTCCGTGAAACTTTTATCCGACCATCCATTTTTTGCCTTCAGATTAAATAAATTTAACACCGCCGACAATCGTGTGAACTCTGTGCATCCCTTATATAAAGGGGTGTCATTATCACTACATAAATTATCATAAATATGAGCATTCATAAAAGAAGATTCTCCAATATCACGGAACATATCCTCTAGTTGATCTTCCATATATTCATCTTCCTCCACTCTTTGACTTTGTTACGCTCGACTTTCCTTATTATCCACATCACCATGCCACGTCCATATTATATAATTTTGACATATACCATCACAACAAAAGTGATTGTGTATTTCTTTCTTTGTACCCTTTTTTATATTCGCGCAAACAACACAAGGACAATAAAAGATACCATTATTCTCGGGAAGATGTTTATCAGCGTATTCAAGGAATTCACGAACTCCGTTCTCATAAACCGGACCTAATCTATTGGCTTTCATCCAACTACGGTCCATTACAACTTCTGAAATTTATACATGTATAATAATGTGAATGACACACCAAAATCTAATCCAAAAACTCAAGCATATGCATATACAATATGAACAAAGAAAAAATCAATGAAGATGTACTCTCATACTAAACGTAAAGCATATGAAACATCTCATTCTGTCTTGAGCGTATACAATATGAACAAAGAAAAAAGGAATGAAGATATTGAAGAATACCGTACTTCGAAGCTGTAATCAAATGAACGTAAGGAATGAAGATGTTGAAGAGTACCGTACGTCGAAGCTGAAGAATCAAATTAATGAAGACAGTCAATATTTGAGCATAAACCAAGAAAAAAGAAATGAAGATGTTGAAGAGTACCTTACTTCGAAGCTGAAGAAGCAAATGAATGAAGACGGTCATTATTTGAGCATAAACCAAGAAAAAAGGAATGAAGATGTTGAAGAGTACCTTACTTCGAAGCTGAAGAATCAAATGAATGAAGACGGTCAATATTTGAGCATAAACCAAGAAAAAAGGAATGGAGATGTTGAAGAGTACCTTACTTCAAAGCTGAAGAAGCAAATGAATGAAGACGGTCAATATTTGAGCTCCAAATGAATGGATACGAAGAGGGTAAAGGTTAGGGCGTCTCTGGCTCACTTGTTCGATTAGGGCGTCTTATGAAAGAAATACAGAATAAGTTTTGTTTTAATTTATCAGTAAAGCTTTTAATCTCGGTTGGAGAAACAAACCGTAGTGGAATCTTAAGTGACACACGCTAAATGTATCCTAAAAAATGGAAAAAATGTGTTGCAGGGAATCGAAGCTTGTTACATTTCATTTATTACTAGGGTTGTTCATATTAACCGTTGCAAAATCATTTACAATTTATTTTTTAAATAATGGACTTAAGTGTCACACGCTAAATGTACTCTAAAAAATGGAAAAAATGTAGTTGCAGGGAATCGAAGCGTGCTACATTTTATTTATTACTACGGTGGTTTAAGTTAACCGTCATTAAATGACCCAGCTTTTGCCTGGGCGCGAAATTTTTAACCTATTACAACGGCGTAAAAGGATGCGTTGTAAGCATGGCGTTGTAGTTTTAGCATTTTGTAGTAGTGTTTGTTGATTCCACTATCATAACTAGCATATGTTGCCAATTTAAATACAATAATTGAACAATATCTTCTTTCTTTTCTAGTAACATAAATAAAAACACATTTTATTCAATGAAAATGTTATAACCGTGAATAGCTTCTACACCACACAACATTTCAACATTAAATATATAAAAGGCTATACACTTTCATAAGATAAACACATCTTCCTAACTTGTGTTTGTGTACCTCATTACATCTTCCAAACTTGAAACCATGAACTCAATTCAACAAACAAATGAAAAATGGAAGGGCAAAGCACAAACAAAATTACTAGGATGCAAAGCTGAACAAGTATGGCCACTTTTAGAGGATTTTTTTGGCCTTGACAAATGGTTTCCAACTCTCTCTACATGCATACCAATTGAAGGAACATCAGGCAAACCAGGCTGTGTCCGTTTCTGTGCAGGTTTCAAGACTCCTATAGATAAGCATGCCAAACAAACTTTGAATTGGACAAAGCAGAAACTTCTTTCAATTGATCCAATTCAAAAAGTGTTTAGTTATTCAATTATTGATGGAAATGTTGGATTTTATTCCTATGTTTCAACTGTTAAGGTAGTGACAAAAGAAGATGGATGTGAGATTGAGTGGATATATGAAGTTGAACCTGTTGAAGGATGGAGATTGGAAGATCTTGATTTTTTCATTGGTTCTGGCTTGGATGTCATGTCTCAAAGAATTCAACAAGCTTTGAAGACCATGGAAGATGCACTTGAAACTTAATATTGATGTCATATTTTATCACTAGTAGAAAATTAAGGTGTGTTAAAAGTTGTCTTTGTTTTGGTGTGTTTTGTATTTCTAGCAATAATTAAGATTGATAAATAATAAAAGTGTGTTTATGATTCTATTGGTTATGTTGAATACTCTTTATCTTTTCTATCACTTCTTTTGTTCTTCTTTCAATCTTAAGAAGTTCAAATTTTTTTAAGATTGTTGAGATTCTAATGAACTGTTGACACTGACTTGGGAACTCAATTATGTTCTTTTGTTTGGGAGAGTGAGTTTGAGATGAACTTGAAATTTAACATAAACTATAAAAAATTTGCACTTCATTTGTTGGTTTGGTTGTAAGAAGAAAATCATTGAAAAAGATAGATAGAATAGAGATGGGCGAAGTATTCCATCTGGGATGTCCCATTTAAATGAATGTAAGTTGTTGATCTATATTTAATTATTAATTATAAGATTTAATTATATTTATGTATTAATATAAAATATTATCGATATTTATAAATCAACAATTTTTTTAAAAGTAAAATGAGATGAAAAAAATATAGTTTTAATTTGTTTGGTTAAAAAAATTAATATATATATATATATATATAACGTAGATGCACTTGTTTTTATGAATGTCTATTTTAGCAACATGCACCTTCCGGTACATTTAACCATTTTTTAGTTTTAGTTAAAGCTTGTTAAAATACACATTTATAAAAATAAGTGATATATATATATATATATATATATATATATATATATATATATATATATATATATTAATTATAGCAACATGCACCTTAGTGCGTTTTTTATTTTTTTTCTTTTATATTTTTTTGGATATAGTTCTTGAATATTAAAAAGAAAAAATTAATTTTTACAAGTTAAAATTCACTAAAAAATCTAAAGAAAAATCCGTAGAAAACCTATAGATTTTAATTTTAAGAACTAAAAAAAAAATTCAATATTTAAAAATTTTATTTAGAAAAAAAATATACGAACGAAAAACAAAAATACGGTAAATTATAGAGATAAAAAAAACTATTTAAACTTAAAAATTATAAGTTAAGATTATTATTAATAATCATTTTATATTTTGTTTCGGATGACATTTGAATGATATTTCTTGAAATTATAATTTTAAATATTTCCACCAAAAATAATTAAAGTGAAATAATTTCTTATAATAAAGAAACAAAAACAATCAATAAAAAATTATTTTTAAAAAATCCTCGTACCTTATAGATAGATTTATGTGACATGGAAAAGTTGAAGACAATAAAGTTGAAAGACACCGTTTTGTTATTTAGTTTTCTTATAAAATATACACTAGGATCACCTCAAATATTTTTTCACTCCTTCCTTTATTTTGGTTCTAAACAAAGGATAAATAGTTTTTTTTTTGGAGAAGCTAAAAATTTATTAAAAAACACATTAACAGCATAAGATATGCTGCTAAAGGCCAGGTACAAATAAAATTCCCACCAGGACCAAAAAGAAGCCAAACACGCCTACTACAAAATAAAATAAACAAAAGAAAAACTCTGCCTCTCAACCCACTTGACCCAACCACCAACTCAACTAAAATATTGAAGGTTTAATTGCAGTTTTAGTCTCCCTATTATAGCTTTTTCTCAATTTTGATCCCCCAATTTCTAAATCTTGGATTTTAGTTCTTTAAGTTTCATTTTATGAAGATTTTGGTCCTCATTCAATTTGATGCCAAATTTTGATGACATGGCTATCAAAACTGCCACATGTCAATGTCAAGACATAAATTTTATATTAATTTAATATTTTAATTCTTTTTAATTTATTATTCGTTTATACTTGTTTTACATGAATATGATAAAGGGTTAATACCCCTTTTGGACCCTGTCATATAGGCCAAATCTCAAAAACAACCCTGTAAAAAAAAAAACACAGATTCCATCCCTGCCATTTGTAGATTCCCTCGTTTTGCCCCCTGAGTGGATTTGGTCAACCATATTGATGACATGGCGCTGCTTAGTTGGAATTTTATTTATTTTTTATTTATTTAATTACACACGTGGTATTTTTATTAATATTTTAATATTTAATTTAATTTTTTTTTTTAATTTTTTTTTTAATTTTTTTTTTAATTTTTTTTTAATTTTTTTTAATTTTTTTTAATTTTTTTTTTAATTTTTTAAATTTTATTTTATTTTTTTTTTATTTTGTTTTATTTTTTTAATTTGTTTTTATTATAATTTTTTTAATTTTATTCTTTTTTTTTATTTTTTTTTGTTTTTATTTATATATATATATATATATATATATATATATATGTATATATATATATATATATATATATATATATATATATTTTTTTTTTTTTTTCGTTTTTGGACCTAATTTTTATTTTTAATTCTATTTTAAACAAATTGTTCTTTTAAAAATTAGTTTCATTATACTAATCCATTTATTTCAATTTATTACCATACTAATCCATTTATTCTCATACTAATTTCAATTCAACAATACTTATGAGTGATTTATTACCATTATAACTTCACTCATCAACCATCTTTATAACCTCTCTCCACTTCTTTTTTTTTTCGTTACAATATTGTTTCATTTCTTCTCCATTGTTTTCAATACTCATCAACCATCCAAAACTCAATACAAAGCATACTCACAACACAACAATACCACACACCCTAATAAACAAGAATCTCAAGCTCTCATCACTCTCCACATCCTCATGAAAATGGTAACTTGCTACTGCCATGTTCACATCCTTTATGAACAAGACGTAATGATATAGTAAGTTACCAACTTATGGTGTGAACATGGCAGTAGCCAACTTATGGTGTGAACATGGCAGTAGCAAGTTACCATTTTCATGAGGATGTGGAGAGTGATGAGAGCTTGAGATTCTTGTTTATTAGGGTGTGTGGTATTGTTGTGTTGTGAGTATGCTTTGTATTGAGTTTTGGATGGTTGATGAGTATTGAAAACAATGGAGAAGAAATGAAACAATATTGTAACGAAAAAAAAAAGAAGTGGAGAGAGGTTATAAAGATGGTTGATGAGTGAAGTTATAATGGTAATAAATCACTCATAAGTATTGTTGAATTGAAATTAGTGGATTAGTATGGTAATAAATTGAAATAAATGGATTAGTATAATGAAACTAATTTTTAAAAGAACAATTTGTTTAAAATAGAATTAAAAATAAAAATTAGGTCCAAAAACGAAAAAAAAAAAAAAAATATATATATATATATATATATATATATATATATATATATATAAATAAAAACGAAAATAAATAAAAAAAAAGAATAAAATTAAAAAAATTATACTAAAAACAAATTAAAAAAATAAAACAAAATAAAAAAAAAATAAAATAAAATTTAAAAAATTAAAAAAAAAAAAAAAAAAATTAAAAAATAAAAAAAAAAATAAAAAAAAAAATAAAAAAAAATAAAAAAAAATAAAAATAAAAATAAAAATAAAAAAAAAAAAAAAATATTAAATATTAAAATATTAATAAAAATGCCACGTGTGTAATTAAATAAATAAAAAATAAATAAAATTCCAACTAAGCAGCGCCATGTCATCAATATGGTTGATCAAATCCACTCAGGGGGCAAAACGAGGGAATCTACAAATGGCAGGGATGGAATCTGTGTTTTTTTTTTTACAGGGTTGTTTTTGGGATTTGGCCTATATGGCAGGGTCCAAAAGGGATATTAACCCATATGATAAATATGTATCATTATTTTAAAAACCCTAATTCATCTTCTTCTTCATCCATTCCAAAAGCAGCGCCTCCTTCACAAACACAAGTCTTCTCCAAGCTCGTTTTCTTCTTCATCCTAATCAAACCCTCTCAAATTTTTCAACAACTCTCTTTGAACCTCTCTTTACCTTCAAGCCTCTTCCATAACCTGTAATTTTTCAACAAACTCCACAATTCAATTTCATCCATAAACCTGCCAAGAATTCATAGCCACAACAATAATTCTCATACAAATTCATCATATAACAACGATTTCGCACAAATTCATCGTAACATCGACGTCTCACAACTCCATTTCGCGAAATCCTCAACACTTCACAACAACATCTCATGAATTCAAGCTTCAACAACAACAACGTGTGAATTTCGAGAAGAAGAAGAAGAATTAATTTTGTTTTCACCTGATTTTTGAAGGTAGTTGATGGTTTTCTTCATAAATTTCGCTTCCCAGATTCGTGCATATTGTTGAACGATGCTTAAAATTGGTTTTAGATTCGTTTGTAGCATCAAGTTTCGTTCGGATTTGTTTGAGAATTTGACGACGTCACTCCGTCGTTGACGAGCACTGCGCCCTCCTTTTCCATCACTACAGTGCGGCCTCGTTTTGGAAGAAGAAGATTAAGAGAAACTTTGATGAAATTGTGCATTTAATCTTTAATATTAAATAAAAAAAACTTAATTAAAAATGATTCTATTTGGAAAATAATTTAAAGCAATTAGAATAACATTTTAATATACTATTATCCACTTGACACTGACATGTCAGCATTTCCAGGTCCATGTCATCAAAAATTGGCCTCAAATTGAATGGGGGACTAAAATCCTCATAAAATGAAATTTAAGGGACTAAAAACCAAAATTTGAAAATGGGGGGACCAAAACTGAGAAAAAACAATAATAGGGGGACTAAAACTGCATTTAAGCCAATATTAAAAGATTGAATACAAACAAAGGATAAATAATTAGTATTTTAATTTTCTTTATTTTGTCTCGTTCCAAATGTTAGTGGTAGCAGGAATTAAGGTAGTGTGAAATGTCACTTTCTTTCTCTTTTTTTCTAATGAGAGGATTTGTCACTTTCTTGGCACATCGCCAAAGCATTTTTACCCAATGAAAGGATATGTCACTTCCTTGGCACACCACCAAAACATTTTTTCTCAATTATTGTTGGATATTATATGGTTGTTGTCACATGTCCATTGTACTTTGTGATTTTAGTAACTTGAGTTAACAAACTCAAATTACTTCTTTTTTAATCACAAAAACCTCTTATATTAAAAATTATCTATGTTAGGCTTAGTTACATTTCTAGGCCAACTAGGACTTTAAATACGTATAATTTTCTCTAGTAGTAGTTTTGCTAGCAAGATTACGGACCATAATTTTCATATCCAAGTGGGCCAAACCAATTTTAAAGCCTAGAAGGGTTTTGTTGATTTCTAAAGCATACTAACCAATTTGGAATCTATCTTTGAGAGTGTCGCAATTACTACTCTAAATATAAACCCTAACTCTCTTTTCAAACTTTTTTTCTGTTTCTTCTTCGTCACACTTTTGGTTAGCCATCGACACAGTGAAATCGTTTTGATTAATCTTAATCTTTATCTTGTGAGTATTGTAACACCCTAATCTCCGATTTGACATTTAATAAGATAATTCAATTAAAATTCCACAATTAAAGTATCATGCATGCTTCACCATAACATAAAACCATCAACCACAAAATAGTCATATAAAAATAAGGAGTGAAAATCATCAAGTTCGAGATATAAGTCTTAACAACAAAACACTCCAACATAAGGAAAACATCACACAAATAAAGAATGAACATCTCATCCCCAGTGTTACATATCAGAGCGACTCCTTTAAGACCCAATGATAAAAACTAAAGAGGCGTCGACGCCATCCTCTTATTAAAGTGGCTACTCTTATACCTAATTGTTTATACTCCTGAGGAGCACAGACGCCACAACAACAAAAAAGGGTGATAATACATCTAACAAATGTTAATGGTAAAATTCAGTAACATAATAGTAATCACAAGTTCATAAAATACTCATTCACATCCAAAAGCACAATCAAATAGATAACAACGATGTACATCCCAAAAATTAGTTTGATCAGTCAATGTGTAAAATTAGAAGAAGCCTATAATGAAATAGGGATGACTCAACTCAATGTTGTATAATACACAGAGATAGAAGTCGTCATGTTGTCAGGTTATGAATCCTGATAGACCGGGGTCATCATCAGTTATGAACCCAGACGAAGAGGAAAGTAGGTTAGAATCCGGTTAGGAGCACTAATATAAGCACATCGGGGCCGACGTCATACATACAAATCAAATTTGATGTCAATGCTAGGATGTCATCTGAAGAGTCATAAGTGACAATTACAGAATACTCCATGATTGCATGAGATTTATAGTTATTAATGGGAGAGACGTTATCTGAGGATGCCTTTATGAAGGATATGAAAGGGAAAAAATTAATGGAGGATGCGTGAGTCAATCCATATAAATATGAGATTTCTTGGATGAATAAGGAGGGTAGAAATCACCTGAGAAACACATAAACAGACACTTAAACCAGTCATTTTAGGCTCTCCCTGAATGATAACAAGGAAGTCAACCTTTTGGTATTTTTTAGCAAGAACAAATGCAAATGCAAATTCTAATGCCACCCAGTCCTCCTCAAAATGCACGTGGTACCAAGTCTCTAGGATCAGAGGTATGTTACTGATTTTCCCATGTCTTCAGATCCTCTCTGAACATTGTCCATCTTTGTACGTGAGACCACCATAGTTCCTCTCTGAACCAGGTCATCACTAGACCAAAGTCCTACCTAACTTCAAAATAAATGCATGTATGTTCATGAATAATGTAAACATGCAACATCATCAACATCATAGCATCTCAAAATCACAAACATCAAAACATCATAAAAAATGTTCCACTCTTGAACCTATATGTCGATAATCACAAGTCGTCACTGTAATCCCTCTGGATTACTATACTCAAATCGTTAATTAAGTTCGTCAATGTAATTCCTCTAGATTACTATACTCAAATCGCCAATTAAGGCGTCACTGTAATCCCTCTGGACTACTATACTCAAATCGCCAATTAAGGCCATCAATGTAATCCATCTGGATTATTATACACAAATCGCCAATTAAGATCGTCATTGTAATCCCTCTGGATTACTATACTCTAAAATATGTTTTAAAAATAATTTTAATCATTTTTCATCAGAAAGGACAAAGTTATGTTATTAACCCAAACCCTTAACTCATCAGAATTTTCAGGTAAATCAAAATGCCTAAAAACTCATAATTCTCAAAAATAACCCTCGAGGACCCCAAAAGTACTCTAAAATACCCAAATGTTCTAAGGATATAGGTTCACGGGTGATAACTCCACTAAAGACATAGCCAGGTAGTTTAACTCAATTTTACTCTTTTGGCTTAACAACCTTCAACAAATAAAATATTACTCAAAAGCTAACCTTATAATGTCAACAATGTTCCAAAATCAACTCAAGTGTATTCTATATTCCGATCTCAAACTCTAAACAACTCAAAAGCAACTCTAAAAACTCTATAATAACTTTAACCAAATAAAATAGGACCCTTAAACTCATCAGAAAGGTAACGAAATGGCACCACACTCAAAATTAAGGGTGGCAAACAGGCATGCCCATCCCATTTAGGCTCGTCCCGCAAAAGCCCGCAAAAAGATAGGGCGGAGGAGGGCGGTCATAGTTGAGGATGCAGGCCTAAAATGTTGACCCATCCCACAAAAAAGTAAGGGTGGACTGGGGAAAGTCCGCGGGCACTACTCATTTTAAGCCTAAAAATGCAAAAGTTTATGTAAATGCTCGTGCCAGCAAAAGCCCGCAGAGAAAACGGGGCGGGATGGGGCTGACACATTAGAGGGTAAGGACTAAATCCTTGGCCTGCCTCGAACTAAATTAAGGGGAAAATTGGCATGCCCAACGGTTCTGGCCCATTTTCCCACCCCTACTCAAAATTGCTCCAAACTTTGGACATAACTCTAAAATTGTATAACCTCAAAATAGAACCAATTTTTTATAAACTTATGATAAAATTACAAAAATCTCTAGTTTGAAATTTCTTTAAACCCTCTTTCAAATGCACTTAACCTCACCTCAAGTGGAGTTATGAAACTCTAATTCTATTTTTTTCAGTTTAGCCATACTGTAATAATTCCTACGTAAACTTTAAAACAAAATTTTTGACTTCAAAATAGCACAAAATATTATATACTCATGATAAAATGATGAAACTCTCCATTTTGAAATATCATGTAATTCTCTTTCTAATGCAACTGACGGAACCCCAAAAGGACTTACGTAACTCAAGTTACGCGTGAAACATGATGACCAACACAAGACTGAAATTGACTAGCAAACTGCTACTGTTTTATTGCCGCTATACCCAATATCTATACTTAAAAATAAATATTATTACGTTATCTTTCCAACACAACTAACAACGTCTCAAACTAAATTACAAAACTCAAGTTATGCTTGAAATAAGGCAGTCAACACCCTCATATGGCTACCTGCGATTTTCTGCATTTTTCATTTTATTGAACAAATCGAAAAACTCAACTAATTCCCTCAATTGAGTCCCAACACTACTACGAAAAACCCATTTAACAATGGTTAGAAATGACATATAATGACGCGGGCGAGGGCGTTGTTATGTAGATTGTCGTTGCATATATGATACTTACAACCACGTTCTAGTAGGCGTTGTAATAAACTGGAAAGCGCGCTAACTATCACAACGGATTTTATAATACACCGTTGTAATAAAAATAATTGTCCTCGGTTTGATTCCCAGCAGCGCAGTTTTGATATTTATTTTTTCCTGGACAGCGCGCCAGATATTTTAACGGTTATGAAATATAAATGTCGTTAAAGTTTATGCAAAATTAACAAATATGATCGTGCTTTTATAATTAATCCCATTTTTATAACTGTATTATTGTTCTCCATATCACAGCACAGCAGAAAAATACAATTCACATTTTGTGATAAAGTTTTCATAATAATATTATTCGTATCATATTCATAATATCACATATACCATATTACAGTTTATCAGAACAAACAACCTACATAAATAAAATATCACATATACCATATTACAGTTTACACACATTACATAACTTCACATACTTGTAACTTGGTGTATTGGTATCTTGTCTCTTCGTGTCTTGTCTCTTGGCCTGGTGTCTGGACTCAAAATACCTATGATTTCAAATAATTATACTTATTAGTAAAAATACTTCTAAACTATAACATACAATTAATATATTATGAATAAATAATAAATTACGTACTTGTTAATTTTTCCATATGCCTTCTTCATGATCAAGTCGTATAGCATGCACGACATCTCCATCAACTTCATCATATGAGGTAGGAACTTGTGTTGTGTAAGAAGGTGTGGACGGAATATCAAGACTTTCATCACTAAGAGGAATGTATTTTCCTTGGAGAATGATTGACCATTTCCCCGATATGTCCGATGGATCGGTAACATAGAAAACTTGTTTTGCTTGAGAAGCCATGATGAATGGTTCTGTATTTAAAGATGCCTTGCCAAGGTCGACCCGGGTGAATCCTAAGTCATCAATGTCTACACCATTACTATTATTGGGAACCCACTTGCATTTAAATAAAGGCACTTTGAAAATGACATAATCAATTTCCCAAATCTCATCAATGACACCATAAAACGTGGTAGTTGCCAATACCGGATTCTTATCTTTCAAACTAGAGAAATACATCGATTCGGCTTCAACCATAACCCCACTATTTTGCATTGTACTACGATCATCTTTTGATTTTGTATAAAAGGTATAATGACCAATGTCATATGCACTCCAGGTAATGACACAAAATTTTGGCTCGTACGACAACCATTTAAGTATCTCGGATGCATTACGATCATTAGATACATTTTTATTAAACCAATCCATAAATCTATTGTTATGCTCTATCAACAACAACTTGTCACTCATTCGGGGATATTTTTTCTTAAAAAGTCTTTTGTGAGTATCTATGAAAGGTTGAACCTCATCTATATTATTCAATATATAAAAATGTGATTGAATAACTACATCCCGAGCCATTGACCTAACATTTAGACCTTGAATACCTCTTACGTCTGTGTCAGTATGACGAGACTTTGGAATTCCTATAGAATCTGCATCCGACAAATAGTTTGTACAAAACTCAACAACTTCTTCTGTGATGTACCTTTTAACAATCGAAGCTTCCGGTCGGTGATGGTTCTTCGTATATCCTTTAAAGATCTTCATATATCGCTCTATTGGATACATCCACCTTAAATAAACTGGACCACAAATTCTGATTTCTCTTACAAGATGAACAAGTAAGTGAACCATAATGTCAAAAAATGATGGTGGAAAATACATCTCCAATTGACACAAGAATATGGCAGCCTCATCTTCTAATTCATCTAATTTTTTGAAATCAAGAACTTTATTACATATGGCATTGAAGAATAAACACAGTCTCGTTATAGTTATTCTTACATTTTTTGGAAGGATCCCACGGATAGCCACTGGTAGAAGTTGTTGCATCAATACATGACAATCATGAGATTTTAAACCAATTAACTTGAGATCTTTCATTGATACAAGTTTCTTGATGTTTGATGAGTAACCTTGCGAAACTTTAATACCTTGCAAACACTCGCAGAACATCTTCTTTTCCTTTTTAAATAGAGTGTGACATGTTGGAGGCAGATAAGTTCTTTTTCCTTTCTCTATTGGAGCCAACTGTTTTCGTATACCCATCTTCTCAATATCAAGACGGGAAGTCTTACTATCTTTAGTCTTGCCCAGAATATTTAGAAGTGTGCCAATCAAACTATCACACACATTTTTCTCCACGTGCATCACATCAAGACAATGTCTAACATCAAGATTTGACCAATATAGAAGATTAAAGAAGATGGAACTCTGTTTCCATATATTTTTCGCAACTACCCCTTTTTCTTGTCCTCTCTTCCCACCTTTTTCTTTTTCTCTCTTCCCACCTTTTTCTTTTTCTCTCTTCCCAAAGACAACATTAATGTGTTCTTGCTGTTGATAAACTTCATCCCCGATTAAAGGTTTAGGAGCCTCACCAAACTCTTGCTCTCCATTAAAAGCCTTTCGCAATCTACGATAAGGATGACCCGATTTTAGAAATTATCGATGCCCAAGGTAAACAGTCTTTTTTCCAAACTCAAGTTGATGATAACAAGTATCATCTTCACATATAGGACACGCTTTATGTCCTTTGACAATGTATCCAGCCAAGTTATTGTAAGTCGGAAAGTCGTTAATTGTGCAAAATAACATTGCACGCATATTAAACTTTTCCCCAGAATATGCATCATCAACTTCAACGCCTTCATCCCACAAGAGTCGTAAATCATCAATTAATGGACTTAGATAAACATCTATGTCATTACCAGGTTGTCGTGGTCCAGAAATCATCATACTTAACAGTATATACTTGCGCTTCATGCACAACCAAGGAGATAGGTTGTAAATAGTGAGAAGAATAGGCCACGAAGTATGATTAGTGCTCAGATTACCAAAGGGTTTCATTCCATCGGTGGCAAGCCCAAGCCTAAGGTTTCTTGGCTCGACTCCAAAATCCGGAAACAACGAATCAATTTTCTTCCATTGCAACGAATCAGCTACATGGCAAATGTTTCCATCACGAATCCTTTCATCTGCATGCCATCTAAGATTCTTTGCCTCATTCGAATTAGCAAAAAGTCTCTTTAATCGTGAAACTATTGGCAAGTACCATAACACTTTAGCAGGAGGATGCTTCCTACTAACATTGTCATAGTGATCATTGTCATCACCATTGTTAGTCTTTAGCTTGTAATCCGACACACCATATTTCGGACATTGAAACAAGTCTTCATACTCTTTTCGGTATAATATGCAATCATTAGGGCAAGCATGTATCTTGATATACTCCAAACCCAGTGGACACAACACCTTCTTGGCCTCATAGCAACGATTCAGCAATTTGTTATCTTCTGGTAACATTTGCTGTAGCAAATCAAGTAATTTCGTGAAACTTTTATCCGACCATCCATTTTTTGCCTTCAGATTAAACAACTTTAACACCGCCGACAATCGTGTGAACTCTGTGCATCCCTTATATAAAGGGGTGTCTTTATCACTACATAAATTATCATAAATATGAGCATTCATAAAAGAAGATTCCCCAATATCACGGAACATATCCTCTAGTTGATCTTCCATATATTCATCTTCCTCCACTCTTTGACTTTGTGACGCCCGACTTTCCTTATTATCCACCTCACCATGCCACGTCCATATTATATAATTTTGACATATACCATCACAACAAAGGTGATTGTGTATTTCTTTCTTTGTACCCTTTTTTATATTCGCGCAAACAACACAAGGACAATAAAGGATACCATTATTGCCAGAAAGATGTTTATCAGCGTATTCAAGGAATTCACAAACTCCGTTCTCATAAACTGGACCTAATCTATTGGCTTTCATCCAACTACGATCCATTACAACTTCTGAAATTTATACATGTATAATAATGTGAATGACACACCAAAATCTAATCCAAAAACTCAAGCATATGCATATACAATATGAACAAAGAAAAAATCAATGAAGATGTACTCTCATACTAAACGTAAAGCATATGAAACATCTCATTCTGACTTGAGCATATACAATATGAACAAAGAAAAAAGGAATGAAAATATCGAAGAATATCGTACTTCAAAGCTGTAATCAAATGAACGTAAGGAATGAAGATGTTGAAGAGTACCGTACGTCGAATCTGAAGAATCAAATGAACGAAGACGATCAATATTTGAGCATAAACCAAGAAAAAAGGAATGAAGATGTTGAAGAGTACCTTACTTCGAAGCTGAAGAAGCAAATGAATGAAGACGGTTAATATTTGAGCATAAACCAAGAAAAAAGGAATGAAGATGTTGAAGAGTACCTTACTTCGAAGCTGAAGAAGCAAATGAATGAAGACGGTCAATATTTGAGCTCCAAATGAATGGATACAAAGAGGGTAAAGGTTAGGGCGTCTCTGGCTCACTTGTTCGATTAGGGCGTCTTATGAAAGAAATACAGAATAAGTTTTGTTTTAATTTATTAGTAAAGCTTTTAATCTCGGTTGGAGAAACAAATCGTAGTGGAATCTTAAGTGACACACGCTAAATGTATCCTAAAAAATGGAAAAAATGTGTTGCAGGGAACCGAAGCTTGTTACATTTCATTTATTACTACGGTTGTTCATCTTAACCGTTCTAAAATCATTTACAATTTATTTTTTAAATAATGGACTTAAGTGACACACGCTAAATGTACTCTAAAAAATGGAAAAAAATGTAGTTGCAGGGAATCGAAGCTTGCTACATTTTATTTATTACTATGGTGGTTTAAGTCAACCGTCATTAAATGACTGTTTATACCCCAGCTTTTGACTAGGCGCGGAATTTTTAATCTATTACAACGACGTAAAAGGATGCATTGTAAGCCTGGCGTTGTTATTTTAGAGTTTTGAGTAGTGCAACTTCCCTAAAACATAGAAAGTTAACCATGAATAATAGGAATTCAAATGTTACAGATTTATATTCTTGACTTATTAAAATACTTTATAGCCAAAACCATATTCTATGTATGAGACAACCTTTAACTATGGTCACAGATCAATCAAATTACAAATCGACCAAAAACTATGGTTATTACAAATTTGGGAAATATAACGAGCCAAACAGAGCCGTTTGAATTCCTGGGAAAAATCTCAACTCTACAGGGTTAATCACACAGCACAACACAAAAGTTCATACAATTATATCATCATCAAGAACAAGGTTTATAAACCTACAAACAATAGTATTGAAGAGACCATAGGTAATTAATCCCAAATCCCCTTTTTGGGTCTTAGAGAAATCATATAGGAAACATCTCCATCAATCGCACCAATAAGGTTTTGTCCAAACCTTATTTGGTCAATTTTCACATATCGTAAGAAAAAGGGAAAATTAGGGAAACAATATAAATCTCAAGGCGCTGATAGGCGGGTAAGAAAATCATACTATCTTGCATGCCTAAATCACCCATAAGAAGATAATTCCCCCACCTTGTTATCCTAACAGTGATTGAAAAATTCTTGCTTGATGTTCTTCTCTCCTAACCTCTTTGCCTTCTTTTTCTCAATCCCTTGTTCTAGCCTTTTTCTCTCTATTTTAACATACTGATAGAAAACTCACCCCAGCCTCTCAACTTCCTTTTTATAATAACAAAAACCCTTAAATTAGATTTCTCCCTTCTACCCTCTCTTATTCACAAAATTCCCACCTTATCCTTTCTCTTCAAATTCTATTCTCTTATTATTTTAATCCTAATAATAAAATAATAAGATATAATAATAATATACTTAGGGTAATTCTATTAATAATTATAATTAGTACCTAACTTTAATCCTCTCTTACTCCTTCCTCCGCTCTACTTCTCACAATCATACTTTTGGCCCAACTTCTCTATTTCTCATATTAATTTAAATAAATCACTAAATAATATTATTTTATATATTAAATAATTTTAAAATATTTCCAATCAAGTTTTATTAACCTCTACTCACTCTTTACACCCCCATCTTATAAACATACACCTTCACCATCCCAAATTAAATTAATAAACACTAAATCTTATTAAATATAATACGAGTGATTCACAAATAATTCTATTAAATTAATAATAATATAAATTGGGGTGTTACAAGTATCTCTTTTATCCAGTGCATTATCGAATTCGAGCTGAACTTGTTTTATGTAAACTTGGCAATCTGAGAAAATTTAGCATTTTTTGCTTCCATGTTCTTCGTGTATTGCAAGACACTTAACATCCCTTACTCCTTAGCAACTGTAGGATCGTTGTAACCCTTTTGATTTTACATGCAATCATCAAGGTCTTTATTAGCTTCGTTTGCGAACCAGGCACTTAAATTCCATTCTCCCCCTTGAGAAAGGTTAGCATATGCAAAGATTCTAAGAGCTTAATTTTTCCAAGTGGTTTGATTTGTCTTTAAAACTTTAGATTGGGATACTTTGCCTACCTTGCTAAGGATAGATTGATTCAAATTTGAATTTTTCTCTAGGTGATGGATTTCTTCATGTGATTGTCTTGAACGTAATTGTGTCCCTGTTGAAATCTTTTTTCTAACTAGCTTATTATTATATTATATCTCTTTAGTATTCCAAATCGGACTTGAGTTGTGCTTTTGTTGCTTCATTTTGTTTTTGTTTTTCTCCTATTGATTTATAGGTATATAATTGAGGCATCCTTCCATTTATTGGTTAATAGCATCCGACCTTGTACTACTGATAATTTTCCATTTATTTCTAACCCCGACTTTATATATGCTCTTAAAAGTGTTAGTGTTAGGACTGATCTGAAGGTTTGAGAGCATCTTATGGTTATTATCCCAAGTCTGATTACCTTTCAAAATTCTCAGGTTGTTGTTGTAACTATCTCCCTGACACACGACTTTTTGAGGTAAGAGGTACTAATCCTCTTGTTGGATGATGACTCAATTTTTTATATTATATTACACCTTTTCATTTTCTAAACAACGCTACTACATTTTTTAAATATCCATACAACTTATCAAAAAATCTAAAATAGGTCCCACCAAATCTCAAACATACCCCACATATATAACTAATGTTGCATTTTTTAAATAAAAAATAAATGGAAATGCACACAATAAATGATAAGAAGCGTGGGTTAATACGAAAGCGTGCTACATATGAGAACGTTCATAATTGTGAAATATCCAAAAGCTTCTGACACCGGCACTTAAAAATCTGTGAACGAATGTTACAAACCATCCGATATTTAGGCTCTAAGAGCATCTTGTGGTTGTTATCTTGAGTCTGATTACCTTTCAAAATTCTCAGGTTGTTGTTGGAATTTTCTCTCTGACACACGACATTAGTAGCCATGTTAACTTGATGCCTTTGGTTTGGCAGATTGGGAATTATGCAACCAACATTGAAGATCGTGTCATTCTGCCCCTTGAACATGTTAATTTTTCCTTTTCCTATCTTGGTGTTAATATTGCAACCCTCTCTTTTATTATAATTATTCTCCCTCATGTTGTTAGGATTGTGACTCGTGCTAGGAATTAGTGGAGGAAAAACGGGCCTGGCCCGTTGGGCATGCCTGTTTTGACCACACTTTAGTGCATGGTTAATTAAGGATATAGGCTCTCACCCTCTAATGTGTCCGTCCCACACCGTCTTTTATTAGGCTTTTGCATGCATGGCCATTAACATGATTTTATGCATTTTTAGGCATAAAAGGTGCAGTGCCCAAAGGCCTATCCAACACACACTTTTGTGCGGGTCGGGCTAAGTTTTTAGGCCAACACCCTTAACTATGTCTGTCGCGCTCTGTCCTGTGTTTTTGTGAACTTTTGCTAGGCGGGCCTAAACGGGACGGGTACGCCAGTTTGTCACCCTACTAGGTAGGAGTGTGCATGGTTGGTTATTTTCAAAAACCAAACCATAACCATTTTTAAACCAATTAAATGGTAACTGGTTACAAAATCTGTTATAAATTTAGTTATGGTTATATAACTGGTTATTAATTTTATTTCAAAAAAATCCAAAAAATTATAATTTTTTATCCAAAAAATTTAATTAGTTTTTTAAAAAAATTGATTTTTTTTTTAAATTTACTCTGACTTATCTTTTACTGATTGTTAGTTTGCTCCTCACATAAATTCTTGAACTCTTAAATTAATTTACTCTGACTTATCTTTTACTGATTGTTAGTTTGCTTCTCACATAAATTTTAAATTCTAGATTTATTTTAGTCTGAAGAAATTTTTACTTGCTGTTAGGTGTTAATTGCCATTTTTATTTATTTCACTTTGTCTCATTGAATATCTCATTTACTGATTATTTTTTTTAACCATAAAAACAAGGAATAAAGAGAAGCAAATACATACTCCTACTGATTAATAAATTAAAATTGCAGCCTTTGATATACAATGCAATGCTACAAATTGACTCTCCTTCATACAACAAACAACTAATCCATCCTAAATAAACCCAAAACATAAACAATTGGAACATAGAAACATTATTAAAATTTTAACAAGAAACAAATTGTAGCTATAGATGTTGATTTTTAAACATGAGTAGCAGGAACACCCTTATGCAAGAACATCATGGATCAACAACAAATACAACAATTGTGTCAATGTCAGTATGATTATGAAAGCTTCCACCATCTTCACAAAAATTAAGTTTATTTCAAAAAATTTAATTTTTTTCGTAAAAATTAAAAAATTTTCACAAAAATTATATTTTTTTTCAAAAAAAAAACTTTTTTTTTTCAAAAAAGATTAATTTTTTTCTAAAAAATTTAAATTTTTATTCGAAAATAAAAAAAAAATTATAATTGAATTGAAATATTTGAATTTTGGATAATAACCGAATTATAACCGGTTCCAAAAATAAAATATGGTTGGATAACCAACTATTAATAATTAAACTGGATAATAACCATTTAATTATATTTGAAAGATTTGTTTGTTCCTAGCCCACCAAAGACTATAGAGAAGGCCCGTAACGTACCTTATGGTCTCCGAGTCTTTTGTTTTGATGGTGTCCCATAATCAATCTATGAAATCGACATCCTGGTTGTTTTGGATATGTATGTTATGTTTGGATCGAAACCACACTAGTTTAGTCCAAAAACAGTCTTTGAAAGTATGGTGATAATATTAACACCTAGAACAATCCTAAAATCCCTAAGTGTTGATAATATTAACACTTAGGTTAGAAAATAGGGCAGTTTATGCCCCTTTTGTTAGGGTCACTTCTCACAGGGATACCTTTGCTGATAATACGCCACACAAGAGCTTTAACTCTAGGTTGAGTTTTTATTTTCCAAAATGTTTTCCAATCCTTCTCTTTATCTTTATAATTTGATGGGCTAAGATTATTCTGATAATGAATTTGGTGTAAAAATGGTATCCTGATTTCATCATGTAATTGGCATCCTTAGCTCCCGTCCACGTGATATTTTCTTTGATCTTCCTTATTGCCAATAGTAGTTGCAAAATTTTGTTGTTTTCATAAGGGACGAAAGTCTCTATAGTTATCGATTGATTTCATTTATTAGTATACTGATAAATTATGTCCCTAACCCAAAACACTGAGGATTCCTGAGGTTTCCAAGTTATGACTTTAAACAAGCCTTGATAGGCTAGGCACAAATATTTTCATACATTGATAGAGTTTTCGTTAGCAGCCTTCCAACAATAGTTATAGCAAGCTCTACTACTACCAAGAAATTAGGGTTAACTCATAAGACAAACACAAATGAAAATAAAGGAAAGATAATTTTGTCATTCAATTTCTACCTCTAGAATGGGGCAGCATCCCCTTTTAAATACAACAGTCCTAAAGGGTAAAAATAACTCTGGGCTAAGCCCACTTGAAGAATAAATTAGAGAACTAAACAAAGGCCCAAAACAAATATTTATTGAATAAAATAATCAAGCTGCCAAATAGGATTTTAGACTTTTCTAATGGGCCTGTTGAGCTGCCTATCACTACTATCCAGCCCACTTAAAACCTTGTACTCAAGGTTTAAGTAATCTGATGAATTATTAGGCCCAATAGAAGTATTAGGTTTGGGGAAATTAGGGGGATTGGGCGCCAACTGGACTGTGGGGAGAGGGTTATCTTGAAAAGTGGTGATATCCTGTGGTAATTGAGAGAACCGAGGGTTGAATTTCTGATGCAAGGTATGGGTTGGAGAGGGAATAATCCACGTGTCGGTTGCGGGAGGGGTCATGGAGAGCCGTTGGGAATCCAACGGAAGAGAGCAATCTGACGTTTTGGAAGAGGGGACAAGGGCTAGTGGGTTAGATGGGGGCGGTGGAGTGTAAAGAGAGTTGTCTGCAGACTTGGGAAGTGGGATATTGGAAAGGGGAGTTGAATCACGTGGGTGGTCCATGGTTAAAGGGCATCCAATGTTTTTCAATGGGTCAGATTTTGCACAAAAGGGATCCAACGGTGATCGGAGGGTATTGGAAAAAGTGTTGGACTTATTGCAAGGGATAGGAAGGGAATCCGAATAAATAACTTGTTGGTGATTCACTTTTGCATTTTCACTTTCAAAGTACTTGCTCTCAAGCGCACTTGTCTTCTTCTTTTCTATCCAGTTTTGTTTCAAAGCCAAAATCTTGTTGTTCCGAGAATCATCTTCTTTTCTTGAGCTACCCAAACACTTGTCTCTCAAACTCATTGAGTCAGCAGTATTAATCTGTTCGTCCTTCCCAACTATTTCCGAACCTAACTCGTTTGTCTCCACAAGATGATCTTCATGCATGGTTTCGGAAAAGTGGTTGTGCATGGTTTCTGAAATATGTCCTGGAAGTGGTGTGAGTTGCGTATTTGGATCATGGTTGTGATATGCTCTCAACTGCAAGACATGGAACACCGGGTGGATCTTGGAAGTCGGTGGAAGTTGGAGTTCGTAAGCGACAGGCCCGATGTGACGCAAGACCGAAAAAGGTCCAAAGAAGTGTTTGGAGAGCTTCTGCGGTGTTCTTCGTTGGACAGAGGTTTGGTGATAAGGTTGGAGACGAAGCAAAACCATGTCACCCTCGGTAAAGGTATAATCTTTGCATTTTCTATTTGCTTGTTCCTTCATTAGTTTTTTACTTTTGTTAAGATTCAGCTTTAAATGTTGAAGAATCATGTTTCTGTCTTGTAGTGCGGTATCCACGGAGGCTAGAGTTGAGAAACCTTCGATGTAGTCTTTGATTGCTGGGGGTTGACGGTCGTATAAAGCCTCGAAGGGTGTCATCTTGAAAGAGGAATGCAAAGTAGTGTTGTGCCAATATTCAGCCATGTGAAGGTATTTGTACCACTGTCTGGGGTTATCACTAGTGAAGTAACGCAAGTATGACTCTAAACATCTGTTAATCACTTCTGTTTGTCCATCCGTTTTCGGATGATAAGCTGTACTGAATTTCAGGGCTGTTCCTTGGACACGAAAAAGCTCTTTCTAAAAGGTACTTAAGATCAGGATCTCTATTTGAGACAATCGACTTTGGTATCCCATGGAGTCTAGAGATCTCAACGGAAAAGCGCATGGCCAAGTCTTTTGCAGAAAAGCTAGTTGGTAAAGTCACAAAATGGACGAACTTTGTAAGCCTATCGCAGATCACCCAAATAACTGTATGGCCGAAGGATTTTGGTAGGTGAGTAATAAAGTCCATGGATAGATCTTCCCAAACCTGCTTTGGAATCTCCAAAGGTTGTATTAACCCTTGTTTCTTTGTAGGTATGTACTTGTTCATTTGACACGAAGGGCAGCATTGGATAAGTCTCTTGACTTCTTTGTACATTCCAGGCCAAAGAAATGTAGTAGCAATGCGAGACAAGGTTGGTTAGCAGATATTTTCTGAAATTAAAATTAAGTTGCATCTTGAGGTCCTGCTGAGATTTACAGACTAGATCCTGACCCTTTGAATTTTTTTTGTAATATTGTTTGAGATGTGTGAGGAATGTTGGGAAAGGAAAGGATATTGTGAGCATCAAGGAGTCATCATCAGAATGTTTCTGACTAAGAGCATCTGCCACTTTATTTGAGTTACCAGGTTTGTAGAAAATCTCAAAACTGAAACCTTGTAACTTTGCTTCCCACTTTTGTTGTTCGGGGCGTTTGAATCGTTGGAACCAATAAATTTTTTAGGCTTTTCTGATTTGTGAATATGTGGAAATGTTGTCCAATCAGGTACTGGTGCCACTTCTTCACTACTTCTGTTATGGCGTACATTTCCCGGACATAAACGGATGAAGCTTGATGCCTAGGACACATTTTCTTGCTAAAGAAAGCCAAATGATGACCATCTTGTGAGAGGACAGCTCTAATGGCGACAGCTGAAGCATCAGTTTCGACCACAAAAGTTTTGTTGAAGTTTGGAAGGACCAGCACAGGAGTTTCGGTCATTTTTCGTTTTAAAATTGTAAAAGCAGCATCAGCATATGCACTCCATGTAAATTTTGTGAAATGTAATAAGTTGGTGAGCGGAGCGGCGAGTGTGGCGTAGTGGCGGACAAATCGCCTATAAAAACCGGTGAGGCCCAAAAATCCCCTGAGTTGCGTGAGTGAGTGTGGCTTCGGCCAATCCAACATTGATTGAATTTTCTCTGGATTAGGGGTAACTCCACTAGATGAAATAACATGACCTAGATAGTCAACCTTAGGTACTGCAAAAACACACTTAGACAATTTTGCAACAAATTTATGTGAAGCAAACAAATCTAAAATCAGAGTCAAATAATGCAAGTGATCAGAATAACTACTGTTGTAAATAAGAATATCATAAAAAAAACAAGAACAAACCGTCGCAAGTAAGGACATAAAAGGTCATTCATCGCCGATTGAAAAGTACTAGGAGCATTAGTTAAGCCAAAAGGCATTACCAAAAACTCGTAGTGCCCATCAAAGGTTCTAAATGCCGTTTTGTGAGTGTTTTCTGGTATGAACCTAATTTGGTGGCAGCCCGGCCTGAGGTCGATCTTTGTAAACAAAGTAGCAGAACCTAGCTCATCAAGTAGTTCATCAATGGTAGGTATAGGGAAACGGTCGCGAATAGTGACATCATTTAATGCACGATAATCAACACAAAAATGCCACGAGCCATCTTTTTTTCGAACTAGAAGGACCGGGGAGGAGAAAGGGCTGGTACTGGGTTTGATAATTCCTTCTGAAATCATGTCCTAAATGATCTTGGTCATTGCTTCTTTTTGGGAATGAGGGTAGCGATAAGGTTTAACATTGATTGGGGGAGTTTCTGGGCTGAGATGAATGTGGTGATCGTGTGGTCGAGATGGGGGTAAGCCATGTGGTGCTTGGAAAATGGTTGGGCAGGAGGTTAAGAGGTTTTTGATTACAAGAGGAGTGATTGTTGAAGTTGAGGTTTGGAAAAGGTGTTTTGGTCAGAGGTAGGTTGATATAACAGTAGGTGTATGGAGGTAATTGAATCTGTGTGTAAGAGAAGATGGATTTGGCTAAAGGTAGAGAGGGGTGGGGTCTGATTGGTATCACCCGCAATAGTAATATTTTTGTTTTCATAAGTGAATAAAAGCTTTGGGATTGAGAAATCTGCCAAGAGAGGACCAAGTGTTCTCAACCATTCCATACCCAATACAACATCAGCCCCTTCAATTGGAATTAAGTATAATGGAATAAGAAATAAATGTGATTATAAGGTGATAGGAACTTGGGGGCATAGGCCTGAGCAATGTAGTTTTGAGCCATTTCCCACCATAACAGAAAAGTTGGGAATATCTTTGCAAGGGATTTGTAAGTGGTCGGCAATGCGTGGTTGGAGAATGTTATGAGTGCCGCCGGTATCAATGAGCACAGTTCTAGAAAGTCCATCAAGTATATCCTTGAATTTCAAAGTTTTGGGGGAAAATTCTCTACTCACAGCTTGTGGAAAGAGTTGAAAATATGTTTATGTGTTTTCTTGTGGTGTAGGCGTATTTTCCACAAAATCAGAGGTTTCAATAAGGCCTTGTGGGATAGTATCGGTTGAATCATCCTCTACCATAAGTAGAATAAACTTTCCAGCTGCACATTTATGGCCAAGAATGACTTTTTCTTCGCAGTTGAAACATAACCCTTGAGCCCTTCGTTCAACTTGTTGGGCTGGAGTAATTCTTCTGATAGGAAAATGATTTGTGGGTGGGTTTGTTGCTTGTATGGTGATAGGTTTTGTTATAGGGGGTGTGTGAGAAGTAAAAGTTGTTAGTTTTGAGATGGCAGATTGGGTTTGTTGGGGTGGGTGGGCTGTGTAAGGGGTTTTAAATTTAGGTTTTGAGTCTTTGATTTTTGCTTCAATGAGTTTAGCCAAACCCACAGCATGCGAAATTGATTGAGGTCTTTGAACAGCCAATTCATTTCGAATTTCTTGGATTAAACCAGAAATAAAACATTTAAGTATTCCATCAGGTGGCAGTCCTAGCACCCTATTACCAAGTTTCTCAAATTAAGTCTGGTATTCAGTTACCGAACCATGTTGTCTAAGTTTAAAAAGCTGAGCTTGATGATTTTCATAGGTTGATAGCCCAAATCTTAATTCTAAAGCTCTAGCAAATGAGTGCCAATCTGATAATTCATTACTTTGAAACATTCATTTATACCAACCAAGTGCATCGCCTTTCATATAAAAAGCGGCCATAGATAATCGATTCTCATAAGGGATGTTATAGAAAACAAAAAAATTGTTCATCTTAGAACAGTCATTTCAATACATCAGTCCCGTCAAAATGACTACGCTCAATTTTGGGAGTTCGAAAAGCTGTAGGTTGCGTTGCACTTGGTTGGTATAAAGAGAAGAAAAGAAAAATAGAGAAAAAAGAGAAGAAGAAAAAGAAGAAGAGAAAGAGAAGAGGAAAAAGAAGAAAAAGAGGGAAAACTTGTGGATTTAGGAACCGATTCAACCGATTTTTCAAACACGATTAAATCGGGTAAGAGTGTGAAACTCGATTATCTTATGCTTGTGTATGATTATGTATGTATGTGGTTGAATATTTACTTGGTTTTCCATAGTTTTCATTTCTAGGTTGAAAATGAGTAAAAATGATTAGATATCGATGTTTTTACGGACGAAAGTCGGAATAAATCGCGTAGTAGAGTCGAGTGATGTTGGGTCGTGATTTAGCGTGATCGTTTGATTGAATCGAGTTGAATTTGTAACTTTTGCGTTTTTTATATATATCGATGTTTTTGTGAAAATTGATGTTGTGATCGAGTAAAAGTGTTTGGATATGTCTGGTAACATTGGTATAGGTTGATATTCAATCGGGTAAGGATAGGAATTAATCGGGAATGGTTATTTGTGTGTTTTCGAGTGGTTTTGAGCGAGTTTGGAGTTGGGATAAACTGATAAAATTATGTTTCAAAATATTTCAAACATGGAAAATGTGTTAGATGGCTTTTAATGGTGGAAATATTGTAGTATGTTGAATTCTGAGATCGCAGCTTTTTACGGAATCGAAATCGGAGGTCCGGAAGTCATTTAACGATCGAAAACTGAGTTTTTATCAAATTCTGCGTAGTATGCGTCGACTCATAGGGTTTTAGGTCGACTCATAGTGCCCTTGCGTCGACCTAAAGACTCGACCTGAGCATACCTGCGCGTGACACCAATTTTCCAAAATGTCCGATTTTGTTTTCTTCATAACTTTTGAACCGTAAGTCCGTTTTGACCCCCGTTTGAAGCGTTGGAAAGCTAATGAAATATTCTTTCTATTAAAAATGGTTTGGAGGGTAAAAGATGATTTAATTAATTCGTGTTTTTGAAAAATAGTCGGGTTGTCGGGTTTTTATCGCGTTAATTATGTGCGATTGATGTGTTATCAGGCTATATGCTTTTGATATGTAACGTGTAGCTTGTGTGCTGTTATATGATGTGAATATACATGATGGAATGTTGTGATGATGGGTTGTGGCCTTATGGCAAATATGTGCATTGTTTTGGATTGGACCTCGATGCGTGATTAATGATGTTGTTGTGTGGTAAAATACATTGTTTGACTGAATATCAATGTATGTTGTTATGATGTGTTGTGGGTAGCCTTTGTGGTGTGAATCTCTTGTGGAAGTAATTGTGATTGTATGATTGTTGTGGTTTTTGGATCATGATGAAATGCATTGTTTATGTGAAATTCAATGTATGTTGTTTGGTGGCCTTTATGGTTTGAAATGCATTGTTTGAATTGATTTGCAATGCATGAATGTGATGATGTTGATTAATTCATATGGTTGAATTGTGAATGTATGGAATTGATGAGTTGAAATATATGCATGATTATAGTTGCATATATGTGTGAAGATGCATTTGATTGTCATGAGTTCTTGTGTGTCAAGCATCATGATATGCATCTTGTGCGATCGTGTGCCCATGTGGGGTGTGAGCGATCGGATCGTGTGCCCATGTGGGGTGTGAGCAATCCATAAACATCGTGTTCCCATGTGGGGTGTGAGCGATTCATAAACGTCGTGTGCCCATGTGGGGTGTGAGCGACGGATTGGTTCCAGAGGGAATCCGCTATAACGTCGTGTGCCCATGTGGGGTGTGAACGATGATTATAGACGATCGTGTGCCTATGTGGGGTGTGAGCGATCGGCTCGTGTGCCCGTGTGGGGTGTGAGCGATCCATAAACGTCATGTGCCCATGTGGGGTGTGAGCGACGGGGAACATCGTATGCCCGACGGGGAGTTACAGTGATGTAACGAGCGATGATTCCAGCAGAGTTCCTGAGTGAACTAGTGATGAGACTGATGGATGGATGGTACCGCATGTGCATTGCATAGAGTCATTGTGTCGGTCTCTATGCATTTGCATAAATCATGAATGGATTGATTATGTGTTGAGCTTGTGATAGCATTGGTGAATTGATGTGCATATGTGATACATGAATATAGGTGATATGGTGGTGTGTTTGTATATGTCATAACTTTGGTATGCATTATGGGTGTATATATGATTAGGTTTGGGTAATTGATACGTGCTATGTGGTATACGTATGGTGAGAATGTTTTTGCATGTGTATTTCATGTTATTACATATCTGTATGCAAATATATTATAATTGTGTTTCTCACCCTTCTGCTGGAATATGCTTTTTATGGCATAGTGTAGATCGTCTGCTTTAGAGGCGTGGAGGCGAGTGGAAGAGTTAGATCTTCATTTTGCTTAGGTCTTTGGTGGCAGCTCTGATACGTAACACGGGAGTCGGGGGACGATTATGTTGTATATATGTATACCATGGTGGGATTTATTTTGTATTACCCTGTATGAATATTTTGATGTTATAAAATGATTCATTTTGTAAACCAAGACAGTTATGGATCTTTCCGCTTTATTCCATAACTGAACTTTCCTTTTATATGGAAAAAGTTTCCCCTTGAGGGTATTCAATAGTTTGTGTTATGTATCAAATATTTGAGCAGGGATTGTATTTTATTTCTTTAAATGTGGCATCCCGGTTTCTGTCAGAAAAATAAATTTTTATTCACTCTGATTTATTTATGTATTATTTATTCGCGATTGGAAAGGGGGTGTTACAGAGGTGGTGGTGTATAAAGTTGGGTAAAAGTAAAGGTTGAGCTAGTTTATGGAAAAGAGATAGGTAAATGAAGGGTGGAGATACATGTTGTAGATCTAGGTGTTGAAGTAGGTGTAGATCTAGGTGTTGAAGTAGATGCAGATCTGGGTATAGCTGCAGAAGCTGTCATTAATGCAAATTGTTGGGTCATGAGTGTTGTGAGTGCTACAAAGTTGGTATTCATTGTTGTCACCAAGTTGGTGTGGTTGGTGTTGATTTGACCCAGCTGTAAAGTAACAGCTTGATTGTTAGCTTCAATGGAGGATTCAAGGTTTTCATGGGTGGTGATGAGATTATCAATCCGCTGATTTGTGGCTTGAAAAGTCTCATCTATATCTTTAGGTGTGGGATTAGTAGGATTAGGAGGCATTGAGGAAGAAAATGAAAGCACCAAATGATAGCAAACTCTACTACTACCAAGAAATTAGGGTTAACTCATAAGACAAACACAAATGAAAATAAAGGAAAGATAATTTTGTAATTCAATTTCTATCTCTAGAATGGGGCAGCATCTCCTTTTAAATACAACGGTCCTAAAGGATAAAAATAACTCTGGGCTAAGCCCACTTGAAGAATAAATTAGAGAACTAAACAAAGGCCCAAAACAAATATTTATTGGATAAAATAATCCTGCTGCCAACTCGGCTTTTGGACTTTTCTAATGGGCCTGTTAAGCTGCCTATCAAATAGCCTTTTAAGAGGTTAATTCTCCCAAAGCCCAGGCCCACTTTGTCCTTCTATTGAGAAATTAGTACTCAAGTTATTCTATCATATCTTTCTAACCCTATTATTAGCACCCCACCAATAGTTTCCCAGCAAGCTACAAATATTTTTGCAAAGATTATCCGGGAATTTGAACACGCGCATTGCATAGGAATTGAGCCACAACCTTAATAAGAAAGGTTTTTCCAACATAGGATAATTTTCTTCCATTCCAACCCTTCTTCTTTTGCCAAATCTTCTCAATGATATAGTTGAAAACATTTCTCTTTGACCTTCCCACATGAATAGGGATGGCCAAGTAATTTCCCATATAATTCATCAAGCTATTAATCATTCATTGAATGCTATGGATTTTTAGGCATCTCCTTTTGCAATGTGACTCTCAAAATTATCACCAAAACAATAGCCAATAGGATTAAACCCATGCTTAACACAATTATTAACCCTTACAAGAGCGCTTTCACCCCTCATAGGCTTATCACTGACAACATTATTCTGGCCTAAGAGAATGGTTTGTAATGTCGTTACCTACTATGTTCCAATACTAATGGTAGAAAGAATTTGGTATCCCATATGGACCTAGAGAGGCGTTTCCTTTCATATGATGAATAGCTTGATAAATTTCATTGGGGAGAAAATCTCCTTGTGTCGCAGTGCAAAAAATACAAACACGAGCGCATCGGACGCTTGGGGTGATAAACAGAGCCGCCATCAAACTTTATTTATTCCAAAAGAGAAAAGAGAAAATATCGATAAAAACCTTAAAATATGACAAAGATATAGTCATCGCAACCAAATCGGGTTCAGGAGTCGATTATGCGAGGGAAAGGTATTAGCACCCCTCACATCCGTTGTACTAAACAGGAACCATTTACTTAGTTTTGTGTTAAGTGTTAGCTTAAAAATGTTTGTGCTCCTTGAAAGTTATTAAAAGTTTGAGAAAAAGAGAGAATGACTAAAAAGAAGTTTTTTATTAGGGTGCCTAACGAGACTTTGAATCTCGCTCATACGTATCTTCAGCTGCAATGGAGAACTCAAGGCTATGTAGTTCTGGGTAGAAAATGTTTGTTTGTTGGTCGATTTTAGAGAAATCTCTTTGGTCGCAATTGAACGGAAAACATTGCTTACTACCCAAAACATGGAGAAGTGAACATTTGCATTGCATTAGAATGGATAACATACTCCAAATTCTCACAGATTTATGTTTTCATCGCATTCGAGAAGAAGGTGTTCTAACTTCTTGCCCATGGTAGGAATGAAACTTTGTTTGCATCGTGTCAGAATGGACGAAGCTTCTTTCGTTTATGAAAAGGTTTTTATTTTTAATGCCAAAAGGCAAAAAGGTTTGAATGCATTGGATTGTTTTTTAGTTGGAAGACAAGTGCTCAGACTTGCAAGCTATTACGACTTGGGTCCATATACTCAGGGATTAGGAATGAATATTACGTCCAACTAATCCTTTTTAATCCATTTTGATTGTAAAAAAAGTTTGGAATATTTACAAATGTTTTAAGCAAAAGAAAAATACTCGAGCAGAAAAGGTATTACGACTTGGGCCTAAGTATTCGAGACTAGGATTGAGCATTACGCCCAACTAGTCCTTTTTAATCCATTTTATTGCGAAAGAAAAATCACATTCGATGAATTTTTGGAGGAAGAGAAGTACTCTGACTTGCAAGCTATTACAGCTTGTGTCCAAATACTCGAGACTAATATTGGACATTACACCCAACTATCCCATTTTAATCCATTATTATTGAAAATGGTCAAAGTATTTAAGTTAGTTGTTTTGGATTTATTTGAGAAAAGAGCTTGATGTTGGATCAAAACTTTCAATTTACGTTGCGAAATGAATATCGAAAATGGTTTTGAATCGACAGTGAAAATATTTGAAGAATGAATTAAAGGTGAGAAACGCAATGCAGGGGCAGGATTTACATCGCGAAGGCGCGAATTCTAGCGTGGTGACATGAACTCTAGCGCGATGGTGTAACCTAACGCCACAAGCCAAATCTAATTGCAAATTTCACATAGCACGTAAATAATTATGAAGATAGAAGCGCATACAAAATAATTACAACACGCATTCATCACAATTAAATCGAAAAAAGTTAACAAAACGGAAGCGTGCACGTATCAAGATAACATAAACGAGTACGCGAATTAAAGTCATGTAACGCAAAGATGTACGATGCAAATCTGTTAAATGTAAAATTTAAATTCGATTAAATGTAACAAAAGTTGAATCGTTGTATGTCAACACAAATCAAATCACATGTTGCTAATGCATAAGCGCAGTCATCATAAATAAATCGAAACGCAACAAAATATAACATCGCGAAAGAAAAAGTCACATGTTGAAACACAAAGTGGCAAAAAGAAAAATGTGAATTTTTTCTATGCCAAACCTTCAAAAGTGCATACGAAATTGAATAAAATGTGACGGTGAAAATCTTGCACATAAATAAAAATCAAAATAGCCAGCGAATTGCTAACGTGAGCAGGGTCATCACAATCGAAACCAACATAATGAGATGTAAAAATCTTTTGGTTGGATCATTACTGTATTAAAACACTGATTCCAAAACAAGTAACCATTTCAAAACCCTTGAAAAAATTTCTATCATTCTCAATCCACTTTTCAACATCAAAACATCATTCTTGTATTTCATCACTTCAAAGGGACCAAAACAAGCTGGAATTGCAGGAAAAGTTCATTAAATTCATCCCTCATTATTTGCATTAATATTAGTTTTGAGCTGAAAAAATGAATGTTGAGTCCGGAGATGCATTTTCGGAAGAAGTTTGGTGTGGTTCGGATGTGTATCTTCAGACTGTCCTGATAGTTAATGTTTTCACATTATTTTTTTGTTATTGGTGGTAATAGATATAGTCCATCCGGATATATTTTTCAAAGCTATTGTGAGTATGAATGTCAGACCATTCGAAGTGAAGCATGATGTTAAACTGGATGAATTAAATGATGATGTTCAACTGAATAAAGTGAATGATGATGTTAAACTGGGTGTTCGATCGGCCGATGTAGAGGTAGACATTAGTGCATAATTAACTAATAAAGAAGTAGTTTTTGTTCGTGAACATATGCTACAATGGATCGTAATGAGAGGAAAATGTTACATGTGCATTGGAAATGTGCAAGAGTATGTTGAAGGACCAAAAATACATGCCACAAGTTATAATCACGGATCGCGACACCATTATGATGAATTCGATTGCAACGGTGTTTGCTACATCATCACCATTACTTTCTAAGTATCGCATAATAAAAACTGTGATAAGTCGAGTAAAACCTGCGGTTGACATAAAACAAGTCAAAGGAGAAGATGGTAAAATTGCCAAACATGGTGTGATGGTGGAAAAGATAATGGATGCATGGAATGGTATAATAAATTCTTCCACAAAAGAATTATATGCCAATTTTGTTCTTCATTTCAGGAGTGTGTGTGTGTGTGTGCGATGTAACGCCCCGTTTTATTTTAATTATTTTTCGTAATTAAATTAAATGATGTTGTGTATGTGTATGTGATTTTATGTGTTTTGTTGTAGTTGTAGATACCCTTAGGGAGGGTAGTGGCCTTAAAGACTAGAGTTTAAGGTGTTGGGGTTGTGTGAGCAAATGTGTAGAGATGAGTGGTGTGGGGAGTAAATATGATTAGTAATATTGGTTAGTAATCATTTAATTAAAAGTGAATATTAATTGGATTAGATAATTATTATTATTATTATTATTATTTAATTAGTTGGGAATTAGTAATAATAATAAGAGAAGTGGGAGAGAAATATACTCAGTACGTGAATTTTGGAAAAAACGGAAAGAACAGAGCTAGGGTAAAGGGAGGGGATAGAAGATCACCATTGTTGAGGTAGAAGAAGCTTTGTTATAAGAACTCTAAGGTAAGGGTGTGGTTCTAATAATCTAAGGGGTTACACGATGAATGGTGGGTAGATCATAACATGTAGGGTTGTGTTTTCTTCTCTCTTCATGTTCTTAATGAATGAATGATTGTGTAAATTATGAAATTATGATTGAATTGCATATTGGTTGCATTTGTTATTGTGATTGAATGTTGTAGTATCATGTTGGATGTTGTTGTTATATGTTATACTTGTATGTTGAATGTTGTAGTTGTATGCTGGATGTTGTTGTTGATGTGTGGAATCGGTGATGTGCATGTGATAATTTGTTGCTTAATTATTATCATGCTTTCTTTTATATAATTATGATATCTCACCCCTTCTATTTGAATGTTTCCTCCACGCGGGTAACGTGCAGATAATCCTCAGTAGGAACTTAGATGTGAGTGGAAGATAAAGTCTTCCGTTTATTCTTTTAGTTTGGCGGCTGCTCTGATATGTAACACTAGGGCTATGGAACTTTATGGTTTCTTATGTTTTGTTTGCTTGAGACTTTTGATATCTCTTAACTTTGGTTATTTTATTTAGATGAAAACCATGTTTATGCTTGTAATAATTATCTTGTTGATGTTTCCGCTGTTTTAATAAATTTTGAAGTTTAGATAATCTTTTAGTATTTTTATTGTTGTTAAACAATTTTAAAAGTGATGTGATGCATATCATGTATATGAGCAGGTTTTGTTGGAGTGTGACATCCTAAATAGGATTTTTTTTTATGAATATGTACTCTTATTTTATTTGATTATGCATGGGGTTATTTAGGGTGTTACATAGTGGTATCAGAGCAGGTTGGTTCGTCCGACCAAGTTGTTTAATTATGTTGTTCCCTAGTATGCGACATGCGTATGAAAACATTGTCGATGCTTGTTTTGTTTTCCACTTACAGGTTAGGAATGAAACAAGTGGGGGAGAAGTGTCTGCTTCTCTTGAATGTTCTAACTTTAGAGAGATTGGATATCGTGTTTCTGCATGCGAGAGTGTTGTTGGTGCGGTAAAGCGGCAAGCAAAAAAAGTTTTTGGAAGTATTTTTCTGGGAAATTATCGTGTCCACAGAGATCGGTGCTATTGAACTTCCGTTCGACAATTTAAATGTTAATGAGTTTGGGTTAAAATGGGTTTTAAAGTAAATGCAGAAAAGTAAATATGAATATAAAAAGAATTCATTCTTTGGAGAGTAGAGAACTCTCGGGTGTGCATTTCATCTGCCCTATCAAATACTTAAACTTACTACCCAGTTGTACGCAACCTAAATCACTCATCAATACCCCCACGTATCGCTCACAACAAAGATTATATCTAACGCAAAGTTGAGAGAACAACCACATCACCTCATCGATGATGTCTCACGCAACTCGACCACACGGAGCATTAAGAATCGATACCCACAGTGAATGTTAGATCTTAATCTATCTCTAGAGTTCAGAACCTAAAAGATGTTCATCCTAGTTCCATATTCGAAGAGGATATGTCTACCGCAACTCAAATCCAAACATAAAGCGAATAAAACAAGGATAACATCGATAAAGATTTGTAAAATAGCTCGTATACAAAGCCATGAGCAATAAATATACATATAATCAAGGTAAACTTACATACAAACTCACAACAAATGGAAACTACAAAGGGAAGAGAGAAAAGGAATCAAAATCTATCACGGTGTCAATCACGATCCAAGAATCATCCACCCCCAATCGTCGAGTTGCAACCTCCATTGATGCTTTTCTAAGATCTAAACTATCAAAAATGAAGGTTTGATGAGTTGGGAACAAATACCCCAAAACATAATCTAATAAATGAATGAAATGACTTAAATAACATTTCAAAAAATCAGTCAAGTTCGCAGTGCAAACTTTTATTCGCTGAGTGAACATCAAAATTTGGCACTTGAGTGCCTTAGAATAGCTAAACCGCCTCTGTAATTCTGCAAAAGTTCACAATGCAAACTTTTATTCACAAAGCGAATATTCCTTGGAAAGTTCGCAATGCGAACTTTGGTCCATTTTTCTACTGCCATAAGTCTGGGAGGATTCGCTGGGAAGTTCACAAAGCGAACTTTGGTGCCTTTTTAATCTCAGCCCTTGTTTTGACCATAACCTTTGAACCGTAACTTGGATTGACGCACAGTCGAAAGAGTTGGAAAGCTTATTCAATGCTCTTTATGAATATGACAAGATATCCTTGCTTGAATACCTACAAAAATGAGAGAAAATCGATTAAACTCAATGATATTTACACGATACGCAATATATACACTATAACGTAAAGTAAACGTATTTACAAACAAAGCGAGGTTTATTCGTACGATATTAACAAAAAGTATCGATAAGTGCAACAAAACTTATATACAAAAATAGTTACAATTTGCACTTATCAAAATCTCCCCAACTTAAACTTGTTTTTCCTCAAACAAGAATCAAGTGACTCAAAGAAACAGAGTGACAACCAAAGAATCACGAATCAACAGGTTTTGAAAAACGAAAACAAATTAATGGTTCAAATGAAAAACGGTACACACAAAGTTAATACTTACCACTAAACTACGACGAAACATAGTCACGAAACAAATGCAAAATACAAAAATCATGCCAAACATCCTAAAACAACACAAGTTTAAATGTGAATCACGCCTAGCAAAAATAATCATCGGTAGATGAAAAACACAAAATGAGGTACTTTTCACTCACACAACAATCTTGCAAACAAAAGACTAAATTATGCATTCATCTAAAAATTCACATTGAACATACAAAGGCAAGAATCACAAGGGCTTTCAAGGTTATAGCGTGGTCGGGTAAACAAACAAGGGGCAATTTCTAAAGGTAATTGAAATAAAAACTTGTCTAAACCTATGGGAGTGATCAACTCACAAAGACTCGAACACAAAATTCCAATCAACTTCTTCCAAAATCCCAAGTGTTACACAAAACACAATACTTATTTAGCACAATTATATGAACTCTTTTTGTTTCCATTCTCAAGGATTTTCTTTTTCTTTCTTTTTTTTTTCTTTTCTTTTCTTTTTCAAATTTTTCTTTTTTTTCTTTTCTTTTTCAACCTCATAGAAACCAACCAATAAGTAAACAATCATTTTCTCCCCAACTTGAATTCAACCATATCATTATGTGAATACTCCCTACTTTCTAAGGCAAGGTAAAAATTCATACAACAACACAAAGTTGAGGGTTCAAGAAAAAAATAATCAATCAAAATCCATACAAAAAGTGAATTTAATACTCATAGACAAGCATTAAGTTCAAACAACATGGATAATGATAGAAAGGCACAAAGCGGTTACGAATGATCACACGCTCACAAGGTGAATGACTATTTGGCTAGATAGTTGTGCTCAAAATGAAACAAAATGCCTTGATCCTTTTCATGCTTTCATATAATCAACACAAACAAAAGATTAAGCATAATAAAATCCAGTTAGAACAAGAATGTTGGTACTCCGAGCATATATGAACAATGGAAAGCTACCTCACAAAAAGGTGGGAACTAAAGTGATTCACATCAAGAACAAGTATACAAAAGAATGAATGGCATGGAAGTTTGTAAAATGCCTAAGTATCATGAATATGCTAAAGTCTAGAAAGCGATAAACACATACCTTGGACGTGTACAAAACTTAACAATATCATTACCATACATCCACAAGTTGAAATGATCAAACTTGGAACATCACCTTAAATTTCCTCAAGCGACTCAAAACAAGCTCTTAGATAAACACAAAAACTATTAACATAAACAAACTAAAAGACCGGCAAAAAATGGATTAAACAAGTTGTAAAGTGAAGATTTGAGAATTTACGGAAAAATCCGAGTACAACTTGTTTAATGAATGTTCACCACACTACCTAAGCTTGAATGAAAAACCTCACCGCGCAAACCAAAAGCAAGTGTCCTAACCAAACAATTGAACAAACGTTACGGGAACAAATTGTATACAACACTATGGCATCAGAGTTAGCATTGTGTGTCGCCTTGGGGAGCTCCGATGTTGTTGGGTAAAGAAGAAGGATAGTAGTATGAGGTTGTGTGTGGATTGTAGACAGTTGAATAAAGTGACGATTAAGAATAAGTATCCACTTCCAATAATAGATGACTTGATGGATCAGTTAGTAGGTGCACGTGTGTTTAGCAAGATTGACTTGAGGTCAGGTTATCATCAGATTCGAGTGAAGGGTGAGGATATTTAAAAGACGGCTTTCAAGACTCGGTATAGACATTATGAGTATTTGGTGATGCCGTTCGGAGTGTCTAATGCACCTGGTGTGTTCATGGAGTATATGAATCGAATCTTTCATACTTACTTAGATAAATTTGTGGTGGTCTTCATTGATGACATTCTGATCTATTCTAAATCAGAAGAGAAACATCCTGAGTATTTGAGGATTGTGTTTCAAGTGTTGAAAGAGAAGAAGTTTTATGCTAAATTGTCGAAGTGTGAATTCTGGTTGCAAGAGGTGAGTTTTTTGGTCATATTATTTCAGGTGATGGTATTATTGTGGATCCATCCAAGGTAGATGCAGTTCTACAATGGGAGGCTCTGAAGTCGGTTACGGAGATCAGAAGCTTTTTGGGCTTAGCTGGTTATTATCGCAAGTTCATTGAAGGATTTTCCAAGTTGGCACTTTCATTAACTCAGTTGACATGCAAAGGCAAGGCTTTTGTGTGGGACATTAACTGTGAGAAGAGTTTCATTGAGCTGAGAAGAGATTGACTATGGCTCCAGTTTTGATTCCACCTAAACTGGATGAACCATTTATGGTGTATTATGATGCGTCTTTGATGGGTTTAGGTGGTGTGTTGATGCAAGATGGTAAGGTTATGGCTTATGCCTCGCGACAACAGAGAGTTCATGAGAGAATTGTCATACTAATGATTTGGAGTTGGCTACAGTGGTGTTTGTGTTAAAGATTTTGAGGCATTATCTCTATGGTTCCAGATTTGAAGTGTATAGTGATCACAAGAGTTTGACGTATCTGTTTGATCAAAAGGAATTGAATATGAGGCATAGAAGATGGTTGGAATTCTTGAAGGATTATGATTTTGGCTTGAACTATCATCCCGGTAAGGCTAATGTCGTGGCTGATGCTTTGAGTCGGAAGTCTTTGCATATGTCTGCTATGATGGTTAGGGAATTGAAATTGATTGAACAGTTCAGAGACTTGATTTTGTCTGTGATCTGACACCGCAGAGTGTGACATTGGGTATGTTGAAAATCAATAATGATTTTCTTAATAATATTAAAGAGAGTCAGAAGTTGGATGTAAAGTTGGTAGACTTGATGGTTGGAAGTAATCAGGCTGAGGATAGTGACTTCAGGGTGGATGAGCAAGGTGTGCTGAGATTCCGTGATAGAATTTATATTCCGGATGATGCTGAGTTGAAAAATATGATTCTAGAAGAAAGTCATAAGAGTAGCTTGAGTATTCTTCCAGGAGCTACAAAGATGTATCAGGTTTTGAAGAAAATATTTTGGAAGTCTGGATTGAAGCGTGATGTGGCTCAATTTGTGTATGCTTGCTTGACTTGTCAGAAGTCGAAAGTGGAACATCAGAAACCTGCTGGTTTGATGCAACCGTTAGATATTCCAGAGCGGAAAGGGACAGCATTTCAATGGATTTTGTGACTGGGTTGCCGAATACTCAGAGAGGGCATGATGCCATTTGGGTGGTTGTTGATAGACTGATAAAATTGGCGCATTTTATTCCAATTAACATCAGTTTTTCCTTGTAAAAGTTGTCAGAGATTTATATCTATGTGATTGTAAAGCTGCATGGAGTTCCTTTGAGTATTGTGTCAGATAGAGATCCGAGGTTCACTTCCATATTTTGGGAAAGTTTGCAAGAGGCTTTGGGTTCGAAGTTGAGGTTGAGTTCAACTTATCATCCACAAACATATGGTATGATTGAGATGACTATACAGTCTTTGGAGGATTTGTTAAGGCCTAGTGTTCTTTAACAAGGAGGTGCTTGGGATAGTCATTTGTCGTTGATTGAGTTCACTTATAATAACAGTTATCATTCTAGTATTGGAATGGTGCCTTTTGAAGCTTTGTATGGTCGGAGGTGTAGGACACCTTTATGTTGGCATGAATCAGGTGAGAGTGTGATGCTTGGGCCTGAGTTAGTCCAACAGACTACTGAGAAGGTGAAGCTGATTAGAGAGAAGATGAAAGCTTCGCAGAGTAGCCAGAAGAGTTATCATTATAAGAGAAGGAAGGATCTCGAGTTCCAAGAGGGAGGCCATGTATTCTTGAGAATCACTTCAGTGACCGGTGTCGAACGTGCTCTAAAGTCGAGGAAGCTTACTCCTTAGTTTATTGGTTCGTATAAGATATCAGCCAGAGTTGAAGTTGTTGCTTATAGAGTGGCATTGCCACCAAATTTGTCAAATTTGCATGATGTGTTCCATATTTCACAGCTTTTGAAGTATGTTTCGGACCCGTCGCATGTTGTAGCGAGCGATTTTGGACGCGGTTCTTAAGCGCTGGTCGCTCTCTGCGGTTTGAGCTTTGACTACAGGTCGATTCATTTTTTATCCTATTGTGAGCTGAATAAGGAAGGGAAATAGATGTCTTCAATTAACCCTGCTTGCATAATGAGTTTAAACAGCGGTCTGTTAGGTTACGGATGCTATCAATGTGGGGGGCCTTTGTACTGGTTATTTGTATTTTCGCCAATACGGTCTTCTTTCTTTTTACTTGGGCAGAAGGTTTCTGGCGGGGAACAAGGATTAGGATATTAGGACTGATGCTTTTGAATTACTGCTTTTGATTGATGGAGATATGGGATTTGGGTTTTTTATTGATTGCGCTCGCTAAGATCTTTTCTTTCGATCTTATGCCTACGTATTCCCGTTTACCGAAACAGGGAAATTAGAGCGTTCGTAGTTCCTCCTATTCTATGGGAGGAAATGGGTGTTTTTGGTGTCTTGTTCAAAGCCCAAGACGTGAAGCGAAAGGTAGTTTGTATCTTGTTCAAAGCCCAAGATGTGAAGCTAAAAGGTCTATTTGTGTCTTGTTCAAAGCCCAAGACGTGAAGCTAAAAGGTCTATTTGTGTCTTGTTCAAAGCCCAAGACGTGAAGCTGAAAGACCTCGGCTTTAGAGAGAATTTGTCATCTCTAAAGAGGGGAGAAGGAGAATTACTTTAACTGGGATACGCGGATCCGAGCAATGCCATAATTTCCGAAGAAAGGGTTTTAACCTGAAGGAGAAGACTTTAACTCAGTGTAGAGCAATGCCATCTTTCCTTAGGAATTTCTCATGCTAAAAGAGGGACAGTGGCGTGGATGTAGATGATCCAGAGGCTTGCCGCTTACAGCGATTAGATGAAGGGAAAGGAGTTGTTGATGTTTGTATACTGTGAACGAGGCACAGCTTTGATGCTAAAAGGTTAATTGGATTAACCAGTGGTTTTCTTATACAAAAGCCTAAGAGGAGGCTAATTTCCGCTAGGAAAATCATTATACAAAGCCTAAGAGGAGGCTATTTTGTGTCTCGTACAAAGCCCGAGAGAGAGGCTAAAAGTTTTTGACCCGACGATGGAGTCTTTTGGTATCTCGTATAAAGCCCGAGATGGGGGCTATTTGTTTGGCTCAATATGAACCTTTTTGTATCTCGTATAAATCCCGAGATGGAGGCGAAAAGGGTGTCTGACTCAACGAGGGAGTCTCTTGTATGTGTCTCGTACGAAGCCCGAGATGGAGGCTATTGTTTGTTTGACTCGACGAGGGAGTCTTTATGTGTCTCGTACAAAGCCCGAGAGAGAGGCTAAAACATTGTTTGACTCCGCTGGGGAGAATCATTGTACAAAGCCCAAGAGAAGGCTAAGGTTACTGTGTCAGTTAAGTGACAGGTCCAGTACACTGATTTTGAAAGAGAAAATCAGTTCTTATATGAGCAACAGTGTACTCAGGGATTTAATTTGAGGATCAGGGATATTTCCTTCTCTTTGAGGAAACGGGAAATCCAAAGGGTGTCGAGACTGTCCGAGTCTGCGGGTTTCCTTCCTATTTAACGAAGGGTGCTTGAGAATGTCTTTGAGACTCAAGGAAGTTAGACTGTCCGTGTCTAGAGTTTTATCTTTTGTACTATGCTTTGAGAAACAGTAGTAGACTCTATGAAAGGACTGTTCTAGGAGGATGACTAGGTTCTGTTCCTATACCTCTAGGAGGTCGTCGGGACAATTTGTACGAAGCCCAAGAGGAGGCTGGAAACTTTTAAGAAGCCGACGGGTCCTTGTACGAAGCCCAAGAGGAGGCTATCATTCCCGGAGGAAGAGATCATTATATGAAGCCTAAGAGGAGGCTGTGAATACTTCTAAGAAGCCGTAGGGTCCTTGAATAATGCCCAAGAGGAGGCCGATGCTTTTAAGAAGCCCGTGGGTCTATCATCTCCTTTCCATTAGGAGAGATAACTCTTTTAAAGATAAAAACCACTAGTAAACGTGCGAGGTTTACTATCCAGCGACTTTTAGCTTTTGAAGAGGGTTCCTTAGTTAAGGTCCAAGATTATGACCGTAGTGGGTACCCAAACCCCGAGACATTCAAGGCATGCTATCCACAAGGAATAGATCAAGTCAGGAAAGTTCGAGAATTTGGAAGAAACTCAAAGATGCCATTCACGGAGAATACATTCATCTTGGGGAGTAGAGCTTCTTGACGATTCCTAAGGAGGACAGCCGAAGAGAAGACTGTATCTGGTGCTCCTATTGGGGATCTAGGTGTCTATTTCTACGAATAAGTGAAACGGCGTCACCTAGTTCTAGACGTAGTTGCCGGGGAAACTCAAAATATCTATACTATTATTACACAGTAGATATGAGTTTATGAAAGGAGACTTACAGTGAGCAGCCCCACAATACAGTTTATAATATGAAAGCAGTAAATGAAAGCGATAACCACTTACTCGGTTGGAGTGCTTTCATGCTGTTTGGTTAGTTGTTCAACAAAGAAAGATTGAAAACAATAGTATATTCAAAATCAAAGGAGAAAGTGCTTTGAAAAAGAAATATTTGGGGCTTACAGCTCAAGGAGAGGCCCAGATGGTTTTATCAGTGAGCGCACTGTTTGACTTTATACAGCGGGACTTATACAAGTGACTAGGGCCCAAAAAGGTTTTCTGTACAAAGGGATGGGTCTTACACTCTCTCAAGAGGCCCAAAAAGGTTTAAAGAAAAGAGAAATGGGTCTTACTACTCGAGGGTAGGCCCAGATGGTCTTTATTTTTAAACGGGCGACGATCGCGCCGTTTACTTGTACAGAGAGACTTATACAATGAGTGAGGCCCAAAAAGTTTTTGTACAAGGGGGGATGGGTCTTACACTCTCTCAAGAGGCCCAAAGTGGTTTAAAGAAAAGAGAAATGGGTCTTACTACTCGAGGGTAGGCCCAGATGGTTTTTATTTTTAAACGGGCGACGATCGCGTCGTTTACTTGTACAGAGGGACTTATACAATGAGTGAGGCCCAAAAAGTTTTATGTACAAAGGGATGGGTCTTACACTCTCTCAAGAGGCCCAAAAAGGTTTAAAGAAAAGAGAAATGGGTCTTACTACTCGAGGGTAGGCCCAGATGGTTTTTATTTTTAAACGGGCGACGATCGCGCCGTTTACTTGTACTGAGGGACTTATACAATGAGTGAGGCCCAAAAAGTTTTCTGTACAAAGGGATGGGTCTTACACTCTCTCAAGAGGCCCAAAAAGGTTTAAAGAAAAGAGAAATGGGTCTTACTACTCGAGGGTAGGCCCAGATGGTTTTTATTTTTAAACGGGCGACGATCGCGCCGTTTACTTGTACTGAGGGACTTATACAATGAGTGAGGCCCAAAAAGTTTTTGTACAAGGGGGGATGGGTCTTACACTCTCTCAAGAGGCCCAAAAAGGTTTAAAGAAAAGAGAAATGGGTCTTACTACTCGAGGGTAGGCCCAGATGGTCTTTATTTTTAAACGGGCGACGATCGCGCCGTTTACTTGTACAGAGGGACTTATACAATGAGTGAGGCCCAAAAAGTTTTTTGTACAAAGGGATGGGTCTTACACTCTCTCAAGAGGCCCAAAGTGTTTTGAAAATGATTTATGAGGGTTGAATTAATCCAAAAACCCTAATTTGTTTTCAAAATGTATTTAATTGAATAAAAATTCAATTAAAATGATCAAAAATTGTTTAACACATGGAAAACAAATTGTGATCTTGGATTAATGCTTCAAAAATTAAGTATTGACCTACAAAATAATTAGAAAGCATCAAAAGTTGCAAAATCAATGTAGAAAAAATATTTAATATGTCAAAAACAATTAAAATATTAATTCTTTGCAAAAAATATCAATTATATGAAATAAATAATATTTTTAGGATTTTTTGATAAAATAAAATATTTTAACATTTTTGTGAATTATTAAAAAAAGAATCAACTCAAAATCATTAAAACTCAGAGAGAAATTAATTTTTGAATCAATTAAACAAAATCACAAAATTCAAATATTTGAATTATTCAAAAATGGCGCCAAGAACAGCTGAAGAACACGCGCGTGTTCTTGGTTTCTCAGATTTGCATTTTCTATCCAATCTCCATGAATACGTAATCATATCATGTAATCCACATATCATTATGCTCGTCTCAACCTCACGATCATGTCTATGTACTTTAATTTCATTTAAATTAAACATACAACAAGAAATCACGAAGAGACCTCAAGAACCCTAATTTCTGCATGAAGGCTAGGATTTTTGATACACGATTCAAACAATGCAATTAATTGAGGGAAAAGATTCCATGCATGATTATGAACATATGGCCAAATTATTGTGCGAGGAAATATGCATAGATTGGGAGATGACCAAGTATGTGCTTACCTCCAAGTCGTGACAGCAAGTTCAAAGTGATTTTTGATTTGGAGGTGTTACAGATGAGTGGTGATGATCTGAACAGCTTCCCTACACCCTATGGATTGTGTTTGGATGGTTGGACTTGATTGAAATTGGCTGGATCATTTTGTGGTACCTCAGCTGCAACTTGTTTGAAAATTTGAGCAACCAGCTGGTGATTTTGTGAAATCAGTGTTCCAGATGTTATGTGAGTTTTTGGATCACTTCTATATGATGTATGTGAGGTGTGTGAGTGATTGGTTTGATTGTAATTGCTCTCAAACTCAAAACCCGATAGCTACCTTGCTAAGAAAGGCATTTTTGCCAAGAGAAAGAGATTTTGAGGAAAGCATCTGTTAGATGGCTTTGGTGTACTCAAACTGACCACAATTGAGCTCTATTTATAGTAGAGCAAGTTTGTTTTGCAAGGAATAGTGAATGGCAGCTGGTAAGTAGGTTTGGCCAATGTTGGCAAATGAAAATCCAAGTCTCCTCTAGCCATTGACTAGAGGTTAGGGCACAGAGCTTTGGTCCCCTTGGTCTTGGATAAGTCTTGACTGATTTCAGATGAGAATGGCTCAGTCCATGCCACCTTGATGGTTCCATTGAATGCCTCATTCCAAATTTGAAGTCTTGTCCCTATTTTGGCCATTCTAGGTTCAACATGCTATTTCTTGTTCCATGGACTTTGGAGGCTTGGCTCAGTGACTGTCCCCTTTAGATTCATTCCTCTGAGGTGTCCAAGTGGATAGGAGCAATTGAATTTGGCTGATTTTGGCAAATCGACCAAAGTTGCAAATTCTGCCTTGCTTTGACAGATTTCAGCAAGGCAACTTGGCAATGTTGTATCTCATGGTGTAGGTTGAATTTGGCAATGTTCTTGGCCATTTTGGAAAGCTCTTACATGATACAACAACTGTTTGAACAAGTTTGGTTTTGACCTCTTTTGATTCCAAGTGAAAAATCCCCCTACATTTGGCAAAAAGTGAGGCAGAATCTGACTTAGTGAAAATTTCACTAAGTGTTGGAAAAAGTGACATTTTCACTTTTCAGCCACTTTGATCACTCCATAACTCAAAATCCTTAATGAATTGGAATGACTTGTAGTTGAGGTTTTTGTAGGTGATAATGAGGGCTACAAATCCATCTTTGGATGAGAAAAAATGGCCTTGTGGTTTAGGAGTTATGGTCCTTCAAAGTTGGTACCCTTGCCACTTTATTCTTAACTTAGAAAAATTTCTAAGTTTTATGGTTACCCCTTTTACAAGCTATCTCACTTTTCTTGATTTTTCTTGATGAATGATGATTCAAACCATACATTAACATCATTTTAGGGTTAAAAATCCATTTTGGTGAAAAATCTCAAAAAGTCAAAGTTGACTTTGTGCACAGTTGACTTTTTATCAGATGAATTCCAAACTGTGCAATTCTTCAGGAAATCATGTCCTTGACCTAAATCAAACTTGATGGGCATGTTCCATGGGTGTCATAGGGTATATTCAATCATGTATTAGGGTTTGGGAGCATGTCCAGGTCAAAAGTCAAAGTTATAGTTGACATTTCCCTTAAAACCCTAATTGTGGTGCAGATGAAATTGAGACTTGTTGCTCAAACTTCTTGGATCAATCCATTGTTCCAAATGGATCAATATGGTATATTAGAGACCCTCAAATCATCTCTTGAGGTCTTGGCTCATGGTTTGTCCCAAAAGTCAACTTAGGGGTGAATTAGGTCAAGAAACCCTAATTCCTGATTTTTGATGAATGCATCCCCTGAGGAAAAATTGACTTGATGCATGGGTTCATGAGGTTCCATGAAGTATATTAGGTTATGCTTTGGATCATTGCCTTGTGCCCAGATGAAAATTTCCACCTGGAGGCCCTGGTCGACCAAAACCCTAATTTGGTGACACTGTCGATCTTGAGACTTGATCCACCTAGAAGGGAGCAGCCTTGTGCTTAATCCTTGAAGTGGGAGTCCTTTTGATCCTTTGTGTATGTTTGAGAGGTTAGACAAGTTGAATATCAAGTCATTCCTTGATTGATCCTTTGTCTAAGGCTCAGAGAGGGCTTGAAACCCTAATTTTGATTATGGTGAATGCCCAACCATCTTTGGGGCATGTAAATACATCCATATTGTGATGATGATTTGCACAATGATGGGGAATCTAAGTGGTCAAAATTTGGGGTATTACAGATGCCCCTATTTAATCTTCTTGGACCCGAAGGTGTGAATGACGAAGGGATTCGGGCATTCGGGGTGCAAGAGGATTAAATATCGGAATACCCAAAATTTTGATAGTGGTTATGAATGGTAGCTTACGCATTAATCTTCTTTAGCTAAGCAATGATGCTTAGAAAAGGTAAACTTCCCCTCGATCTTGGTTTCCTACCAAGGAACTGGTCTCAGTCTCTTTTGAAATAAACTTCCCCTCGATCCTGGTTTCCTACCAAGGAACTGGTCTTGGTTTCTTTTGAACTTCCCCTCGTTCTTGGTTTCCTACCAAGAACTGGTCTTAGTTTCTTTTGAACTTCCCCTCGTTCTTGGTTTCCTACCAAGAACTGGTCTTAGTTTCTTTTGAACTTCCCCTCGTTCTTGGTTTCCTACCAAGAACTGGTCTTAGTTTCTGATTTAAACTTCCCCTCGATCCTGGTTTCCTACCAAGGAACTGGTCTTAGTTTCTTTTGTCAATAAACTTTATTGACAAGGGACGCTATGTGTAGCGGTTTTCCTTCAAACTTCTCACCGAATTTTCCTGGGGAGATTCCATTTGACGGAAAAAGTTTGATGTCAGACTTGCTGGGGAACCCAACGTCTGAGTTGTAGAGTTGCGCAAACTTCTCTGTTGGAGACGCCATTTGTCGATTCTACTGGGGAAAGCGAGTCTCTTGAGAGACTGTTTTCATTTGGGATCTTTCATCATACTTTTCTCGGGATCTTCCCAGAGAAACACCATATGATGGGGTCCAATTTTGAGGTGCCAATGACCTTCTCATCAGTGGTTTTTCGGAGAAAAACTGGCGTGCTGCCGAATCTCTGATCACGAGGCTTTCTCTGTGGATTTTCCTTAATCCGGGAAAGCAAGGATATCATCTTCAATGGCGAAGAGTGATGTTTATTGAAAGTTCTCTGATCTTTCAGAGGTTCAAATTATCAAAGTGGCCACGTGCCAACTTCTTTCCAGAATTAAACAGGAAGCGAGGTTGTTCAGACACAGTATTTCCTGACGAGGCAAGAACTGACAACTCGATTGAGAGGACTTCTACCACTAGGGGACAAGACCGACTAGAGTGATAGTGATGCAATATGAAATGTGAATGCAAAATAAAAAATGCATGATGTATGTATGTATATGCTGACAAAACAGACGCGACATACAGACTAATGGATGAACACAATTGGATACTCGGCCATCGCGGGGCGAAGAAGTACCGTTGATTCAAAATAGAAATTCCACCTTGCTTAGGAGAGATAGTCCCGTTAGGGAGCTATGTTGATCGGGCTTAGGAGATGAGAACTCGGCCGAGGCGTGTCAGACGAAACAAGGTCTCTGACACAGTTGATCCCTTTATTCAGGCATATTGGCTTAGAAGGAGTACTTTGATTCTGCACTTTGAAGTCAGCTTACTTCGGGAGAAGCGATCGATGTTCTTCTGATGTTCAACATTCAAAAGAAATGCCATCTTTAATTTAAAAGCAGAAAAAGTTTTAACAAGTAAATTCATTTTTGTTTTATTTCAAGAATCGTTAATTAAGTTTAAACAACGTCGTTCTGTAAAGCTAAAACAAGTAAAGAATTACAAACAAAAGCACAAGGGCTCAAATTTTATTGATAAGATGGAGATCAGCCAAACGCGTGATTCCAAAGAGTATATACAAAGTTAGAAAATGGTAATTTACAGGGAAAAGGGCTACGTTGAAACATAACAACCACTATCCTTCTACCAACTTTGAATTCGGGGCATCCTGAGCTTCCGTCGAAGATGACCTTTGACTGGAGATTTCCTCCGATAGATGATGTAACTACTGCTGAGGGACTTGCCTCTGTTGAACATAGTTACTTGCCATTATCCCTAACTTTTGTCAGGATTGTACTATGAGATTTCCAATCCATCGGGATGATTCTTTTCATGTCTCTAACTTTTGCCTGGACCGCCCTTTCGAGTTTTCAATCCAACGAGACGTTTTTTTTTTTTTTTTTTTTTTTTTTTTTTAGTTTTAGGCGAAGTATTTCTTGACTACATCAACATTCGTGGGGTAGGCAAATTCCTCTCCGTCCATGGTTGCAAGTCTCAAGGCGCCGCCTGAGAAAGCTTTCGTGACCACATAGGGGCCATCATAATTGGGGTCCATTTGCCCCGAGAATCAGTGAGAAATGATTGTATCTTCTTGAGCACAAGGTCTCCTTTCCTGAAGACACGAGGTCGGACCTTTTTGTCAAACGCCCTCTTCATTCTCTGTTGATACAACTGACCGTGGCATAGTGCCGTGATTCGCTTCTCTTCGATCAGGTTCAGGTCGTCGTGTCGACTTTGACACCATTCAGCTTCGGTGAGCTTCGCTTCCATCAATACTCGGATTGACGGGATCTCTACTTCTATGGGAAGCACTGCCTCCATGCCATATACTAGAGAGAAAGAGGTAGCCCCTGTTGAAGTACGGACAGATGTGCGATAACCATGAAGAGCAAAGGGTAGCATTTCGTGCCAATCTTTATAGGTTACGACCATCTTTTGAACAATCTTTTTGATGTTCTTGTTAGCCGCTTCTACCGCTCCGTTCATCTTGGGTCGGTAGGGAGATGAGTTATGGTGTTCGATCTTGAACTCTGCACACAACTCTTTCATCATCTTATTGTTCAAGTTAGACCCATTATCAGTAATTATCTCGCTTGGAACACCATAACAGCAGATGATATTGTTTTTGATAAATCGGACCACCACTTGTCGGGTCACATTGGTGAATGACGCTGCTTCGACCCACTTGGTGAAATAGTCAATGGCTACCAGGATGAACCGATGTCCGTTTGAAGCCTTGGGCTCAATCATGCCAATCATGTCGATTCCCCATATGGAAAATGGCCATGGGGAAGAAAGAACTTTGAGATGCGATAGCGGTACATGAATTTTGTCGGAGTATATCTGACACTTGTGACATCTCCTTATGTACTTATAGCAGTCGGATTCCATTGTCAACCAATAGTACCTGGCCCTGAGAATTTTTCTCGCCATTGTGTGTCCGTTGGCATGAGTGCCAAAGGATCCTTCATGAATTTCTTTCATGAGCATGTCTGCTTCTGGTCTGTCTACACATCGGAGTAAGACCATGTCAAAATTTCTCTTATAGAGAGTGTTACCGCTCAGGAAGAAGTTTCCAGCCAATCTTCTGAGGGTTTTCCTGTCTTTTCGGAGTGCCCCGGATGGGTACCCTTGTTTCTGAAGGAAGCATTTGATATCGTGATACCAAGGTCTGTCGTCTATGACTGCTTCAATCGCGAAGATGTAAGCGGGCCGTTCAAGGCGCATTATGTCGATCTTAGGTATGTCATTCCATCGACCTACACTAATCATGGAAGAGAGAGTGGCTAATGCATCTGCCATGTGATTCTCATCACGAGGGATGTGATGAAAGTCGACTCTGTTGAAGAAGGGTAACAACCTTCTTGCATAGTCTTTGTAAGGAATCAATCCTGATTGGTATGTGTTCCAATCTCCTTTTATCTGGTTAATAACCAGGGCTGAGTCGCCATATACGTCCAAGTTTTTGATCCTTAAATCAATCGCTTCTTCGAGACCCATAATACAAGCTTCGTATTCGGCCTCGTTGTTCGTACATTTGAACGTAAGTCTGGAAGTGAAAGGGATGTGGGAACCCTGAGGGGTAACAACGATTGCCCCAATTCCGTTTCCATAATGATTGACTGCTCCGTCAAAGATAAGTCCCCACTGGGAACCCGGTTCTGGCCCTTCACTGGGTAGCGGTTCATCGCAATCTTTCATCTTTAGATACATGACATCTTCGTCTGGGAAGTCAAACCCGATTGATTCTTGATCGTCAATCGGTTGATGAGCTAAATGATCGGCAAAAATACTTCCCTTAACGGCTTTCTGAGCATGGTACTCTATGTTATATTCTGATAGTAGCATCTGCCAACGGGCAATCCTTCCTGTGAGAGCAGGTTTTTCGAAAACACACTTGATTGGATCCATTTCGGAGACCAACCAAGTAGTATGACGAATCATGTACTGGCGAAGACGTTTGGCTGCCCAAGCCAAAGCGCAACAAGTTTTCTCAAGCATTGTGTACCGAGTTTCGCAATCGGTGAATTTCTTGCTTAGATAGTAAATGGCAGACTCTTTCCGTTTAGTTTCGTCTTGTTGGCCAAGTACACATCCCATTGAGTCCTCTAGGACTGTGAGGTAAATGATCAGTGGTCTTCCTTCCACTGGAGGTGATAGAATCGGAGGATTCAACAGATATTCCTTGATACTGTCGAAGGCGGTTTCGCAATCTTTTGACCAAACGCAATCCTGGTTCTTTTTGAGTAATTTGAAAATCGGCGCACACGTCGCGGTCATAAGGAATATGAATCTGGATATGTAGTTCAAACGTCCCAGGAATCCTCTGACTTGTTTTTCAGTTTTCGGAGAAGGCATTTCTTGAATGGCCTTGACCTTGTCAGGATCAACCTCAATTCCTTTCTGGCTGACGATGAACCCTAGTAGTTTCCCTGAACGCACACCGAAGGTGCACTTGTTGGGATTCAAGCGGAGCTTGAATTTTCTTAGAGGTTCGAACAATTTTGATAGATGTTCAACGTGCTCATCCTCTGTTCTTGATTTTGCAATCAAATCATCGACATATACCTCGATTTCTTTGTGTATCATGTCATGAAACAGAGTAGTCATGGCCCTTTGATAGGTTGCCCCGACATTCTTCAAACCGAATGGCATTACCTTGTAACAAAAGGTACCCCATGGGGTAATGAACGAAGTTTTCTCCATGTCTTTCGGCGCCATTTTGATCTGGTTATAGCCCGAGAATCCATACATGAAGGAGAATACTTTGAACCTTGTTGTGCTGTCAACCAGCCTGTCAATGTGTGGTAAAGGAAAGTCGTCCTTTGGACTTGCCTTGTTCAGATCTCTGTAATCAACACACATTCTGACCCTTCCGTCCTTTTTGGGAACGGGTACGATGTTGGCTAACAATTGAGGATATTCAGATGTAGCAAGGAAACCCGCGTCAATCTATTTCTGTACCTCCTCTTTGATTTTGATGGCCATGTCCGGGTGAGTGCGTCTCAACCTTTGCTTTACTGGCGGACACTCCGATCTCAACGGTAAGTGATGTTCCACGATGCTGGTATCCAACCCTGGCATATCCTGATAGGACCAAGCGAATACATCGGGGAATTCTTTGAGAAGCTTTATCAGATCCTCTCTGGCAGTTGGACTGAGCAGTGCCCCAATCCTGATTTCTTTTCTCTCTTTTTCTGAACCCAAGTTTACCATTTCCAACGGTTCTTTGTAAGGTTCAATGGACTTTTCCTCTTGTCTGAGTAGTCGGGAGATCTCTTCTGGAATTTCGTTGTCATTTTCTTCTTCAGTCTCGAATAACGGGAACTCAAAGTTGGGAGAAGGCATCGGGTCGTATGTTTCAACGGGGTATAAAACAAACAATCTTTATGACATGATAATTCGTGTTTAGAAGACATAGAGAAAATGCAAGTGTGTGCAGTGTTTTGATTTTACTGCTTGTTTTTATTATTGAATGTTTTTTAGGATTACCATTTTCTGAAAAAGCAAAAAGAGAAAACAGCAATTAATGCGGAAATTACAGAACGACGTTATTTTATTAATGAACAAGTCGACTCTTGAAACTACAGCCCTATAAAACAAAACTCTGTCGCTTTGGGCAAAGCGAAGAGGGAAATTTATAGAAAACGAGCCCTATTAAAACATCCGTTTCACCTGGGCAGGGTGAAAGGTTAAAGATGGCAATTACTTTGACTGACGAACGACCTTCGGAACCTCAACGGTAACCCATTGGCGGCGAACTCCTCGGTGAATCACAAAGTCTGGAACCTTCCTTGTTTTGTCTTCAGAAATGACGCTGATTTCTGGTGGAGCAGGATCATTGGAATCTGTTTCCCAGGCAGAATTGTCGTAGGAGGATTCCTCTGTTGTATTTTGCATAGCATTTGTGCTCTCAGCTGTATCTCCCCATCCAGTTGACTGGATATCTTCGAGCCTGATACGAGAGCTTTCGGGAGCGGTGTACTTGACCATATAGTCGTATCTTCCACTTGGTTGTCCCAGGGTGTCCCAAACTTCTTTGGAACGGGAGAAATCATCCCTTTCGATGACGTTGACCTCAGGAAAAGCATAGTTGATGAATTCAAGTCCTGCGAACGTTGCGAATTCATCTTCATGTTGAGTAATTTCCGAATGACCTGAGTGTTGATCCCATGACATGGTGGGGACACAGGTATTCTGTTCAATGATGCTCAGCTGAGTTTCATTATTCGGCTGACTTTCTTGCCCCAAGTTTCCTGGGTAAGGCTGCCACATTGGCAGGCCATCCATCGGGCCATAGTAATTGTGGTCAACGTTGTCTTTCATCAGAGTGTCCTCCTCTAATGAATTTGGCGGAGCACGACATCCTTTCGGATCACAATCTCCGTAGATCATTTCGACATCTGATCTTGGTATAAATCTCGGACTTTCTGTAGGAAAGCGAAAAGGCATAGGCACCTCTTCCTGAGACATATAACCGTCCTTGTTAAGGTAGGACTTCCATTCTTCATCTGTGTCAGAGGGATCTTCCTCATTGATAGCATGAACTATCTGAGACACTGGGTGAAGAAAACCTCCACTGTGGAAGAAGTTTTGAAGGGGATGAAGACTTTCATCGTTGGCAACTGTCTGGGTATAGGTTGCAGAAAAACCAAGACCCTTCTTTGTTTTATTGTCGATAGGAATGACAAGCCGTCCCCATCCTGTCGTATCGGTACTCTCGACCGCTTTGATAGCATCTTTGTATGAGGAAATCGAGGTTCCTTCTTTGAACTGATTGTCCTTGCTCACCGATAGTGCTTGGAACTGAGTCCCAATAACCTCCTCGGGTTCCACACAAGTAGATGATGATAGGTTACTCACAAGCAAGGCTTGTTCCTCACAAACCGTGATAAGTTGGTCGTTCTTGACGAACTTTAGCTTTTGGTGGAGGGTTAAAGTAACCGCTCCAGCCTGATGTATCCAAGGTCTTCCTAATAAACAACTGTATGTTGCCCGGATGTCCATGACCTGGAAAGTGATTTGGAAAGTGTGAGGACCAATAGTTATGGGAAGATCCACTTCGCCGATAACTGTTTTTCTGGATCCGTCGAATGCTTTGATGACGACCTCGCTGACTCTCATCGGAGGGCCCTTGAATGATAATTGCATCAAAGTGGACTTTGGCATAACATTCAGGGCTGACCCTGTGTCTACCAGTACTTTGGCTAAAGCATTGCCCTGGCAGTTAATTGTAATGTTGAGCGCCATGTTATGACGGCGACCCTCTTCAGGTAATTCTTCATCACTAAATCCCAAATTATTGCAGGAAGTAATGTTAGAGACAATATTATCGAACTGTTTGATTGTTACATCCTGTTCCACAAAGGCTTGCTCCAAGACCTTCTGTAGAGCCTCTCTGTGTGCTTCTGAACTGAGTAACAGTGATAATACTGAGATCTTTGAAGGAGTCTGTAACAGTTGATCAACAATGTTATATTCACTCCTTTGGATGAGCTTTAGCATCTCATCTTTGTCTTTTGAAAAGTCTGGATTACTAGATTGACCGACTGGTGGATCAGGAATTTCTGCCTGAAGTTCCTTTTCTTTGTTGGATTCTCCAACCCCTCGGTTGAAGATTCGACCGCTCCGTGTTACACGACTGATGTCTGCAATATTCACGACGGAGGGTAATGGAATTTCCTTTCCATTCTCAATTGTTGTTACACCGTATTTGTAAGGGATTGCCTTAGCTGATTCATACGGTAGTGGTCCCGGTAGATAGATGACTATGGAAACCTTCTGATTTTTCTGACCATCATACGTAACCTCGATCCGTTCCTGGTTGGGAACTCTAGATTCGTCAAGTAGAGGGATGATGGCAAAAACATCCCTGGTCCTATGATGACCAGAGATCGTGACGACATCCTCAACTTGACCGGCAAGGTAGTTTGGCGACCAAATGATGGGTCCCGAACCTGGATATGGACGAATTTCTCCATGATTGACCTGACCCTGGAGAGTTGCTCTCACAAGGTAACACCCTTGGTTACTTTCTGAACAGACGCTACAACTGTCATAGTTGTGTGGTGGCACCTGGCTATGCCCACTTTGAATGCAATGTAACCTCACTAGGTTATCTTCCATTGATCGGACATCCTGACTTTGACGACGAGTAGGATTCCTGTTATTGATACTAATCTGCTGAGTTTCTTCATCCATGTAGATTGGCATCCACCAGTGATTTAACAAGTGCTGAAGTGCCTCCTGGACAAGGGTACAACCTCGATCGTTTTCGCAACCCGCTTTACAATTTTGATAGTCATGTGATATTAAGAATCCAAGTCGGACCTGCTCAGCATGTAACTCTACCAGGTTGGTATTCATTACGCGGATATCGAAGATCTGAACCATGTTGATTTGATAGGAGTTCCTATCATGGTAGTCTTGGATCCATCCAAGATCCATCTAACGCTGGAGGGCCTCTTGTATGAAAGAGCATCCCTGTTTGTTTACCGAGCAAATCAGATAGGAACTGTAATCGTGCCGTGGCAGATTATGATACTGGCTTTGCCTTGAGTGCATCGCCACCAAGTTAGCATTCATCGCACGGATGTCGTGGTTTTGAATGACGTTAGAATTCGTATAGACCATGTTAACTCCACGAACTCGGTGCTCTTAGATCCATCCAAGATCCATTTGCTCCTGTAAAGCTGCTTGCACCACAGAACATCCCTGGTTGTCTTTAGAGCAGATATCACACTGGTGATAATTATGAGGTGGCACATGGCCATATCCACTCTGTCTACAATGCATCTTGACCAGATTGGTCTTTAACAAGAGTACATCATGAATTTGATAGACATTGCTAGTCTCTTTCTCAATCAGATTGACTGCAGCTTTCTCATGTTGAGGCAGCGGGTTCGTGAGAACATTAGGATTCGTATCTTTGAAAGATAAGAGCCCGCTCCTAACAAGCTTTTGCACGTCGGATTTGAAATTGAGACAAGTCTCAATGTTATGCCCTGAACCTCCTTGATGATAAGGGCATGTCTGATCCGCTTTAAACCAGAAAGGCAGATTTTTCAAAACTGAAAGGGGAGACTTAGTCTGGATGTGCCCCTTAGCCAGCAGTAACGGAAACAGTTATGCGTACGTTACGGGTATAGGATCAAATCCTGGTGGCCGTGTTGTACAGTTGTTGTTATATGGAGGACGAGCCTGCTGAAGAGGCTGTTGTGTCCTTTGTTGGTCAGGTTGGCTCAGCGCAATCTGGGGTTGATACATAAGAATAGGCGCGGGGCCGATAGCAGGAGTAACAGCTGCTACTGGCTGATAACGTCGCCTTTGCTTTTCGAGAGAGATATTCCCAATATCTTGCTCTTTTTTCTTAGGGAGAGCATTAACATATTTTTTAGTACCGCTCGTTGATCCAGTGTCTTTTACCAAACGTCTTTCTCGGACGGCTTCCTCAAGACGTACACCCATGCCGACCATTTCGGTGAAATCACTGGGTGCACTGGCAACCATTCGGTCATAGTAAAATGAGCTTAAGGTTTTAAAGAAGATTTTTGTCATCTCTTTTTCCTCAAGAGGTGGACAAATTTGAGCGGCAATTTCACGCCACCTTTGAGCATACTCCTTAAAGGTTTCCTTGTCCTTTTGTGACATTGATCTGAGTTGATCTCTGTCGGGTGCCATGTCTAAATTGTACTTGTATTGTTGGACGAAGGCAGTACCAAGATCTCTGAATGTACTGATCGTAGTACGGTTTAAACCCATGTACCATTTGAGTGCGGCACCGGTTAAACTATCCTGGAAGTAGTGAATCAGCAGGTCCTGATTCTTCGTCTGGGCTGACATCCGCCGAGCGTACATCACCAGATGGCTCTGAGGGTAAGAGTTACCCTTGTATTTTTCAAAGTCGGGCACTTGGAACTTGTGCGGGACTTTCACATTTGGGACCAAGCAGAGGTCTGCGGCGTCCTTTCCAAATAGATCCTGACCGCGAATGGCTTGCAGCTCTTTCTGCATTTCCAAGAACTGTTCCTGGAATTCCTCCATTCTGTCAAACATAGTTTCCTTCTTACCAGAAGGTGTCTGTGGAATCTGTCCTTCCGGGACAGTGTGCACCACAGGGGGTGGTACCGTGACTACGGTAGTAAGTCTTGGCGCCTCCCGAAGTTTGTAACCTTCAGGAGTCTTCAGTATGCCCCTGGCATCTTCGCTTTCCCGAAGTTTGTAACCTTCAGGCCCAGCGGCTTCTGTTGCGATTCCCTGATCTTCAGTGATCGGTGGAACATATCCTTCCGGGATATAATTAACAGGCATGCCCCAAGGACGATCTTTCGGCATCTGATACCTAGGATCATACTTTTCTATGATGGGCGTTGAGGTGATCTCTGAGATCACAGTTCTTTGTAGCTGAGCTTCCGCCATGGCTTGCATGTCGTTACGAAGCTTTCTCATATCCTCTCTTAGAGCGTCGATCTCTTCTTTCAACTCTCTGTTTTCTTCCTCAAGATCATCCATCTTTTTCTGGCGATTGGCCCGCGTATTATATGAATGAGACAGTTTGACTCTAGAATCGAGACACAAACGTGAGATTCGTAGGTAAGAAGAATACGCGATGTGAGAATGATGAATGCAATGATTATATTAATTATTTTTTTGGTTTAATCAAAATAAACTTCGACAATTAGATTGCAAATATCAAACACTGGGGAAACCCCTTTTTATTGAATTTCAAAGGATTACAGAAATGGAAATACAGTAGATTACAAAGTGCGGAAACAGAAACCTAAACTAATGGGTCCCGAGTCCTCTTCTTTGACCGGGGCGCTTGGGCCGTTGTCGGGTTGTCATTCCTTTGCCAGGTGAAAGGAGCGAGCAAATTCCTTTGGTCATTTTGATTCTCCACAGCATGCTGCTCCAAAATTTCAATCAGAGCATCTTTCTCTTTTAGCAGTTGCTGTATTTGGATACACTCTACGTCGAGGGTGCGGTACTTGTTCTTCCAAGACCTTCTTTCCTTTTGAACTTTGTTGAGAGTAACCTGAAGCTTTTTAGTTTCCGTCATGAAGTACATGACAGTTTCCCTTGGCGGAAGAATTCCGTAACGAGGATAAGGCATCTTTAGCTTGAGAGCTCTAGTTTGTACCCAATGGAGATAAGGCTCCACCGAGACACAGTCCGGTTTTCCCAGAGACTCTCGTCCTTTCTTATGAACCTGTTTTCATGCTTGCACTATTTCCATCTTTAATGCTCTGTCGTTTTCTCCTTCCTTGAAGAAAAGACCTTCCAGATGAACACCCAGTGGGATGCGTCTCATCGGGTATCCAAATTGACGAAGAACCAATATCGGATGATAGTTGATTCCTCCTTTAGTTCCTATAAGGGGTACGCTGGGGAAGTTTCCACAACGGTCAATGATTCTGATTCCCTCATAAATCCTATTACACCAATCTATATCGGAATTGGTAAGAGACATGATCTTCTGCGACCAACGTAAGACACTCTTGTAATCCCAAAAAGCAGCAGACTTGGGCAAGTGAGAGATAAACCATTTGTAGAGCAAAGGTACACAACATGTGATCTCCCCTCCACTGTATAAATTTCCTAAGTGTACAGAATGATACGCATCTGCGAGCAAAGTCGGCACAGGGTTTCCAATGAGAAAAAGCTTAATAGCGTTGATATCGACGAGGTTATTGATGTTGGGAAACAAAAATAACCCGTAGGTGAGCAAGACAAAGATGCTTTCAAAAGCAGTCATGTTCCCTATACTGGCAAAGTACAGAGCTTTCTTTGTCAAGAACTGGGCTGGCAAACCTTGGATGCCACCCTTAGGTTTATACTAGGGTGATTTTTGTACCTGTACTCATTATCATCAGCTCCTCCCAGGAAAGCAAAACAACAAGCGGATCGCCAGCGAGTTGTGTGCAATCTTAGAGTAAGTGCCATTCACCGAGAATATATCACCAGCCTCAAATGAGGGTAGTATCGCGTAACAACTATTTCTGATAGTTTCCGCACTAAAAAAAAGGTTGGCTTTTCTTAAGTGTATTCTCAAACTCACCATATGCGGCATCACACGCATTCCCAATAGCAGAAAAATAAACATGTATAGCAATTAGGAAAAGCAGTATATATATTTGTCCTAAACATCCTAGACTTATAAAGCTATGAATCCTAAGTTCTTGACAGAAATGGCTCCCCGGCTGAGTTACCACTCTGTAGTTTTTCACACAAGTGAAGAAAAAGGAAATCAGAAGTTGGGCCCCACGGTGGGCGCCACTTTTCTGTAGCGAGCGATTTTGGACGCGGTTCTTAAGCGTTGGTCGCTCTCTGCGGTTTGAGCTTTGACTACAGGTCGATTCATTTTTTATCCTATTGTGAGCTGAATAAGGAAGGGAAATAGATGTCTCCAATTAACCCTGCTTGCATACTGAGTTTAAACAGCGGTCTGTTAGGTTACGGATGCTATCAATGTGGGGGGCCTTTGTACTGGTTATTTGTATTTTCGCCAATACGGTCTTCTTTCTTTTTACTTGGGCAGAAGGTTTCTGGCGGGGAACAAGGATTAGGATATTAGGACTGATGCTTTTGAATTACTGCTTTTGATTGATGGAGATATGGGATTTGGGTTTTTTGTTGATTGCGCTCGCTAAGATCTTTTCTTTCGATCTTATGCCTACGTATTCCCGTTTACCGAAACAGGGAAATCAGAGCGTTCGTAGTTCCTCCTATTCTATGGGAGGAAATGGGTGTTTTTGGTGTCTTGTTCAAAGCCCAAGACGTGAAGCGAAAGGTAGTTTGTATCTTGTTCAAAGCCCAAGATGTGAAGCTAAAAGGTCTATTTGTGTCTTGTTCAAAGCCCAAGACGTGAAGCTAAAAGATCTATTTGTGTCTTGTTCAAAGCCCAAGACGTGAAGCTGAAAGACCTCGGCTTTAGAGAGAATTTGTCATCTCTAAAGAGGGGAGAAGGAGAATTACTTTAACTGGGATACGCGGATCCGAGCAATGCCATAATTTCTGAAGAAAGGGTTTTAACCTGAAGGAGAAGACTTTAACTCAGTGTAGAGCAATGCCATCTTTCCTTAGGAATTTCTCATGCTAAAAGAGGGACAGTGGCGTGGATGTAGATGATCCAGAGGCTTGCCGCTTACAGCGATTAGATGAAGGGAAAGGAGTTGTCGATGTTTGTATACTGTGAACGAGGCACAGCTTTGATGCTAAAAGGTTAATTGGATTAACCAGTGGTTTTCTTATACAAAAGCCTAAGAGGAGGCTAATTTCCGCTAGGAAAATCATTATACAAAGCCTAAGAGGAGGCTATTTTGTGTCTCGTACAAAGCCCGAGAGAGAGGCTAAAAGTTTTTGACCCGACGATGGAGTCTTTTGGTATCTCGTATAAAGCCCGAGATGGGGGCTATTTGTTTGGCTCAATATGAACCTTTTTGTATCTCGTATAAATCCCGAGATGGAGGCGAAAAGGGTGTCTGACTCAACGAGGGAGTCTCTTGTATGTGTCTCGTACGAAGCCCGAGATGGAGGCTATTGTTTGTTTGACTCGACGAGGGAGTCTTTATGTGTCTCGTACAAAGCCCGAGAGAGAGGCTAAAACATTGTTTGACTCCGCTGGGGAGAATCATTGTACAAAGCCCAAGAGAAGGCTAAGGTTACTGTGTCAGTTAAGTGACAGGTCCAGTACACTGATTTTGAAAGAGAAAATCAGTTCTTATATGAGCAACAGTGTACTCAGGGATTTAATTTGAGGATCAGGGATATTTCCTTCTCTTTGAGGAAACGGGAAATCCAAAGGGTGTCGAGACTGTCCGAGTCTGCGGGTTTCCTTCCTATTTAACGAAGGGTGCTTGAGAATGTCTTTGAGACTCAAGGAAGTTAGACTGTCCGTGTCTAGAGTTTTATCTTTTGTACTATGCTTTGAGAAACAGTAGTAGACTCTATGAAAGGACTGTTCTAGGAGGATGACTAGGTTCTGTTCCTATACCTCTAGGAGGTCGTCGGGACAATTTGTACGAAGCCCAAGAGGAGGCTGGAAACTTTTAAGAAGCCGACGGGTCCTTGTACGAAGCCCAGGAGGAGGCTATCATTCCCGGAGGAAGAGATCATTATACGAAGCCTAAGAGGAGGCTGTGAATACTTCTAAGAAGCCGTAGGGTCCTTGAATAATGCCCAAGAGGAGGCCGATGCTTTTAAGAAGCCCGTGGGTCTATCATCTCCTTTCCATTAGGAGAGATAACTCTTTTAAAGATAAAAACCACTGGTAAACGTGCGAGGTTTACTATCCAGCGACTTTTAGCTTTTGAAGAGGGTTCCTTAGTTAAGGTCCAAGATTATGACCGTAGTGGGTACCCAAACCCCGAGACATTCAAGGCATGCTATCCACAAGGAATAGATCAAGTCAGAAAAGTTTGAGAATTTGGAAGAAACTCAAAGATGCCATTCACGGAGAATACATTCATCTTGGGGAGTAGAGCTTCTTGACGATTCTTAAGGAGGACAGCCAAAGAGAAGACTGTATCTGGTGCTCCTATTGGGGATTTAGGTGTTTATTTCTACGAATAAGTGAAACGGCGTCACCTAGTTCTAGACGTAGTTGCCGGGGAAACTCGAAATATCTATACTATTATTACACAGTAGATATGAGTTTATGAAAGGAGACTTACAGTGAGCAGCCCCACAATACAGTTTATAATATGAAAGCAGTAAATGAAAGCGATAACCACTTACTCGGTTGGAGTGCTTCCATGCTGTTTGGTTAGTTGTTCAACAAAGAAAGATTGAAAACAGCAGTATATTCAAAATCAAAGGAGAAAGTTCTTTGAAAAAGAAAGATTTGGGGCTTACAGCTCAAGGAGAGGCCCAGATGGTTTTATCAGTGAGCGCACTGTTTGACTTTGTACAGCGGGACTTATACAAGTGACTGGGGCCCAAAAAGGTTTTCTGTACAAAGGGATGGGTCTTACACTTTCTCAAGAGGCCCAAAAAGGTTTAAAGAAAAGAGAAATGGGTCTTACTACTCGAGGGTAGGCCCAGATGGTCTTTATTTTTAAACGGACGACGATCGCGCCGTTTACTTGTACAGAGGGACTTATACAATGAGTGAGGCCCAAAAAGTTTTTTGTACAAAGGGATGGGTCTTACACTCTCTCAAGAGGCCCAAAGTGTTTTGAAAATGATTTATGAGGGTTGAATTAATCCAAAAACCCTAATTTGTTTTCAAAATGTATTTAATTGAATAAAAATTCAATTAAAATGATCAAAAATTGTTTAACACATGGAAAACAAATTGTAATCTTGGATTAATGCTTCAAAAATTAAGTATTGACCTACAAAATAATTAGAAAGCATCAAAAGTTGCAATATCAATGTAGAAAAAATATTTAATATGTCAAAAACAATTAAAATATTAATTCTTTGCAAAAAATATCAATTATATGAAATAAATAATATTTTTAGGATTTTTTGATAAAATAAAATATTTTAACATTTTTGTGAATTATTAAAAAAAGAATCAACTCAAAATCATTAAAACTCAGAGAGAAATTAATTTTTGAATCAATTAAACAAAATCACAAAATTCAAATATTTGAATTATTCAAAAATGGCGCCAAGAACAGCTGAAGAACACGCGCGTGTTCTTGGTTTCTCAGATTTGCATTTTCTATCCAATCTCCATGAATACGTAATCATATCATGTAATCCACATATCATTATGCTCGTCTCAACCTCACGATCATGTCTATGTACTTTAATTTCATTTAAATTAAACATACAACAAGAAATCACGAAGAGACCTCAAGAACCCTAATTTCTGCATGAAGGCTAGGATTTTTGATACACGATTCAAACAATGCAATTAATTGAGGGAAAACATTCCATGCATGATTATGAACATATGGCCAAATTATTGTGCGAGGAAATATGCATAGATTGGGAGATGACCAAGTATGTGCTTACCTCCAAGTCGTGACAGCAAGTTCAAAGTGATTTTTGATTTGGAGGTGTTACAGATGAGTGGTGATGATCTGAACAGCTTCCCTACACCCTATGGATTGTGTTTGGATGGTTGGACTTGATTGAAATTGGCTGGATCATTTTGTAGTACCTCAGCTGCAACTTGTTTGAAAATTTGAGCAACCAGCTGGTGATTTTGTGAAATCAGTGTTCCAGATGTTATGTGAGTGTTTGGATCACTTCTATATGATGTATGTGAGGTGTGTGAGTGATTGGTTTGATTAGAATTGCTCTCAAACTCAAAACCCGATAGCTACCTTGCTAAGAAAGGCATTTTTGCCAAGAGAAAGAGATTTTGAGGAAAGCATCTGTTAGATGGCTTTGGTGTACTCAAACTGACCACAATTGAGCTCTATTTATAGTAGAGCAAGTTTGTTTTGCAAGGAATAGTGAATGGCAGCTGGTAAGTAGGTTTGGCCAATGTTGGCAAATGAAAATCCAAGTCTCCTCTAGCCATTGACTAGAGGTTAGGGCACAGAGCTTTGGTCCCCTTGGTCTTGGATAAGTCTTGACTGATTTCAGATGAGAATGGCTCAGTCCATGCCACCTTGATGGTTCCATTGAATGCCTCATTCCAAATTTGAAGTCTTGTCCCTATTTTGGCCATTCTAGGTTCAACATGCTATTTCTTGTTCCATGGACTTTGGAGGCTTGGCTCAGTGATTGTACCCTTTAGATTCAATCCTCTGAGGTGTCCAAGTGGATAGGAGCAATCGAATTTGGCTGATTTTGGCAAATCGACCAAAGTTGCAAATTCTGCCTTGCTTTGACAGATTTCAGCAAGGCAACTTGGCAATGTTGTATCTCATGGTGTAGGTTGAATTTGGCAATGTTCTTGGCCATTTTGGAAAGCTCTTACATGATACAACAACTGTTTGAACAAGTTTGGTTTTGACCTCTTTTGATTTCAAGTGAAAAATCCCCCTACATTTGGCAAAAAGTGAGGCAGAATCTGACTTAGTGAAAATTTCACTAAGTGTTGGAAAAAGTGACATTTTCACTTTTCAGCCACTTTGATCACTCCATAACTCAAAATCCTTAATGAATTGGAATGACTTGTAGTTGAAGTTTTTGTAGGTGATAATGAGGGCTACAAATCCATCTTTGGATGAGAAAAAATGGCCTTGTGGTTTAGGAGTTATGGTCCTTCAAAGTTGGTACCCTTGCCACTTTATTCTTAACTTAGAAAAATTTCTAAGTTTTATGGTTACCCCTTTTACAAGCTATCTCACTTTTCTTGATTTTTCTTGATGAATGATGATTCAAACCATACATTAACATCATTTTAGGGTTAAAAATCCATTTTGGTGAAAAATCTCAAAAAGTCAAAGTTGACTTTTGTGCACAGTTGACTTTTTATCAGATGAATTCCAAACTGTGCAATTCTTCAGGAAATCATGTCCTTGACCTAAATCAAACTTGATGGGCATGTTCCATGGGTGTCATAGGGTATATTCAATCATGTATTAGGGTTTGGGAGCATGTCCAGGTCAAAAGTCAAAGTTACAGTTGACTTTTCCCTTAAAACCCTAATTGTGGTGCAGATGAAATTGAGACTTGTTGCTCAAACTTCTTGGATCAATCCATTGTTCCAAATGGATCAATATGGTATATTAGAGACCCTCAAATCATCTCTTGAGGTCTTGGCTCATGGTTTGTCCCAAAAGTCAACTTAGGGGTGAATTAGGTCAAGAAACCCTAATTCCTGATTTTTGATGAATGCATCCCCTGAGGCAAAATTGACTTGATGCATGGGTTCATGAGGTTCCATGAAGTATATTAGGTTATGCTTTGGATCATTGCCTTGTGCCCAGATGAAAATTTCCACCTGGAGGCCCTGGTCGACCAAAACCCTAATTTGGTGACACTGTCGATCTTGAGACTTGATCCACCTAGAAGGGAGCAGCCTTGTGCTTAATCCTTGAAGTGGGAGTCCTTTTGATCCTTTGTGTATGTTTGAGAGGTTAGACAAGTTGAAGATCAAGTCATTCCTTGATTGATCCTTTGTCTAAGGCTCAGAGAGGGCTTGAAACCCTAATTTTGATTATGGTGAATGCCCAACCATCTTTGGGGCATGTAAATACATCCATATCGTGATGATGATTTGCACAATGATGGGGAATCTAAGTGGTCAAAATTTGGGGTATTACACATGTGATTCTGATGGATGATGTTCAGGTATGGGATATCCTTACATTGGAGGCATTGCCTGTACGAATTGAAGACCGTGAGGTGAAGCAACTACGACGCAAAGAGATTGCTCTCGTGAAGGTAGTGTGGGGAGGCACCGTCGGTGGGAATATGACTTAGGAGTTGGAGAGTAGGATGTGTGAGGCGTATCCTGAGTTGTTCGTATCAGGTAATTTTCGAAGACGAAAATATTCTAAGTGGGGGAGAGTTGTAACGCTCCATTTTATTTTATTTATTTTTCGTAATTAAATTAAATGATGTTGTCTATGTGTATGTGATTTTGGGTGTTTTGTTGTAGTTGTAGATACCCGGAAGGGTAGTGGCCTTAAAGACTAGAGTTTAAGGTGTTGGGGTGTGTGAGCAATTGTGTAGAGATGAGTGGTGTGGAGAGTAAATATGATTAGTAATATTGGTTAGTAATCATTTAATTAAAAGTAAATATTAATTGGATTAGATAATAATAATAATAATTATTATTATTATTATTATCATTATTATTATTATTATTTAATTAGTTGGGGATTAGTAATTATATAAAATAATAATAAGAGAAGTGGGAGAGAAATATAGTCAGTATGTGAACTTTGGAGAAAACGGAAAAAATAAAGCTAGGGCAAAGGGAGAGGATAGAAGATCACCATTTTTGAGGTAGAAGAAGCTTTGTTACAAGAACTTTAAGGTAAGGGTGGAGTTCTAATCATCTAAGGGATTACATGATGAATGGTGGGTAGATTGTAACATGTAGGGTAGTGTTTTCTTCTCTATCCATGTTCTTAATGAATGAATGATTGTGTAAATTATGAAATTATGATTGAATTATATATTGGTTGCATTTTTTGTTGTGTTTGAATATTGTAGTAGCATGTTGGATGTTGTTGCTATATGTTATACTTGTATGTTGAATGTTGTAGTTGTATGATGGATGTTGTTATTGATGTGTGGAATAGATGATGTGCATGTGATAATCTGTTGCTTACTTATTATTATGCATTCTTTTATATTATTATGATATCTCACCCTTTCTGTTTGAATGTTGCCTCCACGCGGGTAACATGTAGATAATCCACAGTAGGAGCTCAGATGTGAGTGAAGATGAAGTCTTCCATTTATTCTTTTAGTTTTCCGTCTGCTCTGATATGTAACACTGGGGCTATGGAACTTTATGCTTTCTTATGTTTTGTTTTCTTGAGATTTTTGATATCTCTTAAATTTGGTTATTTTATTTAGATGAAAACCATGCTTATGCTTGGAATAATTATCTTGTTGATGTTTCCGCTATTTTAATAAAATTTGAAGTTTAGATAATCTTTTAGTATTGTTATTGTTATTAAATAATTTTAAGAGTGATGTGTTGCATATCATGTATATGAGCAGGTTTTTTTGGAGTGTGACATCCTAAATAGGATTTTTTTATGAATATGTACTCTGATTTTATTTGACTATGTGCGGTGTTATTTAGGGTGTTACATGCGATATATCCAGATTTGCTAAAATATGTTTAGGGCACAATTCTGGACCAGGTTAAAGAGAAGATTGTCTGTGCATGAATCGATCAGGTTCGACACTTTGGCAATACAACAGCTAACAGAGTTGAATCTGCACGTGTTGGTTTGAAGAGTTGGTTGGGGAAACAGTAAAGGTGATTTTTGTCGAGATTGGGATGTTGTGAACCAAATGCTCTGAAACCAACATAATGAGGTATAAACATATTTTGGTTGGAGCATTACTGCATTAGAAACACTGATTCAAAGACAACATCCTTTATTCATAATTGGTTGGCAACGTATCTTGGGCGACTTCGAATTTTATTTTTCACGAATCCAAGCGAGCAGATTATATAGGTTCTGATTGCTCAAAGTGTGAATGTATACTTCAGAAGACTTTTGGTCTTCCATGTGCTTGTTTAATTTTAAAGAAGCTAAGGCTTGAAAAACCAATACACATGGACGAAGTTTGCACTCACTAGAGAAGGCTCTATTTTGATGATGATGGTGTGACGAAGGATGATAAATCAAACCTATCTATCATCACTTAGTGGAAAGTGATCCAAGAGAGGTTCATGAATGTTGATGACATCATGAAATTGTAAATTAAAGAGAAACTTAGGAAGATTTCATATCCAGAAATAACCGGATTTGAAACCACCGTCGAAACCGGTTAAAATAAAAGGTGTCCCTAAAAGGTAAAACCGACTCAAAGTGACAACTCCACGAGTTTTGAACATGTTTACTCGCATTTTCCAGATTCTCTGACTACAAAATTCCAAAAGAGTGTTTTCAAGGGTGCTCGCATTAGCAAACCATATCCTTCACCTCTGTTACCAAAAATCAAATTCATTGAAGAGATGTCACATTTTATGCACAAATACATCGAGCGAATTGTAAATGTTGAAAGTGATGACAATTGTGGTTTTTGATCTGTTTCGGGTTTACTCGGTAAAAGATATGAGGACCACCAATTTATCCACCGTCATCTTATACAAGAGATCACAACACATAGGAAATCACACACAAAGCTACACGGGAACAAAAAAAATTACAATACAAGTTTCAATGCTCTAGTTCCTTGTCTTAGTGGTCTGGCTCCGTTTGAAAAATAGATGTTCTTTCCAGAAATATGACATCTTATAGCAAGTGCTTATGATAGGGTGTGGATTGATTTAACACAATATGGTTTCTCGGAAACATTCTTTCCACTTCATATTAAGCCTCCTTATAATCCATCTGAACGCATCATGTGTATTGGTTGGTTATAAAAGACAACATTTTGTTCAAGTTTATTTTAAACCGAGATGTCTTAAACCAAACACAACACTGGAGTGGATGACACATTTCAATCAAGATGCCGAAATATGGCCAGATCACTTTCTTTAAAGGATTAAAGAGTTCACCAAGTTAAGCGGCATTGAAAGAGAAGCAATTAAGGAAAGATCAAAGAATGAACCACTAATAAATTTAGGCAGTGACATATCTTTTGATGCGTTTTAGTTGTAATATAACAATGTAACACATTTTTCTATGTAACGTGTTGCATAATGTTATAAAATTGGATGGTATTTTTTGGGCAATTTTTGTATTTTGAAATTCTGCTCTGCATAATCAACTGGTTATGTTCTGCATAATTTTTGGGTGGATCGAGAGAAATATCTCCAGACACACCTTTTTATTCATTAAAAAACAAAACAGGAGACAATTCAGAGATGCGTCTTCGGAGCGACCCATATTTTAAAAAAAAAGGTTTATCCAGATATGTACCTCTGAAACATTTCATGCAGATATGATCATGTTTGTAAGGTCCTTATTGCTCTACAAATTCTATAAATAGGGATTCTCATTCCATTTTCTTTACAAAAACCAAAATGACTACATATCCCCATCTTGCATCTGTGTATTTCAATGGCGTAAAACCCCCCACTTCAATTTTTGATCTGCGAGGACATACTTCTCGTCGATTTGAATAATCTCTTATGATATCTAGAAAATCGTAGAATTGTCAAGCTCGAGTATCGTTCACCCTAGATTGACAATGAAGGAAAGATACATTCACCATGCTTGAATTAAAGATATATGGTGATTTGAATGTGATGTGGAGTACCTTTTACCGTTACTCAACAAATGGTCCAATTGAAGTGGATATGATGATTCAAAGATCAGTAGAATATATTATAAGAATATCATAGACAAATGAACTGAGGGGGGATATAGAGATGCATCTCCGAATCAACTTTTCGTGCATACAGAGATGCATGTCCATATCAAATTTTAACATAATAAGAGTTTCTCACTATTTTCATCTCAATAATGTGTGGAAAATGTGCATAAGGAGATGCATCTCCGGACACTGGGGGCATTTAAGTCTTTTCACAGTGGTTTGGGAGAATCCCTAAGGGTGGAAAGAGCAACTCCCTTATCTTTAATAGCCTTTTTGGCCAAATAGTGAGCTATCCTACTATGGTTTCTGTTTACATGGGACAAGGCCTAGTGTTTGAAGCCTATTAGGGTTTTCTAGAGATTTTCCCCCAAAATACCAAAGTGAGTTTTATCACTCCCTCTCAACGACGCTTGCCATATATCTTTGAAGCTTCCTATTCTACTCACAACGTTCATCGTATTCCGACCATTGTTATATATCCTCTACATTCAACTACCTTCTGACCAGATCCTTAAATCTTTTCCATCAACCAAATTTCCCCTCCGCGAAGATCACTTTACAATACATGCGGATATTAATATATTTCCCTTTCATTTGTTTCACAAGATAAATGACATTTAGAATCGCTTTGCATTCCGTAATAATTAGATTCTCATAGCCATTCAAATTCCAGGTAGTTGTAATATCCCATATACCATTAAATGATCAATTGGTTGTCATTTGAGATCAACTGAGTTCCTATGTACTCTATCTCTTATCAATTGAAACAATTAGAGCTCCTATGTGCTCTAAATGTTGTGAATTGAGACCAATAGAGTAACTAGTGGACTCCGAAGAGATCAGTTCTTATTAAAAGATAATAACCATTATTAACAAGTACAAGAGGGGACATTTTGGTAACATTAATAATTGGTCAATTGGTAATAGAAGACAAAATATCAACTGAGATATTTTGTATTATTACCTAATATTATATATATATATATATATATATATATATATATATATATATATATACACACACACACAGACACACACAGACACACACATTAAGTATATGTTATATATTTGTGTGGTGGAAAGAAAAGGAAAGAAAGTGTGGATAATAAGAGAAATGAGAAGAGAGAGCTATCAGAAAAGAAAGAAAGGAGGAAAAGAGAAAGCAAAGAAAGGAAAGAAGAGAAGAAAGAAAAGATAGAGAAGAAGAGAAAGAAGAAGAGAAGAGGGAGAAGAAGTGCCCATGGATATTTCCATATCATCATCTACATCATCGTCATGACCAACTTCATCTCCATTTCTTCATCATCTTCATCTCCAAGGTGAGTTTGATAGCTAGACTTAGCTTTTGAATGGAAGAAGTTCATGAGTTTGGGTTTTAGGTTTTGTGTGAATTCTTGCTTGCACGCTATATGAATATGGTTGATGTTATGCTCTTGATGTTCTTGGTGTTTTTCATGCCTATTTGTGTTAAAAACATGTTTATTGGTATCAAGAGATGCTATATATTGATGGGTGTTGAAGAAATTGGCCATTTTCCCTTTCCTGGTTCTTTTCTGCACTTTCTGGGATTTGTCAACTTCGTCGGGCGAGCCCTAGGCGAGCTGGTCTCACTGGGTCTTTGCCTAGTGAGCACAGGCCATGTTACCACTGACTTGTCTCGCCCCCGGCTCGCCGGGCGAACATGACAACATTGAGAAAAATATTTCGTTTTGGTTTACACCGTAACTCGAGAATCGTAACTCCGTTTGACATACGGTTAGATGCGTTGGAAAGTTATTTCAATGCTCTATTTGACAGTGAAGTAGAAACATGGATATATTCCATTCAAGGATATAATAGTGATGAAATTGAAGTGAATGTGAATACTATGGCTCTTATTTTCCACCATAATTCAATAATTGAGAATTCGATGGATACGAGACTAGAGTCATTGGAAGACTAATCCAATGAGATATTGCATGGTAATGAGAGACCATGAACTAACCAAGAATGCTTATGTGTACTACTCGTGTTTGCATTGTTTGTGCATAACAACTTGAATAACTTTAGAAAATGACAAGTATGTTGTTAGCTGGATATGCCTAGGAATTATTGTGACATGTTATGCTACTATGTGTGTTTCATGTAAGATATTGTGATATGTTAATGTGTATGCTATAAATTGATTGGATGTTTTGATTGTGAAATAAAATGATTAAAAACTTATGAAGATGAGTGACGAAACCCAGCATATAACTAGGTAAATGAACTAGAAAGATAACTTAGTTTACGAATATGACTTAGATAATATTAGACTGTGACATTTATTCAATATGATACCTAGGTGAGTATCATGGATGGATGATCGCCATCGTTGAGAGTGGGGTGCTTTGTATGGAACATGTGTTGCTATTATGTGATGAAGGTGAAAGTGATTGCCTTGTGATTGTAGAAAATAATCACGTTGTGTTATATCTAATCACGTAGTCGAAAAAAACCCTTGATTGTGTCGTCCCAAGTCATGATACTTATATAGAGTAAGATTGGCATGAATGCACTGATACTTCGCATCAACCAAATGTGTTAGAGTCCCATATGTTCAACCAAATGGGTTGGAGTCCCATATGTTCAACCAAATGGGTTAGAGTCCCATATATTTAACCAAATAGGTTAGAGTCCCATAGTGTAACCAAATGGGTTAGAGTCCCATAGAAGAATTTGAAGTGCTCAAGAAAGTCGAAGTATGATACAAGGATCTGTGACCCGTGTTGATAATCATAAATGTAGGGTTGGCCGGTGAAAGATACCTTGGTATGGTTTCCGATTAGTGATTGTTTGAGTTGATGAAATCAAGAGACATGTTTCCATACATTACGAGTTTTATGAACTCAAGTCTTTCTCCCCTTTAGATTTGAGTTAGTATTTGATTATAGCCCTGTAGTGCCGAGTAAACCCATGGGATAGGGGAGCTCATTAAGATTATTATCTCACCCCATTATTGTTGTTGCTTTTCAGGTATCGTTTGCAGGTTTAATATACAAGAGGAGTTGTGCATTGATGTTTCAAGGGAGGCCTTTGTCGTGCTTTTCCGCTGAAGATTTTGTACAACTATTGATATTGTACATAGTTCTTAGATTTTTATTTAGGATCTATTGTAGACATGTGCCATATGTTGTATTTTTACTTTATGGACACATATATAATGATGTCGTTAGGTACTTATGGTGTGACAATACCAAAAATTAACACTTGTATGATATATATATATATATATATATATATATATATATATATATATATATATATATTATACGGGTTGTTACAGTTGGTATCAGAGCAGGTCGTTCTCGACCTAGCCTTGAAACATTATAAGTAACTTCATTCCTGCCTCATATGTGTGATTTTCCAACACCATTCTTAATATCAAAGTATGTAGTATTAGGCCTAATCAACCTAATTCTATATACGTGGTAGGTAGGATCATGATTGAGCGACCTCGAGGACTCTGATTGTTGTGTAGAGCTTGTACTTAGAGGGTGGACTCAAGCCAAAAGTTAGAAAGTAAGGAGAACCAATTAGCTGAGTAGAAATGTTAGTAGGATTTGTGATTCTGGTAATGTGGAGTTATAGGGTGGTGTATGGTTCAAGCAAATATGTAGTACTAAAGGAGTAAGAAGTAGAGGACTTTCTATCAAATGAATTTGTCATAGTTTTGAGGGATAATTGAATCTTCTAGTAGAACAAGATTGAATCAATGGTATGGAATAAGTGTTGTAAGTAATTCCATACAGTGAAGGGGGAATGATGGTTTTGTTGCTCATATGCTATAAGGTCTGGAAGTGAAGTAGTATATCAATGTTTTAGCTCCTAAGGTCATTAGGGCATACTGGAAGAACCGTAGTATTTCAGGGAGTATGTTCAGAATGGAACCTTGAAAATTGTTAAGAGATTGAGAGATAAGAACTTTCAACATCTTTGTAAGATTCTAAGGTAGTGGTGAAGTATAGGAAGAGGCTTAAGGATATGACTGTCTACCCCAAGTGGAACACATATGCATCAGGCAAAAAGTAGAAGATAAACCAAGTATACCCAGTCTTAGAGGGGAGATCGAGTTCGGGATGGTTCGTTAGAGATTAAGTAGGAGACTGTTATGGAAATGTTGAGTTACCCAAGGATCAATTGAAAGAGATTTAGGCCGTAGAAAGAACAAGCCTTATATAACAACGGAAGCTCTAGTGGTATTGGTTGAAGGAGATTTGTGTAGAGGAAAAGAGAAATTCATTTAGATTCAAGGAATTCTAGTAGAATGGTTTTATAATTTGAGGTAAGAGGATCGCCTTAAAAGAGAAGCAAACGTAGAGTGGGGAACAGTGTAAACCTTGTTATATGAAAGTTGTAATGGGATGCATTTTAGATAAAGAAATAATGGGATCATAATATTTCATTGAGACTAAAATAAAGGCGAGTAGTTTAAGATTGTTCACATATGAATATTTTAGGGTATGAAGTGGAGTAAAGGGAGTTATACCTAGGTATTATGAAGTATACGATAGTAGAATTGTGGTCACAACTATGTGAATTTGACTACCTCATTCTGAGATGGCTGTGGATTATCACACTCTTTGGTTTGAGTAATTAGTTTTATGTTCTGAGAAGTTGAGTAAGTGTTAAGCAACGAAAGACAAGCGAATATTGAGTACGAGACTAAGTGTGAATCGTGGAATGGACTATACCAGGTGGTCCTGCAGGTAGATTATTAGATTTGTCAGTTACGAGTCGTTCAGATAAGTAACCTCTATATGATGAAGGATGTAATGGATATTGGTTTGGGAGAGAATTACATCCATAAGTGTGTGAAAATGTCAAGGTTCATCTTGAGTTCATATTATATGGTTGACAAAAGTAGGAGTGACTGGTTAGAAGTCGTGTTGTTTATCTTACTAAGCAGTATTTGGTTTGGCTGATCATGGGATATGATATTCATACCTTGTTGGAGCTAAGTTAATACGGACTTTTAGTTTTGAGTGTCATGGTAGATATGCAAGTTAAGGAAGGAGTTGCAAGTTATTGAAAGGTAGATTGATAGTTATGAAATTGAAATTTTGAAGATGTATTACATAGTTGATCATCTGTAGAGATGTTACATAAGTCAGACGTTTGGGGAAACAACCTAGTGAATCATACTCAGTGCGAGTAAGTCTTGGGTGTATCACTATTATGACTACGAAGAACTATAAGGAGCAAAGCTGGAAGAGACTTACCAAAGAGGTGATCTTGAAGAGATCGGTTCAGTATCTTGTCTGTATTAGTAAGGTGTAATTTGGGTAGTCATAGTATGATATTGGATAATCCTCTCGGACTCATGGCCTCAGATGTAGACCCCATGATAGAAGTATCTGATGTGTACAGTGATACTCTACCTTATTGAAAGGATTTATGAGCTATACTTCTAGGAAGGAGTGGGAATCAGATATTCCTGAAGTTAAGCATGTAACCCAGGTTGTATAGGAGAAAGAACATGAGCTAGAATTGCAAAGGATGGAGTAGGAAGTTAAGATGAAGGGTTTTGGATAGGAAGTGCAATCTTATCTCTAGATGTGTGTGAAGTGTTAGGTGACTCTGTGAGTAGTATGGAAACTCACAGTTACATTCTAGATTTCTTAAAGTTCTTTGAAAGTGGTGTCTCGTTGATGACTCAAAGTTCCATGATGGTATTATTTTGTTATTGGTTGAGATCTCGTGTCAGCAGAAACCTTGAGTGAATTAGAACTAGTGCAAGATGAATCTGAATGTTGTACACTTTTATGGTTGTAGTCGTGTGAATCCTGATATTTATCTACTAGAGGGTGTTAGTCCTACTCTAAACTTTTGTGTGTCAGTAAGGAAGTTATTCTACTAATAAGATTTCAGTAAGGTCCTAGTACCGTTTTGGGTGGTGGGTACTATAGAGGATAGGCATGATCTTCTATGGGGATTATTAACCAACCAATAGTGCATATGAATCCCAGGTGTTCCATTGTTGGAATCAGAGTAGCGCAGGGGAAAGTGATGGAGGAAAAAGCTCAATCTAGTTTATGGAAGATCAAAGAGATAGTTACTCGTAGGAATTGAAGTAAGAAAATCTCATGCTAAGGGGTGTTAACTTATTGTAGTAGTACAAGAGAAGTGAAGCATCAGGTGTATACGCTTGAAGTATATAGTATCAGGTCAAGTGAAGTTGATAAGGATATCAATAGATTGATTATAAATTGCTGAAGAATTTATAAAATAAGAGTCGTCAGTATTGCGTGTAGTCAAGGAATCAAAATATTATCTCATGAAGATTTGATAAGTATTGATTATCCAAATCAAGATAAGGAATTCATGGTTTCCGGATGGAGTTGTGACCAAGTGATTTAGAGCGGTATATTAGATGAATTAAGTGGGAACAAGGTTAGAAATTAATCAAATATTGGAATGAGAATATGGTTAAGGCCAGGAAGCTTTGAGTGTTGTGAAAGAAGGAAATTTTCCAGTGAAGACAAGTTATGTCAGAGGATTGAATTGAAGCAAAGTCTATTGTTGACCTGGAACGGTGATTAAAGAAGTGTTTATTTGTTGATAAGAGGAAATTCGGGAGCGAATTTCAATTTAGGGGGAGAATGTAATATCCCATATACCCTTAAATGCTCAATTAGTTGTCAGTTGAGACCAACTGAGTTCTTATGTACTCTATCTCTTATCAATTGGAACAACTAGAGCTCCTATGTGCTCTAAATGTTGTCAATTGGGACTAATAGAGTAACTAGTGGACTCCAAAGAAATCAATTCTTATTAAAAGAGAAGGACCATTATTAATAAGTACAAGAGAGGACATTTTGATATAATTGGTCAATTGGTACTAGAAGACAAAATATCAATTGAGATATTTTGAATTATTATCTTATATATATATATATATTTATGTGGTGGAAAGAAAAGGAAAGAAAAGTGTGGATAAGAAGAGAAATAAGAAAAGAGAGTAATCAGAAAAGAAAGAAAGGAAGAAAAGAGGAAGCGAAGAAAGGAAAGAAGAGAAGAAAGAAGAAGAGAAGAGGGAGAAGAAAAGCCCATGTATATTTCCATATCATAATATACATCATCATCATGACCAACTTCATCTCCATTTCTTCACCATCTTCATCTCTAAGGTAAGCTCCATAGCTAGACTTAGCTTTGGAAGGGAAGAACTTCATGAGTTTTGGGTTTAGGTTTTGTGTGAATTCTTGCTTGCATGCTATATGAATATGGTTGATATTATCTTCCTGACGTTCTTGGTGTTTTGCATGCCAATTTGTGTTAAAGCATGTTAATTTGTATCAAGAAATGCTATATATTGATGGGTGTTGAAGAAATTTACCATTTTCCCTTTCTTGGTGCGTTTCTGCACTTTCTGGATTCTGTCAACTTCAGTAGGCGAGCCCTAGGAGAGCTGGTCTCGCTGGGTCTTTGCCTGATGAGCACAGGGCGTGTTGCCACTGACTTGTCTCTCTCCAAGCTAGTCGGACGAGCATGACAGCTTTGAGAAAAATATTTGGTTTTTGTTTTCACCATAACTCAAGAATCGTAACTTTGCTTGACGCACGATCGAATGCGTTGGAAAGTTATCTTAATTCTACATTTGATAGTGAAGTAGAAACATGAATATATGTCATTGAAGGATAGAATATTGATGAAATTGAAGTGAATGAGAGTATTATGGTTATTATTTTCCACCATAATTCAATAATTAAAAATCTGATGGATACAATACTAGAGCCATTTGAAGGCTAATTAAATGAGATATTGCATTATGATGAGATACCATGACCTAACCAAGAATGCTTGTTAATGGGTAATGATGATTGTATGCCTTAAGTGAACTACTCATGTTTAACCTGTTTGTGCATAACAACTTGAATAACCTAAGATAATGATGAGTATCTTGTGAGATAGATATGCCTAGGAATTATTGTGACATATGATGCTATTGTGTGTGTTTCATGTATGATATTGTGATATGTTAATGTGTATGCTATAAATTGATTGGATGTTTTGATTGTGAAATAACATGATTAAAATCTTATGAAGATGAGTGAGGAAACCTAGGATATAACTAGGTAAATGGACTAGAAAGATAACTTAGGTTACGAATATGACTTAGATAGCATTAGATGGCGACGTTTATTCAATATGATACCTAGGTGAGTATCATGGATGGATGATCGTCATGGTTGAGAGTGAAATGTTTTGTATGGAACATGTGTTGCTATTGTGTGATGAAGGTGAACATGATTGCCTTGTGATTGTAGAAAATAATCATGTTGTTATATATCTAATCATGTAGTCGAAAACAACCCTTGATTGTGTCGTCCAAAGTCATGATACTTATATAGAGTAAGATTGGGATGAATGCACTGATACTTCGCATCAACCAAATGGGTTAGAGTCCCATATATTCAACCAAATGGGTTAGAGTCTCATATGTTCAACTAAATGGGTTAGAGTCCCATAGTGCAACCAAATGGGTAAAAGTCTCATTGAAGAATTTGAAGTGCTCAAGAAAGTAGAAGTATGATACAAGGATATGTAACCTATGTCGATAATCCTAAACGTAGGGTTGGCCGGAGAAAGATACCTTGGTATGGTTTCTGATTAGTTATTGTTTGAGTTGATGAACTCAAGAGACATGTTTACATACATTGTGAGTTTTTTGAACTCAAGTCTTTATTCCCCTTTGGATTTGAGTTAGGATTTGATTATAACCCTGTAAAGCTGAGTGAACCCATAGGATAGGGGAACTCACTGAGATTATTATCTCACCCCATTATTGTTGTTGCTTTTCAGGTATCATTTGCAGGTTTAGTATATAAGAAGAGTTGTGCATTGATGTTTCAAGAGAAGCTTTTGTTGTGGTCTTTCACTGTGGATTTTGTACAATTATAGATATTGTACATAGTTCTTAGATTTTTATTTAGGCACTATTGTATGACATGTGTCATATGTTGTATTTTATTTTATTGATATGTATATAAAGATGACGTTATGCACTTATGTTGTGACAATACTAAAAATTAACACTTGTATGATATTATTTTAGATATATATTATATGGGTCCTTGCAACAGTCGTTGCTAGGGTTTTGCCATGTCTATTTCTAATCCAAGGTTCTAGATTCTGCACTCCTAATATGAACAAGTTGGCATTGTGTTCACAGTGATTTTGTGCTCTTCCAAATAACTTGATTGTTACTATGATCATTTGGATTCCTTTTGAATTTTTTGATAATTAACCTTTTCAATATTCTGCTTATTTTTTGACATAATTTATATCATGTCTCCAATTTAAGATAAATCTTACCTTTCTTTCCATGTTGTTTATTAAATCAAGATTTTAGAAAAAATAGAAGGAAAAAGTATTGGTGCCATGTGAGAAACAAAATATTTATTTTTTCTAATCCATCACAATATAATACATTAAATAATATTTTTTTGTTATTTTTTAAATATAACTAAATATTTAATTTATAAAATTCTATGATAATAAAAAGTTTAAAAATATATTTTATTAAAATTAAAATGAAATTATTTTAATTTTTATTAATTTCAAATTAAATAAATTTTAAATAGTTTTATAATTAAATTATATTGTTTTATAAAATAAAGTAAATAATACAAAAAAAAAAAAAGAGAACCTAAGAAGGTTGGCCCAGCGGAAGGGAGCTTGGGTCCCGAGGGTTTGCTCCCCTTGGGGTCGCAAATTCGAAGGAGCACGGGACCAAAAATAACTTTCAAGGACTACGCGGGGGACGAAAGCTCTCTCTATGTGGATTAGTCGGTCTGACTAGTCGGATACCACATATATTAAAAAAAAAAACAAAAAAAAAAAGAGATTTTAATATTTAATCTATTTAATAAAAAAAGAAAAGAAAAGTTAAAACTTACCTCTGTCAACATGAATCCAACTCTAAACATAACCCACTCCATCCATTCTCCCCTCTAATTTTGAGCCTTATGATTTATTAAGTGTCCATTGATTTTGAGTTTGTTATGCTTTTTTTTTTGTGTGCTGGGCTATGTTGTTGTTTGTGTGAATTTATACATAAAATTTGAATTGTAATGTTATATTCTATATGTTTATGAATTGGCAATATTTTCATTGTTGCATATCTCATTTTTATACTTGCATCAGTCTCTCTCTCTCTCTCTCTCTCTCTCTCTCTATATATATATATATATATATATATATATATAATAGTCTGTGCCTCGACCTTATATATGAGCTATACTCAACAAAATTTATATATTAGTTATGGCCACAAGTAAATCATGTATTTTCAAATTTAGAAGCATAGAAATTGATATGTTTTGCGAGTAGGGGTGAAAATAGGTTGGGGTAAGTTAGACTTTGTCGAATCTAAGTCTATCCTGTTAAAAAAACTGAAGTCAAAGTCTGACATGTAGTTTGTTATAGGCTTATTTTTAAGTCTGAGTCTGACATTTTTTAAGTCTGGTTAACCTGTTAGCCTACATAAAAGCATGTTATTTTAAATAGACTAACAAACTAAAAAACCAATGAGACTAAAAGTTTGTTTACATTGACTTATTTTAACTTACCTATTAACATAAGTTTTGGAACAATTGATCCAACTTGTTAAATCAGCAAGACAACAATACAACAACAATAATACAATGCAAAAAATCAGCAAGACAACATTTGATCAGCAATAATACTGGGACAGATTGTTGGACGTGATGTTGGAACAATTGATCCAACTTGTTAAATCAGCAAGACAACAATACAACAACAACAATACAATGCAAAAAATAATACAATGCAAAAATTAATAAAATAACAGAAGAGATTGGTAACCCAGTTTGATGAAACCACACTTATGTTTGAGGGTACTCTACCCAAAAAAGAAAATTCACTACTTCGAATTAGTATAATTAGTATTATAGGAACATCAACCCCATGATGTTCAATGTCTCTTCATAATCATAGTGAATTTCTATTTTTGTCTCCCTTTAAATATGAGAACCCCTCTCACTTTCTCTCAATCACTAACCCCTAGCGATCAACTTCAACAACAACTCTATTGATTGTTGAATTTACAACTCAACTTAGACAAACTAACAACCATGTCAAGTTAATGAAACATAGAGTGGTTTACACAAATAGATCCAACATTAATCCTTATGATAGAATTAGCGTGGAATACAACAACAGACTCGTAAATTGTTTCAAAATGGTGACAAGAAAAAAGAACAAAAGAGATGCTGCAAAGTAGAGACCTAAGATTAGACTTGATGTTAGTAACTAACGATCCTCATTATGAAGTTTAGCCAATGCTCATTCTATATTTGCTCTAAAATTTTTAGAGCTAATAATAATCCTGGCTTGGCTTTCATTGTTGAGCCATAGATAGATGTCAACAACCTTCCCTCAAATTGGATTTCTTCCTGTAACTTAAATCTTTTTGCTGTCAATAAAAGGACTGGTATGCTCCCAAACCTTTGGTGCTTTTGTAAAAATTACTTACAGCTCTCCATTGTTTTTATGATGATCAACATATCTCACTCCTCTTCATTTACCATAATAAAGTTTTTGGCATTTCTATAGTCTATGCTTCCACTTGTTATCTTCATAAGAGGGTTTTGTGGGATAAAGTTAAGTCTTCCTAGTTAAATATCATGTGGTGTTGCATTAGGGATTTCATTGCTATAATTAGCTCTGATGAATACAAATGAGCTCATACTCCAAACAAAACTCCAATGGAAGACTTTCTGAATTGGTTTGGCTCTAAGCATCGCATTCATCTTCCTAATATTGGCAGCTGGTTCACTTAGAATAATGGAAGACAAAATAGAGCTTTAACTGAAAAGATACTGAATTGTGTTATGTGCAACTTCCCATGGTTAGACATGTGCTCTTCTAAGGTGTGTAATACTTTAACCAAGTTGAGATCTGACCACTGTCCAATTTTTCTCTCCTTTGGGTTAGATGAGGTCAAATTTACTTCTCAACTCCAATTTCTACAAATATGGCCATTGCATGATGATTGTTATAACCTCATCTCTCAAGTCTGGAGAAATAAGGTTGTTGGTTGCGCCATGTACATTCTAGATAAAAAGCTGAAGATTATGAAACTAAAGCTTAAGGTTTTGAATAAACGTACTTGTGGTTCAGTTGACAATAAGGTATTGTATGTTGAGAATCATCTTAAATCTATTCAAAGGGAAATTAATTCTCTTGGCCACAATGACATAAGGCAGGAGTAGGAAATAAAGGCTCAGTCTGACTTGGAAAGTGCCCTTTTGATTGCGGAAGCCTTTTGGAGTAATATAATCAAGAACAAAACCGAGCGCATATCTTCTCTTAAAATCACTAATGTTGTAACCACTATTGGAACTAACTAGAGGAACACGTTCTAAATCATTTCAATATGCTTTTGTAAGTTCTGTGACTTTTGGGTTGGCTACATTTTGGTAAAACAACATGTTGTTAGCAAGATGTTAAACCAGGTGTTCTGCCATGACAGTTAGACATCATGTTCTGCATGATGTTGTGACATGTTCTAGGATATGTTATACCAGATAGTTAGGGCATAATTATTTTGGTATTTTGAGTGTGATTTTTTAGTGTGTTCTGATTCACACGTATGCGCTATCCAAGGAATGATATTATGGGAACTTCTGTTTTGACAGATTGTGATGGTTTTCTGAAAAAGGACCGTTGAGCCTTTTTAGGAAACTTTGTATTTTGTTCCTATTTTTGTGCAGGAGATTATGCTTATGATTCCAAGCTGATTCCTGATGAATTGTGCCTCAAGAGCCCAAGCCCACAAGGTGTGAAGGCTATTTAAAGAAGACCTAAACCTAATAAAGATACGACTTTCACTTTTGTAAAATAAGGGGAGGTTTTGTAGTGTTAGGTTTTGAGAGTCTCTTGTGTGTTAATTATATGTCACCCTTGTATCTTTTGATACATTATGGTAGAATGATTTTGTATTGTTAATTGTCCACTCTAAAGCTTGTAAGCAAGAGTGTATTGTTCTTGGTTGAAGCTTTTAAGCAAAACCAAATATTGTAGTTAGAAGTGTGTTCTTCTTCTTTTTGGTTTCTCGAGGTATTGTCATTGGGACTGTGACTGATTAGGAAGTGAGAGGGGGATCTCATATCTAGAGGGTTTCTAGGTAGAAGTTGCACAAGGTAGTGATTAAGCGAGAAGTTGTAAACGGGCGAGTTTAGCTTTGAACTAATGTTATCATAGTGAATTTCCTTCCTGGCTTGGATGCCCCCAGATGTAGGTGATGTTGCACCGAACTGGGTTACCAATTGACTGTGTTATTTTTATTTCTGGAATTTATTTTTTATTTTGGTTTATTTGTTTTGTCAGACAGACGATGTTGTAACATCTGTCTTGACATTATGCTCTAATGTGAGGGCATCAGTATTAACATGTGATAGAGTGCCAGAATTTCAATTAGCATCAGAGCTGGCACCCTAGTCAGTTTTTGGGTGAGCTTCAGGGAGATGTTTTCTGGTACTGTTTGTTTAGGATAGCAACTAGTGGAATTCTGTCACCAAAGAATGAGTTTGGATTGTTCATTGTGAAGATTTGAAGTCCATATCCAATGAAGTTATTTAGTATGTGTTCAGATTGATAAACATTTTTGTGGTAACCAAAGATGCTTGGGAGTTTCCCAAGACTTTATTTGAAGACACACCTGGTCAGGCTAGTATGTTTCAGAGGTCTCTACCCAAGAGATGTGTCATGAATGTGACTGATGTTGTAGATAAAGATCAAGTCCTATCAGCACAAGTGAACCTCGTAGGTCTTTATAATGTTGATCTACCTTTGAGGATGACACTTCTGATTTGAAGAACAAGAGCATGAATATTATCTCCTACTTTGTAGGAGTGTGTGACCCAGTGTATGATGAAGAGGCAGTTCAATGTCAAATGTCAAGAACATTCATCCTGACATCTAAGAGTCTTTGGTACTTAAGGATAAGTCGGACCAGGTGTAACGGTAGAGGCACTCAGTGTCTTGAACTAGAAGGTGAATTGGGTTATGTAGAAGGTGATCTTCTAATGTAGTCCCCTGTATTAGAGAATAAATTTATGTTGTGCTAGTTGTCCCTTCAAGTTTTGTGCATCAAAGAAGGAATATAAAGAGGTGATTATTTTATCTTGATTTCATGGTCAAGTCTATGGGGATGGGAACAACTGTTCTAATGTTATTCTGGTTGAGGAGTTGACCGGGAACCTAAAAGGGATATGTGTTCTTAAGGCTTTATAGAACTCCAATGTCAATGTGTTTTTGGTTTCCATCAAGAGGGAAGCTGAGTCAATGATGTTCTCGAAGTGTCTCGACATCTTGGCGAACATCTTATAATTCATGCTAAATGCAGAAACTTATTCTAGAGATGTCTCTCTTTTAGGATCAAGCTGATCTTATCAGGCACCTTTGTATCAACTTAAAGGGTTACCTCAAAGGTTCAACTCAACCTATAGATAACCAAGCAGTGGGTAGAGCTCTAGGAAGATGCAAATTTATTTTTCTCTCATACCTTTTTGGAGTTGCAACTGAGCAAAATTGGTTTTCTGGCTGGGGATGTTCCAGAACTCATGTCTGGAGTTAAGGAGGATCTGGTAGGCTCTAGGTCCTGTTGAAGGGGAGAATGCTTGGTCACTAATGAGATTTATGAAACTCTGAGGAGGAAGTTGATTCCATAGACAGTTTCTTCTGTGTGAACTCCTTGCTTTTGCTTATGACCAAGGAAGATGAAGTCTCCAAATGATGCATCATCAGACTTCTGCAGGTGTTAAAGACTTTCCTCTCATAGTTCCTATGAGGGCAGTGCAAGGAAGAGTCTTAGTGGATGAAGGAGCAGACTAAGGTGGAAAAGACTGATAAGTATAATATGCTTAGTTAGCACCCTGATAATTTGGGCAACTCAGATGACGTTTGTTAGAGGGAACCTCTTCTTGCTTACATAAGTGTTTATACTGGTTGTCTTGACATTGTGGTTCTGTCTAAAAGCTATTCTGGTTCGTGTTGTTTGTGAGAGTTTATTTCTCTCTGTGGAGTTTTCCTTGAGTGTGTCTGGTCTGCCTTTGCAGTTTGTTGCCTTACTGTGGTGTTTAAATGCTAGTTCTCAAGAAGTTCATGCAAGTGGATGTGCTTGAGCTGCTATGATGATAACAGATCCTGAATATTGTCCATATCCAAGGTTAAGGGTTCAAAGGACTAATGTCCAAGAAAATGTTAGAACATCATTATAGCAAATTAACATTCCAGAAAAAAGGAGAAGATTATACATGGGAGGTAACTTTGTGGAGTTTGAGTTCACCAAGAGCTTCAGATATCTAATCCTGGTGTACGTTGGTGCAAAGCTATTGGCCAAGTCTGGTGGTGATGATGGCTGAAAGGGAGGCTTTAATGTGTGGTGCAGGATGTCATACCTGATATTGTGAAGAACCATGGTGATGTTGTGATGTGAAGCATGGAAATGACTTTTGTATTTCTATGTGTTCCCTGGTGGTGAAGGAATGTCATCAGTCTTGCTATTGATGCTTAAAAGCAAATGTATTTCTTCTGATGTTGTTTGTGTGGATCATGTCAAACTAATTGTGCACGACATCTTGCCTGCTTGAAGTACTCTGGAGTATTTTGGTCTCTCTTAAAGGTGTTTGAGTTTTTTTTTGTGCTTGTGTCTCTGATATGTGAATTGGGATAACTCATGATTGCATGGGCATGTCCTAAGAACATTGGTGTTGCTGTGTCTTGGAGAATATATTTTTCTCTATAGGTTGTGATCTTCCAAGGTTGTACTTATCTGATATGTTGCTACAGAGTTGCAGTTTGTACAAAGCTAACATATTCTCATGTAGCTTGTGTTGTTTGGTGATGTTGTCGTAACCCAAATTTTGACCTCCCTTTTGCCTTTTGCATAAGCATGTGCATTCGCATCGCTGGCATACGCATCCGCACTTTTTCTCTGTGATTTTGTTGCAGGAATATTCAGGTTTTCCAAGCCCAATTAATCACATCCTCACAAAGTCATCACATCATCAACACAAGCACAAAACAAGGGTTTTTATGCCTATTCATCAAAGCAAGAGGTTGAAAATAGAAACAGTGGCCACAGCATCATTTTTCAAGTAAAACTGGGCATTTTTTGGCCTGGTTAATCAATTAACCATTTATAGTGCAAATGTTTTAATTGATTAACACATGCAAAATGGGCAGAATCTGCTGCTTTTTCATGACAACAACTTTTCCTCCACATTTTGGGATTCTACTTGGTTCTAGCAGCATGTAGAATATTCCAAACATCTCTAGACATCTCAAGACTATTCAAGACACTCCACTTACATTTATTCCAATGCTTCTCTATAATTTAAGTGCACCACGTTCCTTGATTTCCAAGTATGTGAACCTTTGGATTTGAAGCTTACATTGGGATGTTCCCACCGAGTTAACAAATAACTAACTGAATTAGCCTCTAACTCAATGAGTTAGATGTAACTAACTCCTAGCCTAATTCCAAACCACCATAAGCTAGCTTCTAGCCTAATTCCAAACCTCTCACACTCCAAACCAAAACTCTATATAAACAAAGCTTCACTATTTTCACAAACGTTTAACAATTTTCACACAATTTCTCACACTTCACTCTCAATTCTCTCACATTCTCTCTGAATTTCTCTGCAACTCCTTCATCTTCATCTACATTTTCTTCCCAAACCTCACCATATCTCTTCACCTTTGAAGAATAATCACTTCTACATTGGAAGTGATTATTTATTGAGCTTAACCTTCATCACCTTGCAATTCTACTTGATTTTCTAGAGTTTTATTAGCTTTTGGATTCTTCTCAAGTGCTTGCTTCAAGATTCAACGGTACGACTTTGTATTTTGGAGATTTCGTAGCAATTTTCTTGGTTTCGATATGATTCGGCTACAATTGAAGATTCCTCTGGTTTTCTTTGATTATCTTCATCAAGATCACTTTGCAACAACATCCAAGGCACATCTCAGCCTTGTAGGTTGGTATCTCTTTGCACATTTTACTGTTTCGAACGTTTTCGTATCATTCGCGATGTAGCTTCGATACTTTTTGTGTGAGAATTGATTATGCCATTGCGTGATCCATGAACTTGATGATTTAATTGATTCTATTGTTGATTATTTGCTGTTGTTAAACTTGATTTTCGTGTATGATTGTTTACCCTAGCATAGGAGTGATTGCACAATCCATAAGTGGCCAAAAGCACTTTTGAAAACTGTTTTTCTGCCTCTGTTTCAGTGTTAATCGATTAACACTTTGTAGTGCAAAAGTGTTAATCGATTAACCAGTGTAATTTTACTGATTTTCAAGTGTTAATCGATTAACACTTTGCAGTGCAAAAGTGTTAATCGATTAACACTGCTCCAGATTGCCATTTTCATGTTTTTTCAAGTGTGTTTGCCATGATTTCTTCCTCCAACTTCCATGGATTGATATGCTTGATTTTTATGGATGTTTTAAGTGTCATTTAAATTCTGTTTGAAGCATGCTCATGAACTTTCGATTCACGATTTCGATTATGCAATTGTTCACATTCTAGGCATTGTATGAACATGATCATTTTTGCACAATTTTGTTTACATGATAGCATGATTTGTGATGCATACTAAATGTCATTTGGTACTGTTTTACACTTTCATTCATGTTTGAATTAAGTTTATTCCTCAAAGGATAAGCTTAATCTTGTATAATCAATAATGCACCCTTTGCTTTAATAAATTTTCAATTCATTTTGGAAAATTATTAGCATCTTCCTCCTTTTTTATTAAGTAATCGAAACTTCGTTTCGATTATTAATCTTCCCGTTGGCGCTTCTCTTTAGGCTTCCTTTAGAGCTTTCTCTCTCCTTTTTCTCCCGCGGAATCAGAGCTTTCACGCGATGCACTGGAGCACTGTACAACTTGGAGTTGTTACGCTGTCCATTTTAACTTCTGCACTACACCCTGTGTGTTAGAGAAGGAATGAGAATGTAGAATTCCTACTCTCATTCTGACCACTTCAGGTAGGGGTGAATGACCCTGTGCTTGGCTTAGTCACCTCTATCTCAATGCAGTAGTGTATCTCCTTCCCCAGTTGAGTCGATCCCTGATCACTCTCATCTCTTTCAATCTCTCCTTTGATCAATCACTATCCTTTTGGTTAAAGATCATTGCCTCTTGGGGTAACACCCATCTCTTTCCAATATTCTTTTCTTGTGGTCAATCATCGTCTTTTGATTCCTCATAAGAGTTTCAATTCCTTTTCCTTCGGTTAAACACAGTCTTCCTGTTAAATACCGAAACCCTTGCGGAGTTCGCAACCTTCTTTTAGTTCTTCTATCTTTGTTTCGTTAACCACTGCCTGGCAGGTAAAACACCAATTTGCACGTCTTCTCAATTAACCACTGTCTATCTGTTAACATACTGAGTTCCTCTTGGGTTAATCACCTTCTCTTGGTTAATCACCCATTTTCTCAGTTAACCACAGTCTGTCTGTTAACATACTGAGCTCCTTTTGAGTTAATCACCTTCTCTTGGTTAATCACTCATGCTTTTTAGTTAATCACAGTCCTTCTGTTAAAACCAATACCCTGTGAGTTAGCAACCTTCTTTCGGTTCAAATACTCACACCCTTGCGGTTAGCAACCTCTTTTGGTTCAATACCTTTTCTTCGGTCAGGTACTGTTTATTCAGTCGATGCACCGAACGTCCTTTGGGTCACGACCTTCGCTTGGTCCCACACCCATCCTTTGGGTCACGACCTTCGCTTGGTCTCACACCCGTCCTTTGGGTCACGACCTCCGTTTGGTCCCACACTCGTCCTTTGGGTCACAACCTTCGCTTGGTTCTACACCCGTTGTATTAGTTGATCACAGTCTATCTGTTCTTATTCCCCGCACAGTAACAATCTTTGCTTACCTCGGGTAACCACTATTTATCAGTTAATATACGAAAATCCCTTTGGAGTCAAACACCTTTTATTGGTTCAGTACTCTCTCCTTCTAGTTCATCACAGCATGTCTGTTGATACCTAACCCCTTTCTCCCCACAGAGTTTTAATCCTCACTTTCTTCGGTTAACCACTGTCAGTCAGTTAACATACCGAACTCTTTTTCTCTTGGTTTCCACACCATTCCTTTGTTTGTTCCCCAGTAGGGCCGTTAACCCTCTGATTCCCATCACAATTCTTTGTTCTCTTACCTCCCCACTGGAGTCTCTGTTATTCTTTTGCTCCTTTATCTTCTTGGTATCGACACCAGTCTTGCACTTTATCCTCAGCACAGTTTCTATCTCTTCCTTTGCACTTCTTTCTTGGTTCTGATAGCAATTCTTTTTGCATCCCTAGCGAATATGTCCTTTACCTCTTTTGCTCTTGGTTTTGACACCGCTTTCCTTCCTTTTCTTTTCCGTATTAGTTCCCTGAACTACGGAAGCTCTGATTCTGCATTCATTCGAGTGTATGATACGTAGGTACGTGATCACGATGATCTTGGTGAGCAAACTTCCACTTTCTCCGCTCCCTCCTCTTTCTTTTCCCTGGTTCTTTTGAACTACGGCGCTCTGATTTCCTCATTGCACTATGAGGGAATGTAGGCACGAGGGCCCTAATCCCCCGCGAGTACTTTCTTTCTTTCTTTTCTCTCTTCTCTCTCTCCTCTTTTTTGAGCTAAAAGCCTTTAGATAGATAACCCATCCAAGCCTAGAAGCAAGCGAAATGGTTCCCGTCGAGTACGACGGATGCGTTGGGTGCTAGTACCTTCCTTTCGCATAACCGACCCCCATTCCCGTTTCTCTTCCCCTTGGATTTTATCGATATTTTGCCTGTCCTTTGGGACTAAATAAAGTTCGGTGGCGACTCTGTTGTATCTTTGAGTGTGCGATTCACTCAGGTATAAACCAGCCATCTTCAGCTGGCGACTCTGCTGAGGAGTCCTTGCTCATGAGCTTCGCCTTGTTTTGTTTGTCTCTTGGCTAGCAGGGACTCCCCATCTTCAGCTGGCGACTCTGCTGGGGAGTCCTTGCTCTTGCAAGCTGGGGTCTTGCCTAGTTTTGTTTGCTTTTCTTGCTTGTTTGGGTGTTTATCTTTTGCGATTTACTCGCTTTATATTGCTTGCTTTATCTTTATGTTTATTTACTGCATTTCTTTACTGCTTTAAATATTCATATGCTGTATATTCTGGATATCTGCTATATATTCTGCTGTTGTTGGGATGGGTAGATATTATTGGAGAGAAAAGTCCTAACACCGGGCTTAACATACACATAGGCTAGAACGTGGATAGCCGTGAGGCCTGCATTTTGTGCATTGGGTTACCACGAGAGCCACATCCCAGATCGTGATTCGCTTGAGAATACTTCCGTCCTGCGCGAATTTGCTACGGCGGGGGGTTTTCATTCTGAGTCATATGGTTTAGGCGACCTTTCTAGGGACCACCTTGTTGTGTTTAGAGCACACCTGTGAGGGGGATATGGGTTTTTGTAGGAAACCAAGCCACTTCATACCGTTGTTCACTCACACACATCAGATGTTGCACCGCCACATAATTATATGCAGATATTCAGATTGTTCAGATTTGATTGTTCAGACAGTGTTGGCTTCTTGTTCTTGTGTTGCATATCATGTCATCATGTAAATTAATTTTTGCATGTGCATTTCCAGTTTATTCGAAGGTTTATTCTTTGTTGACATTATCATAGAGATGAGTACTGGTTGCCGAGGCATCTTTAGCTACAAGTTTGTGGAGCCTAAGCTGAATGTTTTGAGAGGTTTAGTATCCCGCGTGGTCGAAGATAACAGAGGGGTTTTCAAAGACAATTATGGTAATCTGTTGGCCATCCTCAACACTGAAGTCAACATCACTGCCATTCATACCCTGGTTCAGTTCTATGACCCGCCACTTAGGTGCTTCACATTTCAGGATTATCAGCTAGCACCTACACTCGAGGAGTATGCTTATATTTTGGGGGTTGAGATCAAGAAACAAGTCCCTTTTGTCTACACCAGTGGTTGTCCGAAGTTTCCCCTTATTGCTGATGCTCTTTGAATTAGTAAGAAGGATGTGGAAGCTAACATCAAGACCAAAGGGAAGGGTATTCGAGGGTTTTCTTTAAAGTTTCTGGTTGATAAGGCCACATCCTTTGCTACGGATGGAAACTGGAAGGCTTTCAACGCCGTTCTTGATTTGCTGATATATGGGATTGTCTTGTTTCTGAACATGGAGGATTTCGTAGATTAGGCCGCCATCAGTATCTTCTTATCCAAGAACCCTATTCTGATGCTTCTTGTTGATACCTATCATTCTGTTCATTCGAGGAATGAAAAGAGGAAGGGAACCATTGTCTGTTGTGCTCCTCTGCTGTACCGATGGTTCATGTCTCATCTTCCATAGAAGGGTCCCTTTGTTGAGAATAAGGGTAATCTCAATTGGTCTCAACGAATCATGTCTCTTACTGCTGATGACATCTCTTGGTATTCTCGAGTCTTTGACAATACTAAGATCATTCTTCATTGTGGGAAATTCTCTAATGTGCCTCTCCTGGGTACAAAGGGAGGAATTAACTACAACCCGAGACTTGCTTTCCGACAGTTGGGATATCCTATGGTTACCGAGCCAGATCCTGAGGTAGTGGAAGAGTTCATCTTTCATGAAGGGGTTGATGACATGGGATTACTGAAGAGGTTTAGTGCTGCTTGGACTCAGATTCACTTTGAAGGAAGAGCCGATTTGGGTAAGAAGGATTGCATAGCCAAGGAATCTTACACACTTTAGGTCAAAGAGCGCGTCAAAGAGATATTGTTGCCATTTTCTCCCGAGCCTTCCATGAATGCCAAGCTTCCTGAACTTGTCATTGTTCCTCCATCTGAAGTCGACCAACTCAAGCTAACTATTGAGATGTTGAAGAAGGAGAATGTTGATCTTCGTCTCAACCTTGATAGAGTCACATCTGAGAAGGATAACTTACAGATCGAGCTCCACCAGAAGCGTGAGCGCATGCTCAAAGAGGTGGAGGTTAAATAGAACAAGCGAAGGAAAGTGGGTGATGCTTTGAAGAGTACCTATGAGGGACTTACTTCAAAGAAGAGACAACTCGCCGACACTCAGTATCAAGCCTATAAAGATGAGTTGAGCTACAAGAAGCAACTTGAAGAGCTCCGAGGGAAGTTATTCGAGTACAAGACAAAGTGGCAAAGTGAGCAAGATCGTGCTAATCAGATAGAAAATGACTTTTCTCAGTGTCAATCTAAGCTCGACAAAGCCTTCGGTGAATTCAGAAGCTGCAAGATCAAGCACATTAGAGCCGAGAGAAGATCAGTCAGCTCAACAGGGAGAGTACTTATTAGGAGCAACAAAGTCGTCATCTGCAAAACCTGTTGGATCAGAAAGAGGCCTTCCTTCAGGATATGCTTCAAGGACCTAACCATTCTTTGTTCCGCAACCTCATGAAGGATGCAAAGTATTGGAGTGAGAGGCACGACCGTCGAGCCAGATTTGCTGAGCACGCACTTGAGGACTTACCTGGGTTGTTGAGAGATGCATTTTCTGATTGTATTGCCACACCAGATTCCTTGGGCTGTTTTCCACTTCTTGTCTTTTTGTAGGGTGGTATTTGATAGGATCCATGTTGATCTTGTTGTAGCCTAAAAGGAAGATATTTGATTTGTACTTGACTTATGCTTCTTTCCTTTATTGTCGAATGAATGAATGAAGTTGCTTGCCAGTTTTATCTTTGCACCTTTACTTATATGCTTTATGATTATTGTTAACAAAGATAAGTTTACGAATTCCTGGAATTTAAAACTTTATTTTTGCATGCATAGCATACATTCATTTGCACACATATGCACATCCCTTCATTAGGAAAACCTTTTCTTACCTTGTCCTTCTCCGCTTGTAGCAAGACGACGACTCGACATCGGTATTTCACTCGCTCAAGCAAATCCAAAATCATGGCTGACTTTGAAGCTGAGAATGCTGCTTATAAGGAAACTCAAGCTCAATTTCAAGGTCGAATGGATTAGTTTCAGACTAACATGGATATTATTATGGAACTTCTTCGTGCTTAGAAGGATACTGCCATTGTTGCCACTATTGTTGTAACTGTCACTGATGCAACCGTTGTCACTCCTGTTGTGACCATGTCTCCTGTTGTCACTGTTGTTCCTGCTGTTGTTCCTTCTCCTGCTACTGTCGAAATACCAGTCGAGCCTGTGATTCAGCCTGCTGTTCATCCGTCAAATTCTCAGTCTGGTTTGAACAAGATGCCTGCCGCTTTTCCTTAGCGCATGCCTCCGAATTTTACTCCTCAGATTGAAAATAGTGGTGCTTTTGTACCATATCAACCTTTGGTTGTGCCCAATCCTAATGGAAATACTACTGCATATTAGTGGGGTATGTCTACACCGGTTCCACCTCCAGTGGTGAATGATGATCATGAGAATCTTCAGGTTCGTCAGACTCCTGTGTTGGTTGACATTGAAACTCCTGATGAGGATGAGCATGTGTATGGGGGTCCTCATATTCATGTTCCAGTTTCTTCCCAAGTTGCTCAAACTGCTGTTCAGAATATTCATTCTGGAACACTCTACCCTGGGGAATCTTCTGTCGTTGTGGTACCTCCTCCGAATTATCCGTTTGGTGTTCAGATGGGTCAGAATGTTGTTCAGATGGTTAATCAGGGATTGGTATATCCTTCTCGGTTTGCTACTCTGCAAGTGCACGCTCCGGCTGCATCCCAGCTGCCAAATCCTCAGATTCTTGTCAGGCCTGCTAATCAAGATAGACCTGCAGGTTACAAGCTGTTAGAATACTGTATCAGAGCTATTGAAGGGTTTTCTGCTTTTGGCATGGAGGCCAAAGACCTATGTTTGGTTCCAAATATTGTACTGCCGCAGAAATTCAAGGTACCTGAGCTTCCAAAGTATAAAGGTTTGAGTTGCCTACGTAGTCACATCACTATGACCTGCAGGAAGATGGCATCATATATTAATAATGATGAATTGCTGGTTCATTGTTTTCAAGATAGCATGTCCGGCGCTTCATTGGATTGGTACATGGGCTTAGAACGCAACAAAATCCGTTCTTGGAGAGATCTGTTTGAAGCATTTTTGAAGCAATACAAATACAATCTTGATCTAGTGCCTACTAGATTACAGCTGCAAAACCAGTCTCAGCGGTCAGCTGAAACATTTAAAGAGTATGCACGAAGATGGCGTGAGATCATCTCGTATGGGTCCTGCTCTCTCTGACAGCGAGTTGGTTGACATTTTTATGGGTACATTGCAAGAATCCTACTACGAGAAAATGGTGGGTAGTTCTTCATCGAATTTTGCTGACATTGTAACCATCGGTGAACGGATTGAGAACTGTTTGAAGACTGGAAGGATTCCTGGAGCTGCTTCTCAGCAGCCAGCTAACAGAAAGTCTCAGAATAGTAAGTCCAAGAAAAAGGAAGGTGAAGCCAACGCTGTGACGGCTAAAGTTTCTCCTCAGTATCAAGCACCCATGGCTCCCATGCCATACTATCCATATCCGTACATTGATGCTGCACAATATCAACAACCTCCGTACCAGTATCATCCGCAACAACCGGTTCAGAATGCTCAGAATCAGCAACAACCACAACATCAGCAACAGACTCAACAGAACAACAAAAATCAGCAGAATCAAAACCGACAAAACAACAACAATCAAGGAAATCGTAAGCGTTCGAATTTCGACAGAATTCTGGTGCCATACACTGAATTGTTTCCTTATTTGGTTCATCAAGGGGCAATTGTTCCCAAAGAGATCGCACCTGAAATTCCTCCATTCAACCCGAAACATAATCCAAATGTGTCTTGTGCTTATCACTCCGGATACATAGGACATGCGACAGAGGACTGTATTGTTTTCAAAACCAAGGTTCAAGAGCTCATTGACCGAAGATTTTGACTTTTGCCGAGGAAGGTCCTAACATTCAGCATAATCCATTTCCCAATCATTGTGGACCTGCGGTTAGCACGATTAAGGATAATTCAAGGGCTGAATTAATCATGGATGTTGACGAGGTTAAGACTCCAATGACTGTGGTTATCAAGAAATTGAATGAACATGGGATGTTGAAAGGGCTGCATTGTAAGTGTCAGATTTGCGACGATAATCCCAACTAGTGTCGAAGGCTGAAGGGTTGTGTCCAAATTCTGATAAATCATGGTGAAGTTAAATTTGCCAGATCTAAACATGTTGAAGAAGTTGCTACTATCGAGCCATTCATCATCCTCTATAGCAAGGTTCCTGTTGAATCCTCTAAGCAGAAGAAGATACAACCTATTGTTGTTTGCCAGCCAAAGCCATTTCCGTATCAGAATTCTAAGGAGGTACCTTGGAGGTATGAATCAATTGTGTTTTCTGGAGGTCAAAAGATAAGGGTTGCCGAATCTGAGATTGTGAATGTTACCATCGCTGGAGGTATGACTCGTAGTGGATGTGTGTTTTCTCCTAAGGTCACAACAAAGCCAGTACAAGTTCCAACTGTTGTTCCTCCCAAGGAGAAACCTGCATCTGCAACCCCTGTTGTTCAAAAAGGGGCATCTACTACAGTACCAGTGCCAACTATTCCGTCTGAGGATGTTACAAAGAGCAAGGAAACAATTAATGATCAAGAGTTCCTAAAGCTGATTAAGAAAAGTGACTTTAAGATTGTAGATCAGCTGGGGCAGACTCCCTCAAGGATCTCGATTTTGTCCTTACTCATGAGCTCGCCCGCGCATAGATCATCTTTGTTGAAAGTCTTGAACACTGCCCACGTGATGCATGATATATCCGTTGTCGAGTTCGATGATGTAGTGGCTAACATAACAGCAAGCAGATATTTGGGTTTTAATGAATCAGAATTGCCTCCTGAAGGAACTGCCCACAATCGAGCACTGCACATATCCGTAACTTGCTTGAACACTTTATTATCTCGTGTCCTAGTGGATACCGGTTCTTCTCTAAATGTGATGCCTAAGGGCACATTGAGCCAATTACTAGTAGAAGGGAGTGAGATGAGGGCGAGCGCCTTAGTTGTCAGAGCCTTTGATGGATCTCGAAGGCAAGCTATTTTGAGAAGTGGATTTACCCATCAAGGTTGGACCGCATTTGTTCACTATTACTTTCCAAGTGATCGATATCAATCCCGCATATAGTTGCCTATTGGATCGCCCGTGGATTCACGCCACAGGGGCAATTACTTCCACTTTACATCAGAAATTGAAATTCATGTTTGACGATCAGCCGGTCATCGTCTGTGGTGAAGAGGATCTGATTGTGAGTGAGTTATCATCTTTCTGATACATAGAGACCAATGAGGGTATAGCTGAGGTGCCGTTGCAGTGTCTTGAGTTTGAAGATTTCAGCTCTGCTTCAACTAGTCAAAGTAGATCACCACAAATGACCTTGGCATCCGCCAAAAGTGCTAAAGAGACCATCAAGAAAGGTGCCTTGTCTGGCTGGGGGCATGTGATTGAAGTGGTTGAAAAACATAATCGTTTTGGATTGGGGTTTCGTCCTGGTCAACAATCTAGCTCACATGGTCAGAAGCAGTGCAACTTGATCAAATTCAATAGCGCGGGTTTTCAAAAGGGTAACATCGTGGCAGCCATTGATGACGTTGGTCCTAGTAACCAGATTTCAAGCTTTGTGCACAAGTGCTCGCCGGGTTTCAAGCTCAACAATTTGACATCTACCGTGACTCCTGTGGTTTTTCCAACAAGCATGTAATGCATTTTGCTTTCTCATTCCCTCGTCCTCGGTCGAGACGAGTGGATAGCTTGTAAAGGGTCTCACGCTTTTGCGATATTAAGTGATCAATAAATAAAAGTTTTTTTGCATTCAAAATCATGCTCTATTCTCTTTCTTTATTTTACTTTTTCACAAACAAATGGCAAAAGTTTCTTTTATTTTCACTTTTTCAAAATAGATCATTCTAAACATATTCATAAACATGCAGAACAAATAAATGCATTGATAACAACATGGCAAACATCCATTGTAGTTCTGGGATTCCAATTAACCAAGCCGAAGGAGATGGTGAGGAAGATTGTGAATTACCGGCTGAACTAGCAAGGCTCATTGAGCACGAGCATAAAGAGATTCATCCACACAAAGAGCCAGTGGAAGTTGTCAATCTTGGTACTGATGAGGTTAGAAGAGAAGTCAAGGTTGGCGCATCCCCCGCAAAGCATGTACACTCCGAGTTGGTCAAGTTTTTGAAAGAGTATGTTAATATCTTCACCTGGTCATATAAAGATATGCCTGTGTTGGATACCAACATCGTTGAACATCACTTGCCACTCTAGCCTGGACATCCTCTTGTCAAGTAGAAACTCAGAAGACTATACCCGACATGGTACTTAAAATCAGAGAAGAGGTGAAGAAGCAGCTTGATGCTGGGTTTCTGGCCACTTCCGAGTATCCTGAATGGATCGCTAACATCTCCCCGGTTCCAAAGAAAGACGGGAAAGTCAGAATGTGTGTGGATTATAGAGATCTCAATAAGGCAAGCCCGAAAGATGATTTTCCTTTGCCTCACATTGATGTCTTGGTAGATAACACAACGCAGTTCTCTGTCTTTTTGTTTATGGACGGTTTCTCGGGATATAATCAGATCAAAATGTCCCCGGCTGATCTGGAAAATACTACTTTCATCATGCCATGGGGTACATATTATTACAAAGTCATTCCATTTGGTTTGAAGAACGCAGGGGCAACATACCAACGTGCCATGACAACCCTCTTTCATGATATGATCCATAAGGAGATTGAGGTTTACATAGACGATATGGTTGCCAAGTCGAAAACTGAAGATGATCATTTAGTTTATCTGAAGAAACTATTTGACAGACTCCAGAAGTTTAGACTGCGGTTAAATCCTTCGAAGTGCACCTTCGGAGTTTGATCGGGTAAACTGTTGGGCTTTATTGTGAATCAGAAGGGCATTGAAGTTGATCCTGACAAGGTTCGGGCAATTCAGAACATGCCGCCTCCCAAAACAGAAAAAGAAGTCTGTGGCTTTCTGGGCAGACTTAATTACATCTCAAGGTTCATTTCCCACTTGACGGCTACCTGTGAACTGATGTTTAAATTACAAAGAAAAAATCAATCGGTCGAATAGAACAATGATTGTCAAGAAGCATTTGACAAAATAAAACAATACTTGCAAGAACCACCGATCTTAGTGCCGCCGATTTCGGGAAGGCCTTTAATCATGTATCTAACTGTTCTCGATGAATCAATGGGATGTGAATTAGGTTAACATGATGACACTGGCAGAAAAGAACATACAATTTACTATATGAGCAAGAAGTTCACTGATTGTGAGACCAGATACTCACTTTTAGATAAAACTTGTTGTGCTCTAGTCTGGGTTGCTCGACGCCTAAGACAATACATGATTTGCCATACTACTTTGTTTATATCCAAAATGGATCCGATAAAGTACATATTTGAAAAGCCTGCTGTTTCTGGAAGGATTGCTCAGTGGCAGATGCTGTTAACTGAGTATGATATCCAACATGTTACCCATAAAGCAATAAAAGGGAGCGTCTTGTCTAACTACCTTGTGCATCAACCTGTGGAGGGTTATCAACAAATGAAGTTTGACTTTCTTGATGAGGATGTTCTATTTATCAGAGATTATGAGACTCTAGACCCTGATATAGGACCCAAACCAGGGGCACGATGGACGCTCGTGTTCGATGGTGCCTCCAATGCTAAAGGTCGTGGAATTGGTGTTATCCTTATCTCTCCGACAGGGTTTCACCTTCCCTTCACCGCCAGATTATGCTTTGCATGCACCAACAATATGGCTGAATACGAAACATGTATCTACGGTATTGAAGCGGCAATTGACATGAGAATCAAGATTCTTGAGGTCTATGGAGATTCTACTTTGGTTATCGGCCAAGTCAGAGGGAACTTTGTGACTCGGGATTCCAAGATGGTTCCGTACCAAAAGCACATTGCGAAATTGATTCCCTAGTTTGATGAGATCTCTTTTCATCATATTCCCAGAGAGGAAAATCAACTAGCTGATGCTCTTGCCACCCTGGCATCCATGTTCAAGGTCAAGTGGAAGAATGAAGCTCCTTCTATCCGCATTGATCATTTAGATGAACTAGCACACTGTTTAGCAATCGAGGACGAGTCTGATGATAAGCCTTGGTTCTATGACATCAAGAGATATCTAGAAAAATAGGAATATCCCGAGGGTATCACTATCACTGACAAGAAATCTCTTAGACGGCTCTGCGCCAAATTCTTCTTAAGTGGTGGTGTACTGTACAAGAGGAATTATGATTCCGTGTTGCTCAGATGCGTGGATAGACACGAAGCGAACACGATCATAAGATCCATACATGAGGGCTGTGAGGGTGTACATGCTAAAGGTCCTGCCGTGGACAAGAAGATCCTTCGAGCTGGGTATTATTGGACAATAATAGAGGTAGATTGTTACAACTTTGCCAAAAGATGTCACAAGTGCCAAATCTACGGAGACAAGATCCATGTGCCTCCAACTCCATTGAACATTTTGACTTTGCCTTGGCCATTCTCTATGTGGGGTATTAATATGATTGGAATGATTGAGCCGAAGGCTTCCAACGGTCACCGATTCGTTCTAGTTACTATCGACTACTTCACCAAATGGGTTAAAGCTTCTTCTTACGCAAATGTTACACGACAAGTGGTTGCCAGATTCATCAAGAAAGAGATAATATGTCGCTATGGCATTCCTAGCATCATTATCACTGATAATGCAAGCAACCTAAACAACAAGATGATGAAGGAGTTGTGGAATTCAAGATCGAGCACCATAACTCTTCACCATATCGGTCCAAGATGAACGTTGTCGTCGAAGCACCAAACAAAAACATCAAGAAGATTGTCCAGAAAATGGTCAAAACTTATAAGGATTGGCATGATATGCTTCCCTTTGTGCTACATGGCTACAGAACTTCAATCCGCACTTCTACTGAGGCAACTCCGTATTCGCTTGTGTATGGTATGGAGGCTGTTCTATCCATTGAAGTCGAGATTCCTTCGCTCAGAGTCATTATGGAAGCAGGTCTTGATGAAGCTGAATGGGTCCAATCCAAATATGACCAGCTGAATCTCATCGAAAAGGAGCGCCTAACAGCCGTTTGTTATGGTCAATTATATCAGAAATGCCTCAAGCAAGCTTTTGACAAGAAAGTTCTCCCTCGAGCATTCCAAGAAGGCGAACTTGTGCTCAAGAGGTATTCACCTGTTCACTCGGATCCACGAGGCAAGTGGACTCCCAATTACGAATGACCTTTTGTTGTCAAGAAGGTCTTCTCAAGCGAAGCCCTGATCTTCACCACCATGGATGGGGAAGAGTTGCCATCGCCCGTGAACTTCGATACAGTCAAAAAATATTATGCCTGAAAAAAATGGATAACAGCCCGCTAGATCGATATCCGCAAGGACAATCTAGGCAAAAATGGGCGTCCCGATGGACCAAAAAAATGTCCATGCAAAAGTTAGGGACAATGAAAAAAGCAATAACAACCCGCTAAGTTGAAAACCCAAAAGGGCGACTTAGGCAAGAATGGGTATCCTGGTGGACGAAAAAAAATAGAAAAAATGTCCAGGAAAAAATTAGGGATAAAGGCATTTGACTGTGAACACTTGAGCATCTTTTCATCATAGCTAGGACATCAGAAGGTAACAGAGTAGTTAAATCATCATCAACTGGTGGAAGGCGTTGGAACCTAGACTTGCAGTGGATGGTAGCCAATGTTGTAATCAATGCAAAACATGATCTCCCTTTTCCATTTACATTTGTTTCTCAATTTTATTACAAATTTCCTCCTCAATGATTTTTACATCCTTGTACACACCTTATGTACATATCTTTTCACATTTCAATAAAAATGCATCATTTGTTTTCTCAATTATTTTCTTTTCAGTATTTTGTTTGCAAAATAAACAATTATTTGTGATCACATAATACTATAAAGCGTTGAGAACAATAAAAATCTAAATCAATCGAGAAAGCATTATGCATTGCATATTTTACTGGTAATTCCTACAGGATAATCAGTAATATCCATCGGCAAGCCTAATGTCCGACCAACAGCGTGATGATTCTGTGAAGATGCGGCCATCTCCCCAACAGAGCCATCATTTCCCCAGCAAGCGCCATTATGGTTCTTCAGAAAGGTTGTTCACTCTCCATTTATTCGGCAGGTCCGTAATGTCCCCAGTAAAGTTGTCATGATACACCCCGAGAAGAGACACGATTGTCCTTTTTCCCAGCAAGGGTCGTGTATCATCCCCAGCATGTCGAAACTGTCACGCACCAGCGGCGGTATGACTTGGTTTCTCATCTTCTCCAAGCAAAGAAGATCCTCCGGACCTTGGTAATTCTCTGCAGCAGAGTCAAGGGCAGCTTAGAAATCGGATTTTTCTGAGTTCATTCCCCAGTCAGAGTCAGTCATGGTTAGAAGATCAACCTGATTCCTGCATCCCAGCAATGGCAATGGTGATAGTCTAGAAATTTGAGACTTCTCGGTTTCTTCCCCAGCGGAGTCGTCACCATTTAGGGGCCTTTCCCCAACGGGATCTGTCTTCATCTGTGGGTTCTCTCCCCAACCGAGGATGTCGAGTTCGTTTTTCTATGATCTCTTCCTGACCACCGCGCAACACCTCGACCTGCACCTTTGCATTGCATGATATCAAGCATCATGTAGAACAGCACATACATAGCATATGCATCTAGCATACTCTCTTTTGGCCTAATTCATCTCCCCAGCAGATATTCAGCCAAAACTTGCACCTCTCCTTTTGCCGCCGTCGGTCAAATTTTCGAGCTACTCTTTTATTTAATCCTCTTCTACCTCGAATCATCGAAAAGCTGGCGCAATTCGAACATTCAGGTCCAAGAGGATTAAATAGGGGCAGCTGTCATAACCCAAAATTTGACCTCCCTTTTGCCTTTTGCATAAGCATGTGCATTCGCATCGCTGGCATACGTATCCGAACTTTTTCTCTGTGATTTTGTTGCAGGAATATTTAGGTTTTCAAAGCCCGATTAATCACATCCTCACAAAGTCATCACATCATCAACACAAGCACAAAACAAGGGTTTATATGCCTATTCATCAAAGCAAGAGGTTGAAAATCGAAACTGTGGCCACAACATCATTTTTCAAGCAAAACTAGGCATTTTTTGGCCTGGTTAATCAATTAACCATTTATAGTGCAAATGTGTTAATCGATTAACACATGCCAAATGGGCAGAATCTACTGCTTTTTCATGACAGCAACTTCTCCTCCACATTTCGGGATTCTACTTGGTTCTAGCAGCATGTGGAATATTCTAGACATCTCAAGACTATTCAAGACACTCCACTTACATTTATTCCAATGCTTCACTATAATTTAAGTGCACCATGTTCCTTGATTTCCATGTATGTGAACCTTGGATTTGAAGCTTACATTGGGATGTTCCCACCGAGTTAACATATAACTAACTGAGTTAGCCTCTAACTCAGTGAGTTAGATGTAACTAACTCCTAGCCTAATTCCAACCCACCCTAAGCTAGCTCCTAGCCTAATTCCAAGCCTCTCACATTCCAAACCAAAACTCTATATAAACAAAGCTTCACTATTTTTACAAACGCCCAACCATTTTCACACCATTTCTCACACTTCACTCTCAATTCTCTCGCATTCTCTCTGAATTTCTCTACAACTCCTTCATCTTCATCTACATTTTCTTCCCAAACCTCACCATAGCTCTTCACCATTGAAGAATAATCACTTCTACATTGGAAGTGATTATTTCTTGAGCTTAACCTTCATCACCTTGCAATTCTACTTGAACTTCTGGAGTTTTATTAGCTTTTGGATTCTTCTCAAGTGCTTGCTTCAAGATTCAACGATACGAATTCGTATTTTGGAGATTTCGTCGCAATTTGCTCGATTTCGATACGATTCGGATACAAATGAAGATTCCTCTGGTTTTCTTTGATTATCTTCATCAAGATCACTTTGCGGCAACATCCAAGGCACATCTCAGCCTTGTAGGCTGGTTTCTCTTTGCACATTTTACTGTTTCAAATGTTTTCATATCATTCGCGATGTAGTTTCGATACTTTTTATGTGAGAATTGATTATGTCATTGCTTGATCCATGATCTTGATGATTTAATTGATTCCATTACTGATTATTTGTTGTTGTTAAACTTGATTTTCGTGCATGATTATTTGCCCTAGCATATGAGTGATTGCACAATCCATAAGTGGCCAAAAGCACTTTGAAAACTGTTTTTCTGCCTCTGTTTCAGTGTTAATCGATTAATACTTTGCAGTGCAAAAGTGTTAATCGATTAACCAGTGTAATTTTGTTGATTTTCAAGTGTTAATATATTAACACTTTGCAGTGCAAAAGTGTTAATCGATTAACACTACTCCAGATTACCATTTTCATGCTTTTTCAAGTATGTTTGCCATGCTTTCTTCCTCTAACTTCCATGGATTGATATGCTTGATTTTTATGGATGTTTTAAGTGTCATTTAATTTCTGTTTGAAGCATGCTCATGAACTTTCGATGCACGGTTTTAATTATGCAATTGTTCACATTTTTGGCATTGTATAAACATGATCATTTTTGCACATTTTTGTTCACATGATAGCATGATTTGTGATGCATACTAAATGTCATTTGGTACTGTTTTGCACTTTCATTCATGTTTGAATTAAGTTTATTACTCAAAGGAAAAGCTTAATCTTGTATAATCAATAATGCACCCTTTGCTTTAATAATTTTTCAATTCATTTTGGAAAATTATTAGCATTTTCCTCCCTTTTGATTAATTAATCGAAACTTTGTTTCGATAATTAATCTTCCCGTTGGCGCTTCTCTTTAGGCTTCATTTAGAGCTTTCTTTTTCCCTTTTGTCCTGCGGAATCGGAGCTTTCACGCGATGCACTAAAGCACTGTTCAACTTGGAGCTGTTACGCTGTCCATTTTAACTTCTGCACTACACCCTGTGTGTTAGAGAAGGAATGAGAATGGAGAATTCCTACTCTCATTCTGACCACTTCAGGTAGGCGACAAATGACCCTGTGCCTGGCTTAGTCACCTCTATCTCCAGGCGATAGTGTATCTCCTTCCCCAGTTGAGTCGATCCCTGATCACTCTCATCTCTTTCAATATCTCTTTTGATTAATCACCATCCTTTTGGTTAAAGATCATTGCCTCTTGGGGTAACACCCATCTCTTTCCAATATTCTTTTCTTGTGGTCAATCATTGTCTTTTGATTCCCCAAAAGAGTTTCAATTCCTTTTCCTTTGGTTAAACACAGTCTTCCTATTAAATACCAAAACCCTTGCGGAGTTAGCAACGTTCTTTTGGTTCTTCTCCCTTTGTTTGGTTAACCACTGCCTGTCAGTTAAAACACCAATTTGCACGTCTTCTCAGTTAACCACATTCTATCTGTTAACATACTGAGTTCCTCTTGGGTTAATCACCTTCTCTTGGTTAATCTCCCATTTTCTCAGTTAACTACAGCCTGACTGTTAACATACTGAGCTCATTTTGAGTTAATCACCTTCTCTTGGTTAATCACTCATGATTTTTGGTTAATCACAGTCCTTCTGTTAAAACCAATACCATGTGAGTTAGCAACCTTCTTTTGGTTGAAATACTCACACCTTTGCGGTTAGCAACCTCTTTTGGTTCAATACCTTTTCTTCGGTCAGGTACTGTTTGTTCAGTCGATGCACCGAATGTTTTTTGGGTCACGACCTTCGCTTGTTCCCACACCCGTCCTTTGGGTCACGACCTTCGCTTGGTCCCACACCCGTCCTTAGGGTCACAACCTTCGTTTGGTCCCACGCCCGTCCTTTGGGTCACAACCTTCGCTTGGTTCTACACCCGTTGTATTGGTTGATCACAGTCTATCTGTTCTTATTCCCCGCACAGTAACAATCTTTGCTTTCCTCGGGTAACCAATGTTTATCAGTTAATATACCAAAATCCCTTCAGAGTCAAACACCTTCTATTGGTTCAGTACTCTCGTCTTCTGGTTCATCACAGCCTGTCTGTTGACACATAACCCCTTTCTCTCCACAGAGTTTTAATCCTCACTTTCTTCGGTTAACCACTGCCAGTCATTTAACATACTGAACTCTTTTTCTCTTGGTTTCCACACCATTCATTTGTTTGTTCCCCAGTGGGGTCGTTGGTATCGACACCACTCTTGCACTTTATCCTCAGCACAATTACTATCTCTTCCTTTGAACTTTTTTCTTGGTTCTGACACCAATTCTTTTTGCATCCCCAGTGGATATGTCCTTTACCTCTTTTGCTCTTGGTTTTGACACTGCTTTCCTTCCTTTTCTTTTCCGTCTTAGTTCCCCGAACTACGGAAGCTCTAATTCTGCATTCATTCGAGTGTATGATACGTAGGTACGAGATCGCGATGATCTTGGCGAGCACACTTCCACTTTCTTCGCTCCCTCCTCTTTTTTTCCCTGGTTCCTTTGAACTACGATGCTCTGATTTCCTGAGGCTACGTAGGCACGAGGGCCCTAATCCTCCACGAGCACTTTCTTTCTTTCTTTTCTCTCTTCTATCTCTCCTCTTTTTTTAGCTAGAAGCCTTTAGATATATAACCCATCCAAGCCTAGAAGCAAGCGAAATGGTTCCCGTCGAGTACGACGGATGCATTGGGTGCTAGTACCTTCCTTTCGCATAACCGATCCCCGTTCCCGTTTCTCTTCCCCTTGGGTTTTATCGATATTTTCCCTGTCCTTCGGGACTAAATAAAGTTCAGTGGCGACTCTGTTGTATCTTTGAGTGTGCGATTCACTCAGGTATAAACCAACCATCTTCAGATGTCAGGCCTGATGTCTTGATATTGTGCTTGAGATGTTCAGCTTCACCTTACTGATTTCTTTAGCTATGTAATCTAGAGGGTGTTGTTTCTAATCTCACTGTGTGGTGTTCTTATATGGATCCTGTTCTGTTTCTAGCATGTCTGCCTCTAGTTGTTAAGGATGGTTCTTCTTGAGAAACAATCCCGTATTTGTGGATCAGTAAGAGTCTTTTTCTTTTTAGTCTAAGCATATTGCTGAGGAAGTTGTTGCTCCAAACTAAATTGGATGCTAGAAGATTCCAATGTCAAACGCGATGTCATGACATTATACTGTGACAACCTGATCACAATCAGTAGTTTCAAGGATTCTCTCTCTGTACAGCTGGACAACATTACTATGACTGGTCATCATCCTGTCAGGGGTGTTTTGGAAGTTTGTATTAATGAAGAGTTATAGAATCTACAATTTAGGAGGCATGAAACACGTTTTTCTGTTTGTGCATGCGTTTTTCAAGAAAAGCGGTTTTTCAATGACATTGAAAATGTCATTTCAAAGACTGCAGTCAAAGGTTGGAAAGCTAAAAAGGAGAATGCCTCTATTACCCAATATAATTTCCCTCCGGTCCACAGTCCTATTCTTAATTGTACAGACGTTATAAGCAAGGTTGTTATTATTTGTTTCAAAAAAATTATTACAGTTTTAGTCGTGTACCCAGTCGTGTTTCAACATGAGCCAAAATTCCAAAACCACTGATGCTTCAAAGGTTGGTGTGTTGGATGCCAAGAATGATAAGAGTGCTGATTCAAAGAAGGTTGAGTCCAAAGTTGGGACATCTACTGGCTCATCTTCTGGAGCATCTAGGACAAGGAAGAAATTTGTGACAACGATGAGGCCCTACAAGGAAAACCATGACTCTGATGAGGATGGTGGTGAAGATTGGGTTAATTTCATTAACTCAGCAGGTTGGAGTGGATTGTCGGCTCCATAGTTGTAGTTTTCTTTTGGTTTGTTTTTTTGTTTTGTTTTGTTTTTTATGTTTGTGTTGTAATAAGTCCCTGACAATTTTTGTTTCCATCTGGTGTTTTGTGTTTGCTTCCATTTGTACTTTTTGTAGCCCTTGCTACTGTGTGATTCCAGTTCTTATTGTTTACATTTACTCTGTTGTCTTTTTGTCAATTTTTGGCTAAAAAGGGGGGAGTAAAGTGTTAGTTTATGTGTTGTTTCTGATGTTGAATCAGATGTCATGACTTCATGTCATGTGTTTACTACTTCTTAGGAAGAATAGTTTTCTTTGTTGTTGGACATGTGCAACTATTTAGGGGGCATGATAATTTGTCATGCTTGTACTGCTGCCACTAAGGTGGGATATGTATGCAATGATGTGCAATCACATGTCCTAACATGTTGAGGTTATGGAGAATCTTGGATGCTCTATGGTAGTTTATTACTCTGATACTCTGAGTAATATGTGTGGCTTCTGCTGTATGTATTTCTAATATGTGTAGCTTCTGCTGTTTGCATTTCTAATGTATGAACTTGGGTAGTTCATGCTTATCTGTCTTTTGCTTTGGGTTTTCCCCTTGAGAGGGATGTGTGAAATGAGGCAGGTGAGGTTTGGATGTCAAGTGATTTAGGTTTTCCCCTTCAGGGGGAGTATTGGCTATTTGTGACAGGGGGAGAAATGGACATGTCTGAGGTTATTGAGTTGCGATGTCAGACCACATGTCTTGACATTTTTGGAGTTTGAAGGAGTTATAATCTCTAATGATCTGTAGTTGCACTTTATATCTGATATCTTCTGATTGCAGGCTTTATTGTATTATTCCTTTTCGCGCAAAGAATGTTTTAGCCAAATTTGCCCAAGGGGGAGATTGTAAGTTCTGTGACTTTTGGGTTGGCTACATTTTGGTAAACACAACATGTTGTTAGCAAGATGTTAAACCAGATATTCTGCCATGACAGTAAGACATCATGTTCTGCATGATTTTGTGACATGTTCCAAGACATGTTATACCAGATAGTTAGGGCATGACTATTTTGGTATTTTGAGTGTGATTTTTTAGTGTGTTTTAATTCACACGTATGTCCTATCCAAGGAAGGATATTATGGGAACTTCTGTTTTGACAGATTATGATGGTTTTCTGAAAAAGGATCGTTGAGCCTTTTTAGGAAACTTTGTATTTTGTTCTTATTTTTGTACAGGAGATTATGCTTATGATTTCAAGCTGATTCCTGATGAATTGCGCCTCAAGATCCCAAGCCCACAAGGTGTGAAGGCTATTTAAAGAAAACCAAAACCTAATGAAGATACGACTTTCACTTTTGTAAAATAAGGGGAGGTTTTGTAGTATTAGGTTTTGAGAGTCTCTTGTGTGTTAATTGTATGTCCCCCTTGTATCTTTTGATACATTGTGGTAGACTGATTTTGTATTGTTAATTGTCCACTCTGAAGCTTGTAAGCAAGAGTGTATTGTTCTTGGTTGAAGCTTTTAAGTAAAACCAAGTATTGTAGTTGGAAGAGTATTCTTCTTCTTTTTGGTTTCTCGAGGTATTGTCACTGGGACTGTGACTGATTAAGAAGTGAGAGGGGGATCTCATATCTAGAGGGTTTCTAAGTAGAAGTTGCACAAGTTAGTGATTAGGCGAGAAGTTGTAAACGGGCGAGTTTAGCTTTGAACTAATGCTATCATAGTGAATTTCCATCCTGGCTTGGATTCTCCTAGATGTAGGTGATGTTGCACTGAACTGGGTTACCAATTAACTGTGTTATTTTTATTTCTGCAATTTATTTTTCAGTGTGGTTTATTTGTTCTGTCAGATAGACGATGTTGTAACATCTGTCTTAACATTATGCTCTGATGTGAAGGCATCAGTATTAACATGTGATAGAGTGCCAGAATTTCATCTTTTTAAGCAATCTCATGTTTGCATGACAATGGATTGATATAGGAGTCCATTCCAAGTCTGGTGACTGATCAAACTAATGACACACTTAATATTCTTCCTTATAAGCTGGAAATTCAAAATGTTGTTCTGAATCTCAACAGGGAAGGGGCACATGGGCATGATGGTTTTGATTCTTATTTCCATCAAACTTATTGGGATATTATCAAATTAGATGTCATCAAGGTTGTAACTCAATTTTTTATGGAAGACTAGATCATGCCTCACAACAATTCTATCACCATTATCTTAATCTCTAAGAAAAATAATGTTGATTCTTTGGACTCTCTCAGGTTTATTGCTTTAGCTTATTTCAAACACAATATTATCACTAAAAGGGATTCATTCATGGCAGGCAGATTAAGGATTACATCTCTTGAATAAAAAGGGCTTTGGTGGTAATGCGGCTCTTAAAATCGACATATCTAAAGCCTCTGATACTCTTAATTAGACCTTCTTGCTTAAAGAATTCAAGAGTTTTGGATTTAACTCGAAATTTTGAAATTGGATCATGTTTATTGTTCACTCAACCTATTTGGCCATTGGGTTGAATGGTAAGCAGGTTGGTTTTTTCACTTGCAGGAGTGGAGTTAGGCAAGGGGATCAATTTTCTCCTCTTCTTTTATGAATTGCTAAGGAATTTTTAAGTAGAGGTTTATCTAATCTTGTTGATAATAAGGTCATCTCTTTGTCTAATGGAACTAGATCCTGCAGTGTTCCTTCCCACACCTTTTATGCAGATGACATTATGGTTTTATGTAGAGGCAATGTCGAATCTATTAAGGTTGTGGCCAACTTGCTTGATAGATATGATAATTATTCTGGTAAAGTTTGCAATATGACTAAATATTCATTTATAATAGTACTATGAATACCTCTAGACATTCCTACATGGCCAATCAGCTTGGTTTTTCTAGGGCACACCCCCTTTCATATATCTAGGGGTTCCTATTTTCAAAGGTAAACCCAAACATGCTCATTTCCAACCTCTAGTAGATAAGATCATAATCAAGTTGGCTTCTTGGAAATCTAGGCTTCTTTCCATGGCTGGTAGAATTCAGTTGGTTAAATCAGTTGTTCATGGCATGCTTGTCCATTTCATTACCATTTATGACTGGCTTCTCAAGTTGATCAAAACTTTGGAAGCTTGGTTCAGAAATTTCATTTGGAATGGAGATGTGGATAAAATTAAAATGGTCATTGTGGCTTCGAAGTCTTGTTGCATACCTTTGAATAAGAGAGGCTCAGACATTAAATCTCTTAGAGCCATTAGTAAGGCCTCCAAATTGCATCATTGCTAGAATATGCTTCATAGCCATGATTGTTGGGATAAGCTCATGAGATCTAGAATTCTTAGAAAAAACAACATGATCAATCATTGCATCCCTTCCTCTTTGGTGAAGGGTCTAAAAATCCACTTCAGGACTATCTTGGACAACATTACATGGATGCTTGGAAGAATTAATCACATCCATTTTTTGCTAGACACTTGGATTAGTGCCTTTGACTCAGAAATTTAACATTATTAAGAGTGGTCACCCTAGTTCACTGATATTGTCACTACAAGAAAAGGCAATTTATGGCGGTTATTTTGGAAAGTTACAGCGGTTTAAACTGTAACATTAGTTATGTCGTGACAGTTGTAGTTCTGCCACAAAAGCGTCTGTCGCCAGTTTGTACTGCGACGGTTGCGAAAACTCCCTCTTCAACCGCTGTTATTATTTGCGACTAGTAGCAAACTGTCTTAGATAGTTTTTTGCGATGGTTTCAAACCATCATGAATTTTATTTGGAGTTTCGCTTTCAATGTTGATTGCACCGATTTTAAACTCTCGTGAATGTCAAATCGAGACTGTTTAAATCGTCACACTTTGTATTGCAAATCCTTAAAATAATTTATTTGGTAATGGTTTAAAACGATACTATTTATTTAATTTTATACTTTTAGCAAGAATTTAAACCATTATTAATTAATATTTCAATTTTTTTTTTATTTGTAGTAATATGCTTTATTTTTTCTTTATCCTTTTATTTTTATTTTTAGTAATAAATTTTTTCTTTAAATTATTATTTTTGTTTTTGTAATAATTTTTTAACATTTTTTTAAATGATTATTTTGTTAACTTTTTATTTTATTTTCTATAACTTAACAAAATAAAATTGCAATCCCAAAATTCTAATATCAAATAAGCATCATAATACAAAAAAAGTGTGAGTTCCATAATCATAATGTCATATAATACAATAAATCGAAAACATATCAAATCATAATCTTATAATAATAAGCAATATCTATAAATGATTTCAAGATCAAAGATTTTCCAGATCCAAGATTTTCCTTAAAGAAACCTTATTATCTATAAATGCAAAAAGAAGCATGTCAAAAAAATGGAAATGGAGGGACGACTCTATGTCCTAGACAAATAAATTTTTACTTTCAAGATTATTGGTCACCCCCACAATGGCACAGGTGTCAATCAACCGCTTCCTCAGTGTAGATGCCTTTACATCAGAATGACCAAACCTTTCTTCATGGTCGAGGCCCTCGTAGAAAGCGTTGAGATTTTCCTTCATCATACTCTTGTCAGAGTTAAGAGAATCCAAGGAGATGATACAATTATGAATCCCCTATTTAAAATGAATTAAGTTCCAACACCTTTAAATTCTATTTTTTTTCATTTACTTGGAGGTAAATCCTGGAAGCTAAAGTGAAGAGGTAACTTATTGGGGACCTAGCAGAAGGAAAAATGAAATTCTAAGGTACAGGATTTTACAAATGCAAAATGATCTAAATAGTCTTCCTAGTTCTCGACATAAGCACTCAATCGAGCAACATCCTCACGCAACGAGATCAACCCCTGATCCTGAAGATTATCCAACGAAGTTGGCACTACAACAAAGAGGTGGAAAATTAGCCGATAGTAAGGCTTCCAAGAGACCAATAGTCCATCCAAAGCTGAAACACCTTTATTAAAGCCCATGAATTTGGATGAAGTTGTGAACGGGAAAAGTTTAAGAACTTCAAAGGAAGTCGCAAATTTATCCCAAGAAACAAGAACTCATAGAAAGGGAAAAACATTCCCCCAAGTTGCTATAAATACGTTTGCTAGGTTCTACATGAAGAACTAACCAATCAGACGACTACCTACTTCTATATTAGCCTCTTCCATTGTCGCACGACTATCCAAAGAGGAGGGGTTCCCACCCAACTATACCTGCTTCATTAGTTGGCTCACAAGTTTGGTACCACTTAGGGAAACCTCGTCAGCCTAACTGATAGCTTGTGGCATGAGCCAATTGATATTAATAGACTGAGTCCTTAGTTTGAGGTGATCCCTAATCTCATAATCGCTTAGGTCTGGGCCAAAGGGAGACATGTAAGTTTCGATGAAGGGGCAAGCTTCTTCCCTATTCAGAGCAGTAACATCCAACTCTGATTGAGCCAGAATGGGAGAAGAAGAGTTCTCAACGACTATAAAGAAAGTGGGCATTGAAAAAAGTACACAATCGCCTCTGACACCCTCGTCAAAGATAAGTGCATTGAGAGAATACTCGTCAAGAGAAGTTTCTCTATCAAGGGAATCAGTAGAAAACTCTTCTGACTCAGAATCATCAGGAACATTTGTTATTACAATAGAAGAATGACTAGTAAGCAAAAGGTTATAGTCAGAACTAGTAGGGGTTTCTATTCTAACAAAGGTTGAGGAACCAGTACTTTAAGAAACACAAACATGCTTACAAGATGATCGTCAACATGAGACATGGTTAAAATAAAGACTGGAAATAAGTAAATAAGTTAAAGGCGAGGATCGTACCTAGAGAAGGTGGGAACAAGTGAAGAGAGTGTGAGTTAAATGCAAGATGAGGAAAGCTTCGCTCTAAAGAAAAAGCAAAGGCTCAGGAAAAAAATTTTGAAGGAAAAGGGAAAATTTTCTCTCATAGGTGTGAAGTTGGCATTCAGTATGAAAAAATGACTAAAAGTTATCCCAAATAACAGGGAAACATATATATATATATAAAGGAGGTGAACAGTGGGTCATATAAAAAAGAAGACGTAAAATTGAAATCAACTGATAGATTTTACCTTAGGAAAATAACCACACTTAAGTGAACTCGAATACTCAAGAGAGGAGCAACACACCCTAACATGCAAACCTAAGGACATGTGCCTAAAAATCGTTGGAATGTTTAAATGATAGGAGGTGCATTTAATGCGTTTGTTACCCACTACTTTTGCAACGGCCTCATGGCCTTCTCACTTCTCCATCGATTGTCTTTAATGATGAGGTGTCGACCTCAACTTTGAAATACTTCACAACTGATAAAACTTCTAACAAACCTTGGAGGCAACTATTTTGGGTCGGCCAAAGGCTGAATATGGGTAAGACCCACGTACCAAGCCCAATAAGGCAAAGCCTAATAAAATTACAATCATATATAAGTGGCATACATCAGACATAAGGTACACTCTCTCATCTCATACTTACACATTACTCACTTTGAACTTTGTAACTGACTTGAGTGTTGAAGTGCAAACCTTGCAGGTCCACTCATGTGCTACAATTCAATCACAATTTTACTTCCAATATATATATATATATATATATATATATATATATATATATATATATATATATATATATATATATATATATATATATATATATATATATATAATGGATACAATAGGTTCAAAACTATAAATGGAGCTTATAGATAGCACAAAGTAGTATATAAAATGTCACACATAAACAAACAAGGCAAAGTAGAATATAAAATCTGGGACGAAATTTAAAATTAAAAGCATTGAGAACTTTTCCGGACTGGACCAATGGCTAGGCATGACCCAATCCACTTCTGCTTCCAGAACGGCCCAATTGCCTAAGTTCAGCTGGTGCGGGGCAACATTTAGCTTTCTGCCCCTCTACCAGGCACATATGGACAGATGAATCTCAAGGTCATTTGCTCCTCCCCGTCATTCCTGCCCGTTACGCACAGCTCCATCATCCAAAAACATTCATGACGCATGTGCCCGGAACTACGCCTTTGGCAGTGGCAATGACTAGTTTTGGGCATCTCTGCCCGTCATAACGGCTAGTTTTTGGCAGTTACCTATTCTTCAGGAAACGGTTATTCCGCCCCGAAAATAGGGATCGTTGGCCACGCGCTTGGGGCATTATAAAAACCCTCTCATGTGAGAGGGTTAGGTATTCCAAATCATCCTAAGAAACACTTACTTTTGTACTTGCCTTTCTCTCTCCCGATTCTTACTTTAGCATCGGAGTGCCTTGCAGGTACACCCCCTCCTCATCTCACACATCCAGCATCAGAGACGTTCCTCTTGGCCCATTTCAGGATCTGATCAGCCTTCAAGATCAGTGGCGCTGTCTGTGGGAAACTTGTTATCCCTGCCTTAACGTCCACCTCAGATTCAAAGACCAAAACAAATTCTCTGTCCAAGATTACGACCATGGCTTCCCAAGATCACGTCCAAGATGCATACAATCCTTTTTTTCTCCCCGTCAACAAAACTGATGCTAACGGATCTACATCCTTCCTCGGAGGAGACGCCCGTCGTCTGAGAAACGGAGCTACTGCGTCTCCCTCCCCCACTCGTATTGACCGAGTTAATGACCAGCCCATGCTGGCCCTCCATCCCGTTTCAGCTCCCCCCAACGCCGACCCGACCGTGGTGGCCCTCTTTGAAGTAATCAACAAGGCCAACCTCTAGATCCTCCAACAAAATGAGAGGATTGGGGCATTGGAAGAGTCTGCCCATCCAAGGTTCTCTCAGCCGAAGAAAGACCGACGACGATCCAAAAGTCCACATCCCCAGCGGGAAGCTGATCGTCGGGTGCACCAGTAACTAGAGTCCCATGCCGTTCGGAAGTGTGATCACGTTTCCCCGTGAAACCAACATTCCTCGGGCAACAAGAGAACCCGAAGAGATCAACGTTCACCACCGGTCAGATCAAAGGGCCGGACACGAACACCATCACCCCGTAGAAATTGTTGTCACGTCCCCGAACGAAGCATCCGCTCCCCCTCCTGGACCAGTTCTAGCAGCTAAGATGAGCCCCACGGCCCATTGTCTCAGGAGATACTGGCTACACGCCTCCCCAAAGGCTTGGAGAAACCCCCATCTTTGGGCACTTACGAAGGAACAACTGACCCAGATGAGCACATTGAAAACATCGATGCGCTACTAGACTACCATGACGTCCGGGGCGCCATCAAATGCCATCTATTCCCGACCACGCTTCGGAAAGGGGCAATGACCTGGTACAAACAACTGCCCGAGGATTCCATCACATCATGGAATCAGCTAGGTAGGATGTTTTCCAGACACTTTACAGCGTCACGCCGTCACCCTAAGACCGAAGCCTCCCTTGAGGCCATAATTCAAGGAAAAGATGAGCCTCTCCGGGCATATATTGAGAGGTTTAACAAAGAAGTGGTGCAAGTCCCCACCACCGACAACATGAAGAAATTCCTGCTCGAACGAGGACTTAACCCTCATTCAGAATTTTCTAAAGCTGTCGGCCTCGCACCACCAAGGAGCCTGGACGCCTTCCTCCTTAAGGCGCAAGCATATATTCAATACGAGGAAAAGGAAGCGGCCAGCTCCGCCCGGGCCTTGCGCCATCAGGAAAATTCCTGGGCCTCCAAAGGCGATGAACCCTCGACATCCCATTGAGGGGAGAGAAGGCACGAAGATCGTCCCCGGGAATTCCGGGACAACAAGGGGCCCTCTGGACGGTTCCACGATTACACTCCCCTGTCTGTCTCCAGGGAAAAGATTCTTTCAAAATGTGCTAACTCAGAGTTTAAACAGGCGGGAGTTTGATTCCCCAAGCAGGTATCGGCCAAGCCCAACACCAATAAATCAAAATACTGTCGTTTCCACAAGAGTCACGACCACACTACTGAAGATTACATCCACTTAAAGGATGCCATAGAAATACTGATCAGGAACGGCCACCTGAAGCAGTTTACGAAGAAGAAGAACGCTCCTCGGCAAGATGCCCAGGAGTCAAAGAAAGTAGAGGAAGAGGTGCCTTCCTCGGAGGAAACCAACCTCCAAGTCGCCATGAGTATATCACGACCGGAGGATTTCTACGTTCTAGATGAGCTCAGCGCTCCCGTGTATTTCGCAGCCTACAACCCATGGGAAACTTTCCCCTCCGCAATGGTCATCTCCGGAGGAGGCTTCAACAAAGTCACCGTGGGCTCTGTAAAGAGAAAGACGCTCGACAAAGCCCAGAAGGGATCAGTCCTCATCTTCTTCTACCAGGAGGAACTCTTCGGAGGGGTCCCGAACTCAAGTATTCCACTGCTCGTTAGAGCCCAAATGGGAAATTTTGATGTTCGCAGGATCTTGGTCGACCAGGGCAGCTCGGTCGACATTATGTACTAATAGCTGTTCTCGACCCTCCAGCTGGACGAATCGCACCTCACTCCCTACGTGGGTTCTGACCTGCAGGGTTTCAATGGGTCGGTCACGAAATCCTGGGGGCACGTCGAGTTGATCATGACCTTTGGATCTGCAGAGACAGCCAGATCTATTAAAGTTCAGTTCCTGGTAATTGATCGCCCATCTCTCTATCAGGGCATATTCGGGCGGCCAACTTTGGCCGAGGTGATAGATGTGCCATCAACCGTCCATCTAAAAATGAAGTACTACACTTCGAAAGGTATGGTCGCTACATTACACGGGGACATCAAAGCTGCGCGGCGTTGCTTCAAAGCGGCCACCAAGGGACTCAACACCATCGCCGCCAAGCCAAAGACGTCCAGCAAGCCAGCCTTGCCCAGCAGCTCAGAGGAAGCCAAGCCACTGCCACGCGTCGACTCCGTCGACCTCAACATCCGCTTCTTCGAAGATGACCAGAAGGAGGACCAAGTTTTCCCGAGCAGCTCATCCGTCTTGACCAACGACAGCTCCCATCCTATGCGCCCAATCCCGGATGGCGACTTCGTGCTCGTTCTGCTCGGCGACGATCCTCAGCGAGGAGTAAAGATAGGGACCGGCCTCCCCGACGTCGCGAGGAAACAACTCAAAGCTTGCCTTCAAGAGAACGCAGACTTGTTCGCCTGGAGTGCCGCAGAAATGCCCGACTTAGATCTTGATGTCGCCTGCCATCAACTCACGATTGACCCAATCGTCAAAGCAGTAGCACAACGTAGGAGAAAGCAGTCTCCGGAGAAAATGGAGGCTGCAGAACATGCTGTAAAAGTCCTCCTCGAGGCAAAATTTATCTCAGAAGCCAAGTACACCACTTGGTTGTCCAACATTGTACCCGTGAAAAAATATAATGGAAAGTGGCGCATATGTATTGATTATACTGATCTCAATAAGGCGTGCCCAAAAGATGCCTACCCCCTCCCCAATATTGATAAACTTATTGATAACTCTGTCTGTTTTAAACTATTATCATTCATGGACGCCTATTCGTGCTACAATCAAATACCAATGGCGATAAGTGATAACAAATACACGGCCTTCATGACCGAATCGGGCAATTATTACTACAACGTAATGCCCTTCGGCCTGAAGAACGCCGGTGTGACCTATCAAAGAATGATGAACAAGGTCTTTCGGGGAGAGATAGGTGACATGCTCGAAGTCTACATGGACGATATAATCGTGAAATCCCATGAGGAGACTGATCACACGGCCCATTTGAGAAAGGTCTTCGAACAGGCCAGGAAATACCGAATGCGTTTCAACCCAGAAAAATGCACGTTTGGCGTACGGGCAGGCAAGTTCCTTGACTTCTATCTAACAGAGCGAGGAATCGAGGCCAACCCCGACAAGTGCAGGGCATTCTCCGAATTTCCAACACCTAACTCGAAGAAGTCCATCTAATCCCTCAACGGGATGCTCGCCTCTCTGTCTCGTTTCGTGGCCAAGTCTGCCCAGCATGCCCTGCCCTTCTTCAAACTCCTCCACAAGGAAGCAACGTTTGAATGGACAGAGGAATGCGATCGGGCTCTCCTCCATCTGAAACAGGCATTGTCAGAACCACTAGTCCTCTCTCAGCCAGATAACGACGAGACTCTGTACCTCTATCTCGCCGTGGCAACCGAGGCCGTTAGCGCCGCCCTTATCTGTGAAACGCTCGACTGGCAAAAGCTTATATACTTCACAAGCAAAGCGCTGCAGGGACCAGAGCTGAGGTACCAGCATATAGAGAAGGTAGCGCTGGCCCTCATTAACATTGCGCAAAGACTGAGGCACTACTTCCTGGCCCACACGGTCGTGGTCCGGATAGACCAACCCATGAAGCAACTGCTGGGGCGACCAGATATGGCCGGCAGAATGCTCAAATGGTCGTTAGAGTTGTCCGAGTTCGACATTCAGTATAAAAGCAGAAAAGCCCTTAAAGCCCAGGCCTTGGCTGACTTCGTCGCAGAGATGACATTCGCTGATTCCCCCACCTGTGGGGCACGCAAGTGAGCCATCTTCGTTGACAGAGCATCCAGCTCGGCAGGGAGCGGAGCAGGGATCATCTTGGAGAATGATGAAGGAATCATCATCGAGGTATCAATCACCTTATCCTTCCCCACATCTAACAACCAGGCTGAATACGAGGCATTCCTCGCCTGCCTGCGCCTGGCCAAAGATCTAGGGGCAGAAGAAGTCGTCATCTGCACAGATTCGCAACTCGTGGCCCTTCAAGTTTGAGGAGAATACCAGGCCAAAAACGACAACCTATCAGAATACTTAGCCCTGGTCAAAGAAAAAATGTCGAAGTTCGCTGCAATAGAAGTAAAGCATGTTCCCCGCAAACACAACGTCAGAGCAGACGTGTTGTCCAAACTGGCGAGCACGAAGAAAAAGGGCGGAAACAAGTCTGTCATCCAGGAGGTGCTTCCTCGACCCAGTATCGAGAAGACATCTCCGACCCTCGACGTGCGGGTCATCAGCGACAACAACTGCTGGATGACTCCCGTTTACAACTACCCCGCTAGGGACGAACTTCCGTCTGGCCCCAAAGAAGCCAGCACAGTCAGGCGCAGGGCCTGCTCCTACGTCCTGGTCGAAGACAAACTCTACAGGCAAGGGTTCTCCATCCTTTTACTCAAATGCGTCGAGGAAGAGATGGTCGCCCACGTCCTGCTCGAGATCCACGAAGGAATCAACGCAAAGCATCTTGGGGGAAGATCCCTCGCCCGGAAAGCCCTTTGAGCAGGGTACTACTGGCCAACCATGCAGCAGGATGCAAAAGAGCACGTAAAAAATGCGACAAATGCCAACGGAACAGGGACATGCACCTAGCTCCTCCTAACGAGCTAAAAGTTATGTCCTCCCCATGGCCATTCGCCTAGTGGGGCCTGGACATCCTAGGGCCATTCGTAGTAGGATCAAACCAGAACAAGTCTTTAGTAGTAGGTGTTGATTACTTCACAAAGTGGATAGAAGCTGAGGCTCTGGCCAAAATAACAGCCCTTAACATACTTCATTTCTATAAGCAAAACATCCTCGCACGCTTCGGCATTCCCCAAGAGATAGTCACAGACAATGGGACACAGTTCAAAGACAGGAAGTTACAGGATTTCATCGCTCAACTGGGCACGAAACAACACTTTGCATTCGTCGAACACCCCTAGACTAACGGGCAAGCCGAAGCATCGAATCGTTTAATCCTACGAGGCCTTAAACAAAGGCTAGACAAAACAAAGAAAGCTTGGGCCGAGGAGCAGCACAATGTCCTATGGGCATACTGCACAACTCCAGACTCTTCGACCAGGGAAACTTCTTTTCGCCTGGCCTACGGGACTGAGGCAATAATCCCCATCGAAATACACATACCATCCAGGCGGACTGAGTCACCCCTGGACGAGGAGATGAACTACGAGGCACTAAGGGAGGAGCTCGACCTCGTCGAAGAGGTCCGGTCAGGAGCAGCTCTCCGTGAAGCCTCATTAAAGAATAAAATTGTAATCATGCATAACGCCAAAGTGATACACTGAGAATTCCAAGTGGGCAGCCTTGTCTTAAGAAGGAACCACAAGAACTCTCGGGAAGGAAAACTCGCCGCTAACTGAGAAGAACCCTATCGCGTTCGAGCAAAGACGGAGAATGGGGCCTACTACCTAGAACACCTCAACGGGGAAGAACTTGCTCGGCCATGGAACGTCGAAAAGCTAAAACAATACTATAACTAAAGCCCTAATTGTCGGTCCGCTTCGTCAAAACAACAAACATAACATCCCGACTACGATACGCCCCCAGGTACAAGCGTCGCATGCCAGCCAAGGCAGAACCTCGCTCAGGATCGAGCTGGGTCTCTGCCCAACAACAGTTCCTCAACCAAGCCTGCCGTCGTCAAATTACCATGATAGGCAGAACACTCAGCTCGCGATGGGAGGTTCACGCCGCGAACTCAGGCCTCAAATGCGACCTGAGCTCCGTTATCATGCCCAGAAATTCCCCAGGCCGTTCGACCAGTCCCCCTCACTTCCGAACACATCTAAGTCGAGCAATTCCCTGAAAACAGCAAACAAATCAAAGTGATCCCTATTACGGGCACACACGTGTATCGAGCAAGGACATAACACTTAGCAAAAATATTCGTCAAAAAAAACCATGCGCGAATATACGACATACAAAACCGGCCACGATGGCCGGATACATACATATAATTAAGTGGCCACAAGGACCACAATTGTGCATATTACAAGACAAGGGGGCCACGCACCCTACCAAACAACAATAAAATTACATCAAATGTGGCACGCAGGCCAAATACATTACAATAAAACAAAAAAAAGATCTCACTCCTCCATCTGCTCAGGCTGCTCAGAGTTAGGCTCAGGCTGCTGGGTCTCCTCGTTCAAAAGCAGGGCGTGCTCATCACCGATGTTGAAGAAGTCTGGAGCAACTATCTTGCCATTCTCAACATGGCCCAGGAAGTTAGTACCCTCTGTGGATATCTGGACCTCTGGATTCACCAGCCTGAGTTGGGCCACAACGTTGTTGAACGACTCCTCCCCAATGGCAATGACATCATCCTCTGCCCTCACAAGACGATCAACTAGCTCGACCCTAGTCTTCAACACCCTCACTCCCTCAGGCTCATCTTCAGTCGGGGTCGCCGCAGCCCTCACCTGCTCGACCAGATCCTCTGTAGCCTTCTTTTCAGCGACCAGAGTCTCATTCTCCCCTCTCAGCCTAACAGCCTCCTCGTCCGATTTCTTCCTTGCGTCATTGGCAGCCTTGGCCTCCTCTTTGGCCTTCTTCATTGTCTCCTCCAGGGATGCTATAGTCGCCTGGGCCTTCTTAAGTTCAAACTCAGAGGAGGAATCTCCCTCAGTATAGACCGCCGCTATCTCCAGGACCCGGACCAACGTGGAGGCATCCTGCGCCAACATTGCCCTCTTGCTCGGGCGATCCATACCTTCGAGCTTGAGAGACTCTGCCCGAGGAACCACCAGGAACGTCCCCTCGAAAAACTTCTTGTCATGAAGGCACGGGGGAAGTTCGAACTGCCCCTCTCCGCCGCCTGACTGAGGTCCACTAGATCATTCGCCCTAGTCTGCTTGAACCTTGAGGCCAAGGGCGCCGGAGAACCCTGAGCAGGTGAAGGAACGGGCGAGGAGCTCCCCGCAGTAGGTTGAGGAGGAGGCACACGTTGTGTAAACCGAGACTTCGAGGTGGCTGCACTAGCTTTGCCCCTCGCCAGGGCATTCTTCACCATCCTCTCATGAGCAGAATGCATCTCATCTGCAAAAACACAACAAACACGTTAGACACCGAGGAAGTTATAGTTCGGACAAGCTAAAAAAGCTAAAACTACGAAGCCGCTTAAAGGCATCTGCATGGGTCCTACACTCCAGAAGCGCCTTTGTATTGATATAGCGATACTCCACTCTTTGCCCACCAACATCCTCAAAGATCGGGTCCCCCTTTTTCGTCCAGCACTCCGCGGGTCTAAAGGTGTTAACATAGTTAACCAACGCCTCGTAACCGGCTATGTCTTGCTCGTCCAGAATATCCGGCTGGGCAAGATAATGGCTAGTGCCCCGAGTAAAGTGGCTCCCACTCCAACGAAAAGGGAACTTGAACACCCTGTCCGCCAGCAACTTCTCATCCCCGTCATACATATCCTTGCCCTCCTCGTCCGTTGACACTGCCCAGGCGTACGTGGTATCTTGGGCCTTCTCCGACACAGGTTCGATGATATAAAACCTCTCCTTGAAGGTCCGGATAGACTCCGAGAAGGGTTTAAACAGTTTCCTCGGTTGCTTCAGCAAAACCCAGCCATACCTTTTCCCCGAGACCTGCCTTTGGAGGTGGAAGATGGTGAAGAACAAAGGCAAAGTAGCTCCTATATTTAGGAACTCACAGGTCAGCTCGAAGGCGCGGATAAACGCCAACGAATTAGGGTGCAACCACGACAGTGCCAAGTCCAGATGAACAAAAATAGACTGCTGAAAGTCAGTAAAGGGCAACCTCAACCCTATTTCCTTGAAGGCGTATTCGTACATCGCGAATCTTTCCTCGTAATCTGTACATATACGATCGTTTGACTGGGGAAGTGCACCTTTCACTCCCCTTCGGGCCTCACGTTCGTGAAGACATCCCCGGTATAGGACGCAAAAGTGGATGTGTGCTCGGCAGGCTCCGCAACCGTCCATTCCTCCGCTGAAGCATGCTTGGGATCCTCCCCGACTTCGATGGGGGCAGTTGAAACCTTAGTGTAGCTACTCTCCGAGGAGCTCTCCTCGGACGAGTCTATGAGAATCTCTCTCTCTCGAGCTCATGCGCCATCTCGTTCACCTGAAAAGCAGAGGACAAAAGTGAATTCGACTACAAAATCAAATCCACCATTCCACAGCTAGTCAAGTGAAAAGGCGCGTAAAGGCCCGAGGACGGTGTCCCTGACCTAAGCCCTAAATCAAGTAACACAAGAGCCTCACGCGAGGAGATGCCTAGAGATAACCCCTCTTGCGCATACGGGGAAATCTCCTGGACCTACTACCTAATTTCCGTTTGAAGCTCCACCGGAAAACTTGTATGTTCATCAGAAAGTTTATCAGAGCACCAGAAAACTCTAAAACTCCGCCGGTTGCACTCACGACATCATCGCGACGGCGCCATAAAACGACCTAAGTCTACAATCTCTAAGAAGCTCCGGTGACCACAGCAGCAGCAGAAGGTGGCCAAGCCACCGTCTACCACCAACAGACGCCGGAAAACATGACAGTCCTACCTAAGTTCAACCTAGCCACATGCGTTCTAACAAAACAAAAACAAAAAAAGCTAGAAGTAAAGATGGAAATAGATGACTTACGTGGTCGAAGAGAGTGTAGAGGACCGAAGAGCTTGCTCAAAGCTTCGCGCGGCAGAGGATGCGGCGGTTGACGATGGCGACAGACTAAAGGCTCTGAGAGAAGAATGAAGAAGGAGAGAGAAGCGAAAAACGCGAATGAACAACTCTCCCCTCTATATATATAGACAATCTAAAAGCACGTTCCCAAGCACGCGCGGCTAGGGGCATCATCATGACCCTAGTCTAGCCATCATGGCACAGTTAATGCTGCACAAGGCTCGAGGCACACGTGGCGTCACGTCTCTTTAGAATACCTCAACCGTTGGTCTCCCCGCATGCCGGGCAACCCGAACAATGTAACGTATCCCGCGGGCACTAGAACCCCCGGGCATCCAAGGACAATTCCGTCTCGTTGACAAACGACGGCCCCTTCCGAGTTCCTCGGGGCTGCGAGTTATCCTTAAGTCATCACTCTCATGCTCAGGAGGAACGACTTGGGGGGCTCCTTTTCTGGACTGGACCAATGGCTAGGCATGGTCCAATCCACTTTTGCTTCCAAAACGGCCCAATTGCCTAAGTCCAGCTGGTGCAGGGCAACATTTACCTTTCTGCCCCTCTACCGAGCACATATGGACAGATGAATCTCAAGGTCATTTGCTCCTCTCCGTCATTCATGCTCGTTACGCACATCTCCATCATCCAAGAACAGTCATGACGCTTGTGCCCGGAACTACGCCTTTTCCAGTGGCAACGACTAGTTTTGGGCATCTCTGCCCGTCATAACGGCTGGTTTTTGGCAGTTACCTATTCTTCAGGAAACAGTTATTCCGCCCCGAAAATAGAGACCGTTGGCCACGCGCTTGGGGCATTATAAAAACCCTCTCATGTTAGAGGGTCAGGTATTCCAAATCATCCTAAGAAACACTTACTTTTGTACTTTCCTTTCTCTCTCCTGATTCTTACTTTAGCATCGGAGTGCCTTGTAGGTACACCCCCTTCTCATCTCACACTCCCAGCATCAAAGACGTTCCTCTTGGCCCATTTCAGGATATGATCAGCCTTCACGATCAAGAACCATGAAGACCAACAGAAGAGCCAAACTAGAGCCCTATAAATAAAACCACCATCAACATATAACACCATATACTCCATGAAAATTTGATCATGCTCTCAAACTGCTATTGGCTCAAATTGAGAAGAGTGTTTGCTAGCCAATTAGAAAAAAGAAAATGAATAACATGACGACTTACCAAGATAATATTTCCATGAAATAGAGATGTTCTTATCTTTTATATCCTTGTCGTTTATCAAGGAACCTATAAAAGCGGAGTCATTCTGAAATTTCCAAATAGTCCACACCACCGAGTGACAAATCTTAATACGTACGTCTCTAATCTTAACCATACCCTTAATGAAGAAAAAACCTCAAAAGTGGTATAATATTTCTCGACAAAACCACTATCCTCCTTAGTTCAAAAGATTATATACCACAGGTTTCCTGCCACACAACAAGTGACAAACAAGTGGGAGACAAACTCAATATGACCAACACAACCCACAAAAAAGATCCACAGAGTCAAGAATAACCCGATTTTTAAACAATTTTTTTTCTAGAGGGACTGTTAAATTGGAGAAGTTGCCAAGAGAACAAAATAACTTTAGAAGAGGATTAACTACACCAATTTAACTAGTTAAAAGAGTTACATCTTCAAGTCGATCGAGTTATTATTATTTTTTTCTTAAACACATACATAAAATATATTAATGGTTTACTCTGAACATTTTAAAATATTAAATTTATGAAGTACAGTGTTAACTTTTAAAAATGTAACTACAAAGGGATGTGTGGAAAAAAAAATAAAAATAAAAAAGTGGATAGTTTGACATGGGCCTTTAATTTTCATTCCAAACATTTGTTTGGGTCCAAGACTAACAATTCAAGGACCAATCTCACACTCACCCCATACCTGTACTTTTCATTAGGGGTGTTCAAATCCAAACCAATCTAAATAAAAATCGCAAATCGATCCAAAAAAACCAAAAATCGCAAAAAACCGAAAATTATTGAATGTGTTTGGATGTGATTTTATAAAAACCGATCGGATTTCGGATTGATTTTTCAAAACCGATCTAAACCAAACCGAACCGCATGTATATATTTTTATACTTATTAATTTTTTTATTAGTATAATATCTTGTACCAATTTATTATTAATTGATACTTTTTTTTTATAAAATACTATTTATTAGTTTGATTTAATCTATTAATTTTTATTATTTCATTTGTTTCAATCATAACTGATCACTATCATTTTGTAATATTAACTTTTAATAAAGTATATGTTATATATTATATAAAATTTATTATTTATTAGTGTTTTTACAATATTTATAAAATTATAATTTGTAAAAACCGATCCAAACCGAACCGCGAACACCCCTACTTTTCATCACCTTTCAATTCTCCTATATTCCAATTTTGTTGTTATTGCTAATTTGTATAAAACAGTCAAACAGTAAAAATTTCACGCTTTATAAAAACATTAAAATTTCGGCGTTTAGCCATTACTGAAACGTGTTTAAAAACAAATTTTTAAAAATAATTATTCTGCATATTTTAAAATTATTCCGTATTTTTAAAAAGTTATTTTATATTATATTACTTAATGTCCAAAAAAAATATTTATAATTTTTTAAAAGTAAAAAAAATATTGGAAATTTTTAAACGCAATAAATTCAGTCACTATGTAACTATGGCTAACTACAAATTTCAAAAATAAATTATTCGGTATTTTTATAAAAACAATGATCCATTTTAAATATTCTATTTCGTATGTTTATAAGATATTTCAGAGTTTTTTACGGATAAAAGTTTTGAAGCTTTAAAAAATAATAAATGTAGTAACGATTGATTTAACAAAAATACCACTGAACAAAACAAATTTAAAATATTAAATATTCCACAAGTTATTTTTTTTAATAAGCAAATGTTAGTGGGATGGGAGAATGTTAGTTTCCAGGATTTAAATCCTAGACCTCCTATTTGTAACTCATTCATGTCCCTTAGCTCACCAACTGAGCTACCTTCCTAGGACAATATTCCACAAGTTATAAAAATCATATTTTATATATATATATATATATATATGATTTGCTAATTTAGATACACTAGTTTTTAAGAAAGTCTATTTTAGCAAATTTTGCATGTTACTAACACTTACTTTCATAAAACTAAGTAGGTATATTCTAAAAAATCCTTGTGGAATTTACTATATTACACCCATTTATTTTTATGAAAGAGTGTTTTAATAAACTTTAACTAAAAAATGATTATATGCACCCTAAGGTGCATGTTGGTAAAATAGACTATATGTCTAAATTCGCAAATATATATATATATATATATATATATATATATATATATATATATATATATAGATAGAGAGAGAGAGAGAGAGAGAGAGAGAGAGCCGTCTTAAACTTTTAAGAGGCCCTGTGTGAGAATGTGAAGTTACCTTCGACTGAGTAGTGAATTTTTTTTAAGAGGCCCTATTTAACTATAAAAATAATCGTGTAAATGTGTATGGAAGCCCTTCTTATCATAGCTTAATCAACAAAAAAATGCGAGGTCCTGTGGTATAGGTCGCTTTACACACTCTCAAAGACGGACATGTATATATATATATATATATATATATATATATATATATATATATATTATAAAAAAAAATTAACTCACTTGATATATAAGTTAATGCAAGTTTTACTTTTTACTTATATCACACAAATATATCAAAATTTAAAGATTATCCCTTTTTTTTTTGTTATATACAAAACTCTCCCACCTCTACTCTCATAAGATTATGGCAAACTCAAATTTAAATTTTTTGAGAAATCAAAATTTAGAGAGAAAGTTAAAATTTAAATTTTCTCAAAAGTATTAGGTTTTAAAAATAATATTAGTGATGTAAAATTAAAATGTTAAACCGCACTAAGGTTTTTCGTTGTGAAAATTTAATAATAATATTAATCAAATCAAGAATATTAGTGTGTGAAAGACAATAATAATAATAATAATAATAATAATAATAATAATAATAATAATAATAATAATGATAATAATAATAATAATAATAATAATAATAATAATAATAATAACAATAATAATAATAATAATAGTAATAATAATAATAATAATAATAATAATAATAATAATAATAATAATAATAATAATAATAATAATAATAATAGTAATAATAATAATAATCAACTACCTAACTATTAATGGAAGATACATATTAATACCCTAATCTACCCTTTAATGAAAATTTATTTACACCTACAAATGCCCCTTTTGGTAATTTACTAAACAAAAAATAACTGACCAATAGAATTGTCACATTATGCCACATGACACCTCACTTTGAAACCATTTTTCTCTCTCAAACGTTTTCCTCACTGCTTGTTTTCCCACTTCTCTCTCTTTCTCTTCTACCTCTTGCACACTCTGTCTCTCTCTTTCTCCGTTAAACCCTACCACCCGCCGAATCCTCATACCCATTGACGGTCGCATTCAAACACATGGTTGATTTCTTCCGTGCTCTCACATCCGTTTCTCATCCGTGCTCTCGCTTCCGTTTATTGTCGTTTTCCTCTTTCCCTTCATCCAGATCGAAGATCTTTCGATATCTTCTCAGGTATACTCATCTATTTAATGTTAATGTTAATTTGCAATCATTTTCATTTTCGTTTTTGATTTGTTCAAGTTTTAGGGTTATTGTCTGTGTTGTTTTAGGGTTTTTGATTTGCAATCATTTTCTTGGTTGCTTCATTTTAGCTTCATGTCATTTGTCCTAAAAAAGTTTTTGGTGGATTTTACAGTTTGTGAAGCTTTCATTCATCTATCTGTCATTGATTTGTGTTGTGACTTTGCAAGTATAGTAAATGCGGTTGGCAGACTTGTGATGAAAAATGCTCAGCTGATATGTCAATAAACATGACCTATGATTTGTAAATGTGAGGGTTATTTATGATTAAATACATCAATGGCTAATCACTCCATAAGGATAGATAATATTTATTTATGATTTAACTCAAATATGATTCACATAGGATTTGTGGCTTAGTTGAATTACATTTTGTTTCTCTCTACCCCTATATAAAACACCAACTCACCTGTACCTGTGCTCTTATTTTGATTGCTTCTAATCATTTATATTTCTGTCTTGTCCTTATTGAATAGATGGGTGAATTCACCAGCTTGTCACGGCTGTGGCAATGTAACTTTAGGCCAGGGTATGACTGCTCCAATTCCTTCTGAAACTCTTTACGGAGCTTCTAAGGTTGAAATATATCAGTATGAACACTGAATTTTTTTTTTAAATTTAATGTGAGATTAATGTATTTCCTCGTACTGAGATCAGGAATGTGGGTTTTGTAATTATCATATTAAGATATATATCTTTTTTCGAATGATACCATGCATTTGAATTTTAAATTATCATTGAACCTTTGTTAAGCTATGGTTAGTCAACTGGTCTGCCTAATTATTTTGAAATTTATTTTTAGTTTCTTTATATTTGAAAGTAACATGTTTTTCAAGATCCAGAAGCTTTTTCATGTTTGAATATATTTAGATCAGGTTGTGCCAGATACTTTGTACTTGAGAAAACTAGAATGGAAGATACTTCTGCATAATCACTTTGGATTAAGAATATCACGACTGATTACTTAAATCATTTCTTTCCACCTTTAGTGTTTTATATATGTTTGAAGTGTCAGCTTTTGCAGTGATAAGGTGGTACACTGTCATTAATTTCATGTGAGATTTAACATCTTTCAATGCTGGTGTGAGAACTGATTCCCCCGAGCTGTTCGCGATGGATGTAGTCACTAAGACCACACCTGTAGTGATTCCCTTTAAATCAGCTAGCAAAAGGACCAATAAACCTGTTAGATGAAGGTCATGTTCCTGTAGAATAGTTTGTGCTAGCTGTTTTTTACCATCTTAACTACTGATATGATGAAAACAATACTAAAACTAGAATATGTTTGTTTGTTTGTTTGTCTCAGATTAGGTTTTAACAAATCGTTGGATTGGCATACAAGGATGTAAATTGTTGATGGAGCGGCGAGAGGACTTGATTACCTGCATAATTCTGTAGATCCACCGATTACTTTATTGTAAGTTGTGTATGATTCTATGAGCATGTTACATTTTATCTTTGCTTTTGCAGTAACAGATGGCCCTCTAGGAAAGAAATTAAACAACACAAGAACTCGTCAGGAAGTTGGCAGGGATCAACATGCTTTCCAGTGAGTTGTTCAAACCATTCTTCTTTTTATGTTGAAGATATGAAAGATCATAATACACGGTGTATTAAAGTTGAAGATATGGAAGCTACGGTTTTCAAGGTTCACATAAGTTTTCTGTGCTTTCTCTTTTTTCTGTTTAATTTATGTTTGCGAAGCTGTTGTAAATCATGTTTCGATTATTCTATTTGTCTCTGTCCTGATATATACATTGCACTTTATATAAGTTTGAAGTCTTTCCCTGTGGTTTCCCCTTATTATTATCATTGTTAAGCATAGCATTGCAACTGCCGGAAAATGTCCAATCCTGCCCGCTTTTGGCTTTAGTTGGATCTAACGAGAGGTGAACATAATTCACTGTGTCAGTTTTCTCTCTCTTCATAGAAATGGTCACTTTTAAGTTTTGAAAAATTCCACTCTTGCTGGTTCCAAATTGCGAGTATTATTTACTGTTGGATGTTTCTGAACAGATTTTGAAGGTTCAAGCAGAACACAGCAGTAGAAAACACGGTACTTTGTTGAAGAATGTCTCTAATTTTTTGCCAACATTTTCTGTCCGCTTCCCGCTTTTATGTCTTAAAAAAATAGTAATATGAGATTCATATTTTTTTAAGAATGTAGCCAGTCTGCTGTGCTATGCCATATTTTCCTATTTTGCAGGCAATGCTTCATTTCATATATTGGGACTCATTGCCTGACTGGGATTAACTCAAAATGGGAAAATAATCTTGCACGGATCCCTCGCACTTCTTACCATAGTTTTACTAAAGTTTGTATCTGTCTTATTGAAGGAAAAGTAACCGAATTTACTTCTTACAGGGTCTTCTTCTCTATGGACCTCTTGGAACTAGGATGACATTATTAGCAAGAGCAATTGCCAACAATATTGAAGCTAACTGCTTGATGTGTCATTTTAATCAAAATTATACTTTCAGCAATAATATAATTATACTGACTATTTGGTAGCAAGTTGGGGCTAGACTTACAGTTAAATTATGATATGGTGAAATATTTAGAACTTGTCTGTAGAAATTATAATGTCTGCAAGTTGACGATGATAGAAATTTTGCTTTTTGCATATATTGATTTTGGCAGATGAATCAGTTGAAGATTCTGCCATTCAAGCTGACTCTAGATCTCTTGCCACTCTACTTTTAATTCGTGACATACAAGTGAGTTTCCAATCTACAAAGTTTGAGATTTGATTTGATATGCCGACCCATTTAGTCTTTTAGCGGTAGATCAGCTACTTTTCTTTTTATGTTATACTGTTTAGACCCCACTTAGTGGGATAAGACCAGTTGTTCATGTTATACTGTTTCAGAAGCTTTGATATTTGATTTCAGGCTAGACGCCTTTCTTATGTAGCTATGGTCAGTCAAGCTCATGGAGGAAGCTTTTCAAAAGGCTCATGGATTGGTGAAATGAAGTAGGCTTCCGATAAAACTGTTATAATTAGTGAAATTTTGGATCCTAGGACAAAAAACCTTTTGTCTATGTCAAAAATTAGCGATTATGTTTTATCAAATGAACTTGTCAGCATGGCTTTGGCGATGGTTTCAGAAGATCGGCAGATATATGACGTATTGGAGGAGCTCTTTGCGGAGCAGGTACTACTCTTCTCTTTTAGAGTAGGACTGATAACAGGCGGCTGATATTTTTAGCAGGCCCTCTATGACCAAAGATGAAATTACTCGGAAATTAGACACCCTAACTTCTAGAAGGGAGAGTGCATCTGATTTGAAAGAGGTCCATTTTTCCCCTCTCTATTGAACTTCAAAGACCTCGTATATATGAGTTTTGTTGGAATGATGATGCATTGTTGTAGTTCCTTTTTCTGTAGTATGTGTAGTGTAGCACTTGCAAAAGTATAGTTTCATTATTGAATCGTTTATTTGATTTCCATTCATGCAGATCACTGAGTTGAGATCTAAGCTACCGATTGCATCTTACAAGGATATAATCACATCAATAGTTGATTCTCACCAGGTTGATTTTATATTTTTCTTTGCAAATGTGTCTTTGAACATGTATCTACATGGTAGCTTGGTTAAAGATTGTAATGTAGTCAAATTTGTTTAATATCAAATTGACATGTTAAATATGTCAGAACACGATTTAGAAAGATTTTTGTTGTTACTCCAATTTCAACACTCTAAGATTGAATATTTGCATATGTTTTGATCTTAATATTTCTTGCATATGTTTCAAAACAGGTAGTTCTCATATCTGGCGAAACTGGTTGTGGAAAGACTACACAGGTTACCAATTCTTTGCTTTGCCTTTATTATGGTACAACTTCATATAATATAATTTGTCAGCAACTGTTTCAAAATGATCAATTATTTAGCAATATGTTGTTTCAGTGATTGTGCATGCTTCTGATATGAATTTGTCCCCTTTTTACTTGAATTTTTTTTAATAATTGTGTTCCCACTTTTAATTCCCCCCCCCCCCCCTAATTAATTGGCTTTAGCATTGGTAGTTGAGGATAAACTGGTGATTTCTTGATCCTATGGGATTTTGGGTTTATCCCACAAGTACTCCCATCATTGTATATGGACCAAGATCATTTTATAGTTTTCTATGCATGGTGTAATATCCTGTTTTTGAGTTTATACCTGTCACCTTAATAATTCATGTTAAAAATAATTCAGGTCCCACAATATATATTGGATCATATGTGGGGTAAAGGTGAGGCATGTAAGATACTTTGCACTCATCCTCGACGTATCTCTGCAATGTCAGGTGTGAAGCTCTTCCAAGCTTCAATTTTCTTGATGTTCCTATTTCAATGTAAATTGAAATTTGTTTTCTTCTATAGATTTAAGTTTTGGAATTTTTGTTATTTTTTCATGTATATATTCAAGGGGATTTACCGCTAACTTCTTTGTGATCTAATGAATACCATTTGTTTATAATAGAAAATTTTCTGCAATACTATCGGTATGATTAAATAGTTTAAGGCTAATCGTTTTGGCTGGTATTATGAAGTTTGTCCAGCCTATAACAAGACAAACAAATCGCATGGTGAGTCCCGTAATAATATGGTGTGTGGTCTTTTTCCATGAAATAAACATATGCTTTACATTGATGTACACATGCTTATCCTTCAATAACCTGTAATTATTCAGCACGATTCAGATGAAAATTTAAGACTCATTCTTGAATTCCTATATTTACTGCATGTGTGTTGGCTTTGATAGTATCCACTTTCATTGATTTCATTATGCTTTCACTGAATACATGACCCGACGTTAACACTGCACTCCATCTTTCGCCTTTTGTTTCGAAAAGTGATGCCAACCTATAATAGGTTGATCTCACCAAAGCAGTGATTGGAAGGTTTCTAATTCCTTTGAATACCTCGTTCATGGACTCCACAAGGTTTGTCGTCATGTGGCCCCAACGACATCCACCATCAAAAGCCCTTGTCCACTTTTCCAGTGGAATGTTATCCAACCAGCTTCCTGCATCTGCATTTGTATCCTAATTTCGTTAAGGTAGTATTGAAATGTTGGTTGAGTTAAAGCATACTCGACATTCATAACTTTTTTGCGAAGGTTCTTGTCTTTGATTGCACGCATGAAGTTTTGTGCAATATACATGGGTAGAAGGAGGATTATGACACCCGTTATCATGGTTATTGTAGGCACTCTCTATAGCAGCATGCCTGTCTGAAATCAAACAGAGATTGACTTGTGGAGCGACATGTGTTCTGAGATTCTCAAGGAAGAAACTCCAAGCAGAAGCGGTCTCACCCTCAACCAAAGCAAAGGCTATGGGAAAGACATTATTGTTGTCGTCTTGTGCAACAGCCATAAGCAAGGTACCCTTGTATTTTCCGTAGAGCCATGTTCCATCTATTTGAATCACAGATTTGCAGAATGCAAAACCTCTTATGCATGGTTGAAACGACCAAAAGAGACGGTGAAAGATGACATTTCCATCAACAATAGTTCCATCTGACCTACGTGTCGGCACTGTCTGCATGATTGCAACATTTCCCGATGTATATGTCTTTAGCGCTACCAAAAATCGCGGTAATTCCATGTACGAATCCTCCCAATTGCCAAATACCTGTTTAACAACCTTTGTCCTTGCAATCCACGCCTTCTTGTATGAGGGAGTATAATTATACCGGGTCACGATATGAGAGATTATTATACTCACCTTGACTGAAGGATCCTTGTTAACAAGTGGAAAAATGTCTTGACATATCAATTTTGCGCTTAGTTTTCAGTGATCCTGAACAATATTTGTGGCAGTGCAACTGTGAGGTGGCTCTATGGAAGCTATCTTCCAAGAATCACTTCTCTTTCTGTAAGACGCAGCAAGCCGAAACTTGCAAAGTGGATTACGACAAATAATAACATACTTCTCGAATCCATTCGGTGTACATTAAAATCAATAGAGTTATCCATGTGATATTTTTTAATGGCTCATACACAATCTTCTTTGGTACGAAACGTGTCTCCTTTTTTTAATTCATTCCCTGACCGCATATACGGGTTGTGAAACATATCTACGGATCTCTCACCTTCTTGCAAGTCCAAGTCTGTCATATGTTGAGGCGGACAGTATACATTACCTGGAGGTATTGGCACTTGTTCGTCATCCTCAACGTTGTTGTTCAACGGCTGATCGACCAGCATCTCGCTTCCTTCTTCTTCTTCATCAATGACGTTGACCTCCGGTTCAGTTTCATCTGATTATTTTGTTTCGGTTTCATCTGAGTCTACACCTGTTGATTGATCGATGATCTGAGACTTTTGAGATGGAATATTTTGTTGGAGGAACGTATACAACTCAATATAGTTGAAACTAGAATGTTTGTGACTAACGAACATGTTTTCAACATCTTCGTCATCTCGCACTTTAAGTGGATAAAATTTAACGTGGTTGGTTTAAAAAAAAAAGGGTTTTGATATATTATTTGTGCTTTAGGACCAAGCCCTAATTTCGATTCCAATCTTTCTTTGAAATGCAAGAAACTTGTGTTTCTATTGATTGCGAATCGGACAACATCGGTGTTTTGAAAACTAAACCAATATACATCGGAGACATATGTCTCTCCGTTGTAGTGGGAATTAACAATGTATCTTGGTGTAGATGACATACTAAAAGCACTTGTTAGAGACTTACTAATTTTGCTTGTTTTGGTTTCTATCTATGTCTGCATGCATGGGAACATATTAATATGCATGAGACACATAATAGATTCGACACATGAATTGGTGACATGGTCAAAGGCATTAAATGGAGTCTCCACATGAATTGGCGACAAGGTGCAGTCTATTAGACATGTGTCGCCATGTGGGTGTCAACATGCTATGCATGCATGAAGCAACATCAGCTACGTGCACAGCTACGTTTCAGTCTACCATGTGTCTCCACTTGGACTGGCGACCCTTTGTAATGGGTGAGTGCAGTCGCCAATTCATCTGGCGACACGGTTCAATGGATTATTCTCACATGTGACTCCTAATTCACTATATAAGGAAGCTAGAGGTATGGGTAAATACATCATCTGATTCATACTTGTTGCAGAGAGGTAATATTAAGTCTAGAGTGTCAGTAGTACCAGTTATCTGATTCACATTTAATCAGTTATAATGGCTTTGTTGACAATGGGTGAAACACATAGAGGCACTGTTACAAATATCGCGAATTATGTAAGCGTTAATTTTTAATGTCTCTATTAATTTTTATTGTCTTTGTTAATTTTTATTGACTTTGTTAATTTTTTTGTCTCTGTTAATTTTTAATGTCTCTATTAATTTTGTTTCTAAATTGACAATTATGTAGGATGTCTTTAAATTTCGCCCTCGTTCCCATGAATACGTTGCACCCGACGAACTAATTAAACTATACGTTGAGCTCGCCGGTCTCGGACATGTAAGCAAAATCATGTCTTACTCGGTTGATGCAAAGTTTATACTAGCTTTGCAAGAGAGATGGCGCCCAGAGACACGCACCTTATTTTTTCTAACTGGTGAATGCACCGTGACCTTAGAGGATGTGTACATGTTACTCGGTTTGTGTATTGATGGTAAGGCGGTCAATGAACCAACAAACCTTGAATCATCAATTTGTGAGGAGCTTTTGGGTGCCGATTTGCTAAATGAGAACTCAAGAGGCCAAGGTATCTTACTTTTGCGCCTAAAATCATGGTACACCGGTTTTATATTAGATGAAGATTCTACAGAAGAAATGAAAATAACGAAAACCAGGTGTTATCTTATGCTTTTAATTGTATTATTTTTATTTCCCGAAGGCACTGGTTCTTCTATGCATATTATGTATTTACACTTATTGAGAGAGCTAGATAAAACAAGAGAGTATAGTTGGGGTTCCAATTATATGTCTTATTTGTATATCTCTTTGTGTAAGTGCGCCAAAAAAACACATCTACTTTTTATGGATGCGTCGTTTTGCTCCAATCATTGGGTTGGTCTAGATTGCCATCCCTAGCGCCCGTCAACCACAATAGTTTTTCCTCCCCGTATGCAAAAAAATAAGTTAATAACTTAATATGAGTTTATTTCACCTTACCGATTATTGTGTCTAACTAATTGAATTTGAACTTCTTGTTGTTTAGATGGTCGGCTAAAGGTATGAGTTACAATAGATGTCCTAGACATTATATCATTCAATACCGCAATCTGTTGGATCACCTAACACCTGCAGATGTAAGGCCTATAAACAAATTAATTTATATTTTATATCAACTATTTTATGATCTAATATTTTTCTCTTCTTCAGTTCATATGGCGTCCATATCTAAACATGGAACACCTACATGAAGTCAGAGAGGAAGATGCTGCCGTTTAGACTGCATGCGTCCCGATCATCAGATTCATAACTGTGGAGATGCACAACAATTATCGTGTCAAATTACAATTTGGAATGCATCAAAACATCCCAGATCCTCCTGTTGACATCAGTAAATGGCATCTAAAAAGAGTTAATGATCAATGGGACTTTCTAGACTAGAAGGATTTTGCAAAATCTGAGCATCGTAAATGGATGAACCGCAACACCCATGTCTTACGTGACCAGGTGATGGCAACCCCGTCTATACCAACTAATAGTCATATGGCTTGGTACAGATTGGTTGCAACTAGGTTTGTCTCCGACGACAGGTATTTATACAACCCACGCCAAACCACCTTCACATAAGAAGCTTCAACGTCTAACCCACCAGGAAGGCCATGTTACTCACAACCCCCTACCCAACAAAATTACCAACCCATTAACCATCCAAACATGCCAAACACCCAACCACAATACCAAGAGTGTCCCTCATACCATCTCTAACAAAATGATTACTATCAAGAAACCCAGTATGACTATGCCCCCAACACATCAAGATACAGCCAAAATGAGGGTACATCATACCATAGCCATAACGCCCAAACATCTTTCCATAGCCAAAATGCTCTGACATCATACCCTAGCCTACACACTTAACCATATCAACAACCTTATAGCTTTCAAACACCACTACCATTTCAACCTTTCACCAACGAATCCTTCACACCAATGTCCCCCTTCAATCGTCCAGGCCGCACACCAATGACCTCTTCATCACATCTAAACTACTATGACATGGGTCACACGCCCAGTTTCAACACATAAGACCTCATGGAAATGCAAGAAATTCTTAGGGAACCATCTGGGAATGTTCCTGAGACTTCAACTCCTCAAACACCTAGCGTGAATCAACAACGAGGGGAATGAGTGTAACGAGTTAGGGTGCCTAGGGGATGTGGAACCGGTGGCCGGTATGACCCATCTGGTCGCCAACATTAATTTATGTAATAGTCTATTTAATTAATGATAATGTTAGTTATTTTTGGTAAAAAATTTATAAAATGCACCATGTCTCTAGATGAATTGGCGACAGGGCTTTAAGTATACTACCAAGTCGCCAATTGAATTGGAGACTGCATGAGGTGTCTCCAATCTAATTGGCGACACCCTTAAAGCCCTAACTGGGGTACTTTGGGATTTTTTTTGAAAAGTGGGATATTTTGGGTATTTTTTTTGAAAAAGTGGGTTATTTGGGTAAAAAATTCTAATTGAGATCCTCATAATAAACTTGTAGTTGTACCTCTTTTGAAATGACTTTTGTATGCATAAAGCAGACTTTTAACTAAAGTCAACACAGTTGATTCTTGAAAAATCATATTCTCTTTCAAAATATGAAAACTTCATCTTGTAAATGAAAGTTAATTCAGTTGGAGAGTGTAAGTTTGTTTGTGAGGAATTTGTTAGATTGTTAATGTGCGAGTGAATGTTTCTAGCTA